>JASAOG010000208.1:750000-1230126 GCA_030265305.1 Biomphalaria pfeifferi
CCTTTACGCAAAGGTAAAATATTCCTTGAAGATATTTATAATATTATAGCATCTACTGAAGACGTTTTTCAAATATAATACCATGTATTGCAGATAAAGTGGACGCATTTATAACATAATACCCTTTAATGAAGATATACAAAACATTTTTAAAAGACAGTACCATGTATGACTAACAACAGATGTGATCAAGACAAATAGTCTTTGTCTATTGTATTGGTCATTCTCTCTTCCTCTGCTACAGTAGTATACATACATACAGAGATGTACACAAGCTTAGGGAAGAAAAAAAAAGGAGCCAACAAGCTCTTAAAGAAACTCTATCACGTGACGTCCGAGGAGGGAGAGAGAGGGGGGAGAAGCATAAAGGGAGAAAAAGGTGAAGAAACAAAGAGAGATGCTTTCCCCTGACAAAAGGGGGACTTAATCGAAGACGTGATAACAACTAAACGATACAGACCAAGTTTTGGTAGAAGCTTTGAAATTTAGCTCCCTCTCTTATCCTAGATTTACTGTTTGGACTGGGTCATGTCCCTTGATTGTATTTGCTTTGAGCGAGTTCACTAGGTAGAGGGCACTAGATGGACATCTTGAGACTACAGTACATGCGAGAGGGTTGCATGGGACAAAGAATGGAACACACAAATGTTGACCGTCTCCTCAACAAAAGTACTGAAATGGTTTAAATGTCTTCTTGAAAGTGATTGTATTTAAACTATCAACTTTGTATAACTAGGTAAAAAACTTATATGTTTTAAATTCTGTCATAGACTTACTCTGTAGAACTTGCTTTACAAAATGTCGTTGTGATGATTCAACAACAACTTCTGTAATATCTTTTACAACAACTTCTGTAACATCTTCTACAACAACTTCTGTAATATCTTTTACAACAACTTCTGTAACATCTTCTACAACAACTTCTGTGACATCTTCTACAATTAAAATGTGGTCTTTTTATGTACAAATGCAATGAAAAACAGTTTATCTTCACGGAGTGCTTTAGCGAATAAGTAAAATGGTATAATAACAAAATGTGATAATATAATTTCATAAGCCCATTTACCAATATACCGTGATAGGTTATACACTTAGACCCTAACTGGCACGTATCATAGCGGATTTAGCGGACTCTAAAGTATTTCTATAAACAAGGGATAAAGCAAGACAAAAAGACAATATTTCCAGTCAATCTTGATTCACTTTGTTTATATAGAATAATGTTTCATTAGACTTTTTATTTTCCTGACATTTTATCTTTGATGTTATTGGATGCTATATTTTATGATGATTAGCCCGAATATGAGAATACGTGATTTCGTCATTTGTTTTTACTGAGCCTTTTTTTGCTTAAAACTTGAAATCAACATAATGATACAGCCAACATACTCAGCTGCTCCAATGAAATGACTGGATGGTTAGAAGAGAGAATTGAAATCTGTAGAAAGGAGAAACTACTGAGCAGAAAGTAAACAATTCTTTGAGAAATAGTAGAATGACGACTCGGGGAGGAAATGTGAAGAACTTTGTTTTTGTTTTAAAAATGTTTCAATGATTGATATGAGAGCACTTTTAAAACTGTTAAAATATGTATTGTGTAAATAGAACACAGAACATGACAAACACAGAACATAACAAATACAGATCATGGCAAAAACAGAACATGACAAATACAGAACATGGCAAACACAAAACATGGCAAACACAGACCACAACGAAGAACTAACGCAGAAATGGCAAACACAGAAAAGACAAAGAACATGACAAACACAAAACATGACAAATACAGAACATAACAAATACAGAACATGACAAATACAGAACATAACAAATACAGAACATGGCAAACACAAAACATGGCAAAACAGACCATGACGAATGGCAAACACAGAAATGACAAAGAACACTACAAACACAAAGCATGACAAACACAAAACATGACAAACACAGAGCATGACAAACACAGAACATGACAAACACAAAACATGACAAACACAGAACATGACAAACACAGAACATGACAAAGAACACAACATTCTCACAACATGAAACACAGTACGCGCATGTCATAGATATTAAGCTCACGCCAAAATGAAGAAAATAAAACTCTTCCTGAAGCCCTAGTTAACCATCAAAATAATGTTCTGTTTAAATAACAAACACAATTGAAACGAAACCTTGCACTTCTCTCGACTGTGTCAGCTCATATTATATCCAAATCTTTTAATATCGCTTATGTGCGCAAGTCACGAGATATAACGTATGACCACACTAAATATACCATGTCTCCTGTAATTACCTAAGCTTCTAAGTTAACTTGCCGTTGCCTAGACGATGTAAACCAGTGTTTCTCAAAATGTTAAAAGTGTCAAAATAATAAAATAATTAAGATTTTGGAATAGTCGTTAATCTTGTCAAGGAGAAAGACCTCAATCAAAATCTCTAAACTGTGCCTGCGAACACTGACCAATGTCTCAATATACTATATTCAACACTTGGATATTTAAGAGATTTCACTAGCCTCCTGCGGATCTATTTTTGTTTGTATTTCCTTATGTATATTTCTCTCCTTCTCTCTCTCCCCTTCTCTCCTCTCTCCTTCTCTCTCTCCTTCTCTCCTCTCTCCTTCTCTATCTCCTTCTCTCTCTCCTTCTCTCTCTCCTCTCTCTCTCTCTTGTTCTTTTTTAATTACTAGGCTTTTCTTTTTCGTCTTACGCAATTCATTGTGTGGACACATGTCTAATTAGGTCATTTAGATGGACAATGAGGCTAATGTAATGGCTTTCTAAGATTGCTTTTTTAATGACTTCTCCTTCTCTTATGTTGGATAAACTACAGAGACGATTCGTTCTAGTTGTCTTTCAAACGCTCTTTCTCTTTCTCTCTCTTTTTTTCTCTATTCCCCCCTCTCTCTCTCTTTCTCTCTCTCTCTCACTCTCAAACACATTGAAATGACACACCAACATACACACACAAACTTACGTATTTAACAGTAACAGTTAACTGGGTGGAGTCACTATGTTAAAGTATTTACAGCATTATTTGTTGTTTTTTGTTGGGAGGGGGAAATTTAAAAAGCGCAATGTTTAGTTGTGTCCTACGACAAAGCTGCTATTAGATTTGTTCAAATCTCAAAACTAAAATTTCAACTCAAATAACACCTTTGCTAGCCTAGGGTACACTACAGGTGTAACGACTACACCTGGGCGCGAACTCTTTTAGCTTTTCAACTTAAATATGCAATTAGTTTGGTTTTATACGCATACACCATTTTGAAATATAAAAATTAAAAGTCTATTTTTCTAACAACCTATAACCATTATCTTCATTGTATAATAGCATGTGTAATGTTGGCGGTCATAGTTTCTATCGGTGACATGAAATAGAGCGATGTTTTCATTACCTCCTGGTTGCGTAAACGTCTATGCATAGTTTTTATAATTATACTTATAAGTAAAGCATAATTAACCACCAACTTACAGAGCAAAGTGTAAAATTACACATCTTAGCAAAATAATAAAATTAAGTTAAATGTATGTATGTATCAGAATATTGCAAAGCATAATAGATCATAATTTCTATTTTGGACCGTTACAGAAACAGCTAAAAAATATAATAAGAAACAATTAGACTGGGGAGTGAATACAGAATGTCCATAGTAACAGTTCTATTTCATTCGCGAATCTCTCTGCAGTCACAATCTTGTTATAATCATTGAGCGAACAAAGTCACGGCTGTAAGGGTAGAGAACACTCAATGGAGGTTCTCAACGACTGATACGCTTTTTCGCAAAGTTTATATCAACTCTGTCTCGGAACAAATTGAAACTTTGCTCAATTATTCATTGTACCTGACAAGACATGAATAATTATTTTTTTAAATTAACCAATTAGTTAATTTATTTGTGATAATTATTTTGTTTGATATCAAAATAAGGGAAATAACTGCTACATATTGAAAGATGAGGATGTATACATGGATTTGATCCCCTAATTATGTTTTGATACTTTTTTTCTCCTACTTCCCATTCTCGGATCAAGTTGAAATTTGGCATAAATATTCATAGTCGATGACAATGCACGAATCAATCCAAAAATTAACAATTGGTTAATCAATTAGTTTTGTTTAATACCGTAGAAAGGGAGCTAAACCCTGCGATTTTCAGATAAATGGAGTAATTAGCGGTTCTTCACCTTAGATAAGCTTTGTTTTTTTTTTTTTTTGTAATCTTTTTCCTTTTGCTTGTTGTACCTTTGTTAATGTCAGTAATGTTTTGCTGTGTAAGAAATACAGACTGTCTACTAATCAAGTACCAAGTCACTATCTTGTACGATTCCATTAGCTGTCCTTTGAACGGCGTAATCTTTCCTAACTGCAAAGAGGTTTTCCCATCCGTGTATTTGTCCAGAGCCAATGTGTTCCTTATTCGGTGATGTAGACTCTTTGATTAACTGACATCAATACTTACCTCCATGGGTAATCTAGATGTTCATCTTCAAAGTGTTTAGTAGACGACTAAACGATTGATCTCTTAAAGAGCAAGGGCGTTGCCTGTGATCTTTCAGAAGGTGCGACATTTATTACAAATAATTTGTCTGTGGGCGATTTTTTTGTCTTCCTTTTGATTGAGACAGATAGATTGACAAACTAGTCAAGGTTATGACTTGAACTGAACTTTGACTTAGGTTTAACTATCATAATGAAGGCATTTTTGTTATATTTGTATCAGCTGATACCGCCTTAAATTTTATGCGGCACTCTGTGTAGTATATGACTTAAACAATGTCGTTACGCTTAAGAGTTCAATAAAATGAAACAATTACAAAAATTCAAATAAAAAAACAATTTAAAAAAATACAATAACAAAAAAATCATAAAAATAAGTAAAAATGCCATACTTAGGTCAAAACTGTTTGCTTTCCTTACTTTATACTCGAGCTTCTGCGGACGAAAATTGAAATTTTATCAAAAGCTGACGAAATGAATCTCTATCTAACTTTGAGGAGAGATGACTTAGACAAATCCAACACACAATCTTGTGTTTCCAGTAAAGATCTGATAGGTCGCAACATTCCGTTAGACAATCACTGCGAAAATGTGGCGGTGAGAAAAGTGAGTCAGTTCTGTTGGAAGTTTTTTTTTTATTAGACATAATAGAAAGTAAGCGACTTTTCAATGTTCAGACGACAGATTTGACCCGCGTGCTCCAAGTTCCTCATACAGTTAGCAGACAAATTAGAAAAGAAATACAAATATTTCCATGCCTTGGAAGGAAACGGTGATTTCATACTAGGTGGCTGTGACATTGCAAAGGTGCCAGGTGGGGCAACTTCTTTTGTTGGTCTACATGAAAAAAACGCAATAAAACACAAAACATAATCTTTTTACTAAAGTATTAGAAATCAATTTTACAAAACGATACTATCAATGAACTGTACGTGCTTTCGAGTTGTTAGCTTAGAATTACTACAATGTAATCTCGAATTGACAAACCTTTTTTTACAAAGCTTAAGTCAAGTTTACTCTTTCTATCTGTCTGGTAAAAAGTATCGATACGTTATTTCTCCCACACCCATTCTCCGATCAAATTTAAACTTCGCACAATTACTCAATGGCATAGACGAAAAGTGAATTAATAAAATAAAAAGTATCCAATTAGTCAATTAATTCCTGGTAATTAATTATTTTGTTTGATACCAACAAGGAAAACTAATCCTTCAATTTGTTGGGTTTAGTCCTCTTAAATACTTGTTAATGCTATTTCTCCCTCACGCATTCTCCAATAAATTTGATACTTTAAACAATTATTTATTGTACCTACGAAATCATAAACCAATAAACAAAAAACACCAATTATTCAAGTGAATATTGGTAATTAATTATTTTGTTTTATCTCGAATAAGGGAGATAACTTGTACATTATTGTTAGAAACAGTTTTAAGACTAGAGTTTTTCCCCTTTCGATAAGCTTTTTTTTTTTTTAAAAAAAAAAGAGTTTTATAGTTTGCTTGTTTTTTGTAAGTAGGCTTGTGCGTTGTTTATGTCAATTAATAACAGGTGCCCCGTCCCATTAGCCAAGGTAGGTGAAAAACTTCAAACTATTAATAATCAAGTTGCTTCAGATCTAGAGATAGAATTTGAACCATCTTTACGGCTCTGAGCTTGCAGGTTTTGACCAGGCGCTTAAGGCTTATTTCAGTTGTACATTTATATCTAATACAACAGATTTTTATACTAGTGTAAAATTGGAATGCCCCAACCAGCTGGTGCAACCTCCAGCACCAGCCTCTCTACGCCAATGACTGTTATTTTTTTTTATTTCACATTATCTTTTCTTTTGAAGCGGGATACTTCTTGGCATTAATAATGCATCAATTTTGTTTATAATTTCATGGTTAAAAAACTAAATTGACATTATTTATTTCAATCGCAAGCATGATGTGTCATATGACATAATCTTATGTCATAATGCTTAAAACATAATGATTAGGACATAATGCTTAAAACATAATGATTAGGACATAATGCTTAGAACATAATGCTTAGAACATAATGATTAGGACATAATGCTTAGAACATAATGCTTAGAACATAATGCTTAGGACATAATGATTAGGACATAATGATTAGGACATAATGATTAGGACATAATGCTTAGGACATAATGCTTAGGACATAATGATTAGGACATAATGATTAGGACATGATTAAGCCATCATCTATGTAATGGTGTGAAAACAACATGCTAATGAAACGACAGAGGCAGCGGATGTGAAACAAAAACTACATTAGACTGACAGAAGGAAATGATGACAGCTACTTCAAGTATTTGTGTGACTAGAGTTAACAGCATCTGGATGGAAAAATAGGAGGATCATTTTTGAGAGTAGCTGTTGTCATGGAAACCAGTATATAGGTCAGTGGACCATGTTACACAGTGTAGGTCAGTTGCCCATCTTACGCGGTGAAGGTTAGTTGTTAAGCAGTGAAGGTCATTTAGTCATGTTATGTTGTGTTTTTAACGTGTGTCTCATTGCAAATAAAAAAAAAGCCACTTATAAAAGCCAGAAACCAGTGTGTCTTTCTTGAGATACATACGTATGAATTGCAGCTTCTAATAGACAATTTTTATAGAATTTGTGTGTGTGTGTCCTTCATCCGAGAAGTGGAACCCACGTGACAAGCACGTTAATGTTTTGATCAACACACACCAGTACAAATAATTCCTCCTTTAGAGTAGTGAGTCTAGCGATTCTGTTGTCCCAGTCTGTCCAGATGTATTCAAGGCATCTTGGTTTGCTTAGTCAGTCTAGGTCTATTTCATCCGACTTGGTTTTCCCATTCGAGGTAGGTTTATTTTTTACACTGAGTCTATGTTTGTTTGAGTCAATTTGATTTTCCAAGTCAGTATATGTTTTTAAGTCAACTTTGCTTGTCTAATCCGACTAGGTTTATACCTGTCGACTTAATTTTCCAACTCATTAAAAATTAATCAAAAGTAAGAAGCACTTTTCAAAATGGTGTCTCTTGATTTAGTCAAAGTGTTGTCCACTGAATAGTTGTCACATTTCAGAATTACATTTTAAAGTTCGATATTGGTTGTTTCCAGGCCACCAAGCCCAATATTTGAAATGACATTTCGTTTGATTTTAGAAGTATTTCAGATTGTTTGAGTGTTTTTTTTCTTTTTTGTGTACCCGCTTAGTTAGATCCACGATTATTCCGAAGTTCAGTGACTTGATCACAAATCGTCTGCTTCAGGTCGAACGATTCAAATTCCGATTCTGACCTTGGCAGGCAGACTGCATTAAATTATGGACATGGCGCCGCCTGACAAATACATTCACGAATATGGATGCAGAATATCTCTATCTTAAGGATTTGGGGGGATAATAAGATATTTGATTCGAGCCAGATTCTGTTTTATAGACATAAGAAATCAAAAAGTTCATATAGATTTACATGTTTATTGACAAACAACACTAAGATTCATATGGACTGTTTCTTTGACAATTTATTAACTAGATGCACAGCATGTGAGTCAATTATTAAAAATATTGACATTTTTATTAACAACACATAATCTGTGACAATTAATTAACAATTTATACAGCCTTTGTAACATTTTATTACCAACTTTCTATCTATGACAATTAATTAACATTTTAGACAGCATTTTGACATTTTATTACCAATTTTGTATTTGTGACAATTTATCAACACAAGGATACAGTCTATTACCTACAAACACCGCACCACTTAGACTTACTTAGACTTAGGTCCTCCCGCGCCGTTCGGCGCATAGGGCGGCAAGCTGTCTCCATAAAGATCTGTCACTGGCAATGTCTGAAGCCTCCTTCCACCTGGTGTCCACTGTTTTGAGGTCCTCCATGAAGGTGTGTCGCCAAGTAATACGAGGGCGTCCCTGTTTGCGCTTTCCTTGTTTTGGCTTCCATGTTATCGCAACTCTTGGTGTGCGTAATTCATTTTGACGTAGAACATGTCCCGCAAACCTATTGCGACGCTCAGTCACAACCTCACCAAGTGTTCGACTCCCAGTTCGGCATAGGATTTCCTTGTTTGAGACCCGATCTGTGTAACTGACTCCCAAAATCCGTCTCAGCCATCTCTGTTGAGCCACATTTAGTCTTTTCTCAATTTTGACAGATGACTTCCACGTCTCACATGCATATGTAGCAGTTGGAATGACGATTGTGTTGAGAAGGTGTATTTTTGTCTCGAGTCCAATGGCTTGGCTAGTCCAAATAGGCTGCAGCCTTTGGAAAATGCTCCCTGCCTTTCCTATTCGGCACTCTACATCATGGTAAGCATCTCCATCATTTGTTATGATGCTGCCAAGGTACGTGAACTTGTCCAGCTCTTCAAGCTTTGACTCGCCAAGTCTGACGGGGACACCCTTTGCCTTATATCCCACTCGCATAATTTTAGTCTTATCCAAGTTTATGCGGAGGCCAATTTTGGGTGCCTCTCTGTCTAGGCTCTCCGTCATTTCTTGAATGCATTTATTTGTAGCCCCGAGTAGTGCAACATCATCAGCAAAGTCCAAGTCCGTCAATCGGAGCTGTTCATGCCATGGAATACCAAAGGCAGTCTGGTTCATTGCTCTCCTCATTATGTAGTCGATGGCTAGGAGGAAAAGGAAGGGAGATAAGATGCACCCCTGTCTCACACCTGTCTCGATTGTAAAAAACTCTGTTGTTCCCTCTTCTGTTTTAATGCAGCAACTAGATTGACTGTAAAGGTGTCGTAGGATCTGGACGAATTTTTCTGGGATACCGTATTCTCTAACTATTTTCCATAGTGATTCTCGGTGGATACTATCAAACGCTTTTTTGAAGTCCACGAAACTGATCGTTAGCCTTTGTTGGTACTCAAGACTTTGTTCTATGATATTTCGTAGAACGAAAATCTGCTCTGTACATGATCTGCCTCTTCGGAAACCTGCTTGTTCTTCTCTGAGCCTTTCATCTACAGACTGTTGAAGCCGTCTCAACAAAACAGTGCTGAAAACTTTGCCCGGGACAGAGAGGAGAGTAATGTCCCTCCAGCTGTTGCAGTCTGCCAGGTTGCCCTTTTTTGGAAGCTTTACAATCACTCCCTTTTGCCAGTCCTCTGGGACTTTTGAAGTTCGCCAACAGAGATTTAAAAGATCTGTCATTCTGTTAACAATGCACTGTCCCCCATATTTTAGCATTTCTGCTGATATCATGTCTAGCCCTGGTGCTTTGTTATTCTTTAACACTGCAATGGCCATGGTAACCTCCTCAGCAGTTATTGGGTCTGTCTTGACCTTGAGATCATTGTCTGGAGAGGGGTCCTTGAATATGTAAGTTTGGTCTGGCGACAGTTGGTTAAGGGTCTCTTTAAAGTGCTCTACCCATCTTGCATCCTGTTCTTCTTTCGTTAACAAAGTTTTGCCTTGCTTGTCTTTTATCAGTGCCCCATGTCCACTTTTTGCTCCAGTGAGATCTCGGACAATACGATGGAGGGTTTTTGTGTCATTTCTGCTTGCAGCTGCTTGTGCCTCTTGTCCCTTCTGTTCAATCCAGTCCCGTTTATCTCGCCGACAACTTCTCTTTACTTTCAGATCTGCTTCCCTATAGGCTTCTTCCGCTAGGCTGCAATCCTGTGTTTCATTTTTCTGATCTCGTCTACGTTTGGCCTCTTTCCTCTCATCTATCAATTTCCATGTTCTGTCTTGTATCCACCGTTCCTTGTATGAACCTCGCCTCCTTCCGATAACTTCTTCCGCGCACCCAATAGTGGTATCTTTCAAGTTGGCCCACTCTTCTTCAAGGGTCAATATATCTGCAAGAGCCTCAAAGCGGTTCGTAAGTTTCAATTGGAACACTGCAGCAGTATTGCCGTCTTTAAGCTTCTCTACATTAAATGGGCGGGGTCGTGTGAGATAATTGGAAATAGGTTCACAAGGACAATCAGGTCCTACGATGACCTGATGACCACAGTAAAAAAAAACGCAATCTTACATTTAATGGCCTTAACACGAGTTCCTCAGGATTGGAAAAGACTTTCCTGCAAGGCACGATATCAGGGAAAAGAAAGCGATACAGCAATCAAATAATGGACGAGCCTGTCATTAAAATAAACTCTAAACTCAAGGTATGCATTGTATCCTGTGGCTATGTCTCTTATCATAACAAAATAATCTATCCAAATAGCCTAAATTGAACTTGCACGTGATAAATCAGTGCAAGATGTCTATGTAAGTATATGTCTCTCAATGCTGAAACAAAGAAATAAAAGTACACAATTGTAAAAGTTAAACTTTGTTCCATCCTGATTGATTAATAGCGTATTGAAAATCGATTTTCATTTTAATAGTCTGCGAGATAGATAGATAGATAGATAGAGAGAGAGAGAGAGAGAGAGAGAGAAATGAATTGCAATCTATTGTTTTCAATTCGATAGCTCTAAATAAAATAAGAACATTTTATAATTTCTTTTTTTAAATATCTATATATAAAAAACGAACAATATTAAAATGTATTAATATACATATATATTAAATTAAAATATGTAAATTGATCGGTTGGTCATTGAAGCGTGTGTGTGTATGAGCTAGTATCTAGTATCTCAGACAACGTGGCAGACTTGGCGACATTTTGTTTTCCCATCTTGGCAGGTGAAGAGAAACGTCCGTAAAGGGCCTGAACACTTTCCGTTTACCTGGGAGACGCGTGTGGCAACTCTGGCATCTTTCTTCTTGGAATTAGTATCATTCAGTACAGACCTGACCTTTACGCGCGTCTCCGACCTGGCGGAAATACGAGACAGTAGGTAGATCTAGCAAGAGCAGATGATGAGCAGACTAGTCCATGAGCAACCAATGATGGACTCCAGACACTGAATTTCTATTGAATCACATCAACAATAATTAAGACAAAAGTGTTACGGTTAACCGTTGAAAAGATCTTATAGCTTGTAACTGTTCACTTCGATGTCGCTTGGAGAATCAGAAATAGAAATGTAGGACGGGTTGAGCATTGGGGTTTAATTGGGGACTTTATTTTTCTTGTA
Organism: Biomphalaria pfeifferi; assembly: GCA_030265305.1. Taxonomy (NCBI): domain Eukaryota; kingdom Metazoa; phylum Mollusca; class Gastropoda; family Planorbidae; genus Biomphalaria; species Biomphalaria pfeifferi. The sequence goes on from JASAOG010000208.1 coordinate 761,560, forward strand.
TTTGAGTTAAGCTTTTGTTTGTGATTTTAGAAGGCTGCATAGTCATCGTAAAAACAATACAGATCAACCCTGCATTGAAACAGCTCGAGATGAAGTGTAGAGCGTTGAAGACTTAGAAGTTACTTTCACTTTCATGTTTAAATCCAACCCTGCTGAACGTAGAGCTGTAGTGGTCAGTTGGGTTATTTTTCTGCTACAGTCAATTCCTTACATATATCGGGGAAGGCGCCTCTGATTGTGCACTAGGCACTCAGAAAAAAAAATCATGTTATTATCATCGTCTGTTTTATTTTTGTGAATGTTTCTGTTTTATTTCTGTGAAAGTTTCTGTTGTGTTTCTGTGAATGTTTCTGTTGTGTATTTGTGAATGTTTCTGTTGTATTTTTGTGAACTTTTCTGTTGTGTTTTTGTGAATGTTTCTGTTGTGTTTCTGTGAATGTTTCTGTTGTGTTTCTGTGAATGTTTCTGTTGTGTTTATGTGAATGTTTCTTTTGTGTTTCTGTGAATGTTTCTGTTGTGTTTCTATGAATGTTTCTGTTTTGTTTCTATGAATATTTCTGTTGTGTTTCTCTGAATGTTTCTGTTTTGTTTTTATGAGAGACGAGTCCTAGTCATCATAACACATTTTCAGAAGGATCAATAAAGCAGTCTTAGTCTTAGTCTTTTCTTGTTACCCTTATTTGTGAGAGATTTATAATGCTACAAAAAATAGTACAAAAAATAGAGTCAATATTCGTAAACAGTCAATGATATACGACTAATCTGTACACTTCTCTCTAATTATCATGCATGCAATAATTGTACATTTTCAAAAATGCACTGATTGTATATTTTAGCATTACCAACAGTAATTACACATCATGATAGACAATGTGTTGGAAGCTTTTATATCTAATCTGTATTTGCTTTCATTACTTTGGCACGAGAAACAAAACACCTGAGTTCACCTGTTTAATGCATCATTTACAACCTTAATTTTGTTACCTAAGTTTATTGAGATCTATTTCCTGACCTTACCCCCTCCCCTCCAAACTGATTGTGACTTGAAGCATTTCTCTCTGGTCATTTGGTGTTGACGCAAAAAGAAATGTATTATGTGTGCATATGAGTTTGCTATGATCTTAGTTTTCTAAGCAACTCTTTACACAATGTAACAATGTGTTTCAGAAGATTCTTTCAATTTCTGAGCATTAGAGAGAAATCGTTACATAACGTGATGTTGCAGATATTTCTTTACACGTGTTAGTGTTACATAATTAGGTGTTACAGACATGTCTTTACACATGTTAGTATTACATAATTAGGTGTTACATACTTCTTTACACATGTTAGTATTACATAATTAAGTGCTACATACTTCTTTACACATGTTAGTATTACATAATTAGGTGTTACAGACATCTCTTGACACATGTTAGTATTACATAATTAGGTGTTACATACTTCTTTACACATGTAAGTATTAGATAATTAGGTGTTTCATACTTCTTTACACATGTTAGTATTACATAATCAGGTGCTACATACTTCTTTACACATGTTAGTATTACATAATTAGGTGTTACATACTTCTTTACACATGTTAGTATTACATAATTAGGTGCCACATACTTCTTTACACATGTTAGTATTACATAATTAGGTGTTACAGACATCTCTTGACACATGTTAGTATTACATAATTAGGTGTTACATACTTCTTTACACATGTTAGTATTACATGATTAGGTGCTACTTACTTCTTTACACATGTTAGTATTACATAATTAGGTGCTACATACTTCTTTACACATGTTAGTATTACATAATTAGGTGCTACATACTTCTTTACACATGTTAGTATTACATAATTAGGTGTTACATACTTCTTAACGCATGTTAGTATTACATAATTATGTGTTACATACTTCTTTACACATGTTAGTATTACATAATTAGGTGCTACATACTTCTTTACACATGTTAGTATTACATAATTAGGTGTTACATACTTCTTAACGCATGTTAGTATTACATAATTATGTGTTACATACTTCTTTACACATGTTAGTATTACATAATTAGGTGCTACATACTTCTTTACACATGTTAGTATTACATAATTAGGTGCTACATACTTCTTTACACATGTTAGTATTACATAATTAGGTGTTACATACTTCTTTACATATTTTCATGTTTCCTAGTTTGGTGTTAGAGACATGTCTTTACATATGTTAGTGTTTCCTAGTTTGGTGTTACAGACATGTCTTTACATATGTTAGTGTTACATAATTTGGTGTCACAGACATCTCTTTACATATAATTTGGTGTTACAGACATGTCTTTACACATGTTAGTGCTACATAATTTGGTGTCACGGACATCTCTTTACATATGCAAGTATTACATAATTAGGTGTTACAGACATCTCTTTACACATTTTAGTATTACATAATTAGGTGCTACATACTTCTTTACACATGTTAGTATTACATAATTAGGTGTTACATACTTCTTTACACATGTTAGTATTACATAATTAGGTGTTACATACTTCTTTACATATTTTCATGTTTCCTAGTTTGGTGTTACAGACATGTCTTTACATATGTTAGTGTTTCCTAGTTTGGTGTTACAGACATGTCTTTACATATGTTAGTGTTACATAATTTGGTGTCACAGACATCTCTTTAAATATATAGTTTGGTGTTACAGACATGTCTTTACACATGTTAGTGCTACATAATTTGGTGTCACGGACATCTTTTTACATATGCAAGTATTACGTGAAGCTCTTTACACTTGCTAGTGTTTCAAAAAAAAAAATCCTCTTTACACGTGTCGGAGTTCTAGACATTTCTGTCCTTGTTGCTGTTTCTGAAAGCTCTATACATGTCAGTGCAGGACAAATAAAAATCCCATAGGAGTTGACGACATCATTTGGGTAGAAAAAACACAGCAACACTGAATGAAGTATGGCGCCAATGGAAGATTGAGATCGATAAGAACTAGATCAATAACATTTTGATAAGTATGGATTTTTTGTTATAAACTTCTTCTTTGCAGAGAAATTTTTTTTCGCATTAAACATATGACATCGTTGTCAATACAGTGATCATCAGTATCAAATATCTTACAGAAAAGAGATTTGGAAATGTTTCATCATCAGTATCGAATATCTTACATAAATGAGATATTAAAAATGTTTCATCATCAGTATTATATTTCCTAAACCATAGAGATTTTAAAATTTTTCTATCAGCGTGTTTCCAAAACAGTCGAAATTTGGCTACATTTAAAGAGCTTGACTTAAATAACTATTAATGTACATGACAGGTCATCGTGTCATTAAGTCACTAGCATTAAAACGTTATTGCTCATGGCAGACGTTTCTGTGAATGCCTCCATTACCACAGTCCGGATGCAAAGAGAAAAGGCTTGGCCTGAGGCCACATTGCTTGGAAACAAGAAATCTTAGCTGTCTGACCGGAAGTCCTTCCTTTCTTGAAAAAAACAACATAAACACGTATTGACTATCGGTCTTACCTTTCAATACTTGTGCTAACGGCAAGTTTCTGAATAGCACTCCAGAGTATTGACAATGGTTTTATTATTTATAGCCTTGTATAGAGAGAGGTTAAGTCAGTGTTAGGAACTTGAACACAGCTAGCTCTTGTAATAAAATTGAACTCTGCATAGAAACAGATGCAAGCTTTGAAAGTGAACTTTGAAAACACGTGAACTTTGGACAAAACGAAGAGTCTTTGGAACCAATGTAGTTAGGTCAAGACCAATGTAGTTAGGTCTAGACCAATGTAGTTAGGTCTAGACCAATGTAGTTAGGTCTAGACCAATGTAGTTAGGTCTAGACCAATGTAGTTAGGTCTAGTTTCTTCTTCACGTTCTCATCCTCAACAGTCTAGTTGGTGGCCAAGTAGCACGCAACCCAGCAACTCGTCTTTCATCTCATTTATGGCGTTTCAGAAGTGGGCTGTTAGTAAGCTAGTTCATTGTTTTTATTTTGAAAAGCTTCGTTCAAATTTTTTATAATTTGCGCACGTTCCTGTACAAATGAAGATTATTACGACCTAGTTCAAATCTCCTGCAGAAGCGGACAGAACTTAGGTTCGGCGCCATCACGCTGACAGTCCAAAGGACATATCACACCAAGATCAGGTAACCAACTACCAAGAAGCAGTTATTGTTTTTAAAATAAGTCAAAACTTAAATCAGTGTTATGGAGTATGTGTGTGTGTTTCTGTGGTGACGCTGGGAAGAGGCTAGCTATGCAGTGTGAATGATGCATGATAAGTGGCATTGTCGTCTGACGACTCCAGAACGCCAGACTTAAAACTTTTTGTAGTGAGTTAGATTTTATTCAAAATACTATTTTTATATTATTACTAATGCCTACTAAATTTATTTAATTATATCTCAAGTTGATTTTGTCTACTTTGTAATAAAAGTTATAAAATTGTTCACAAAGAGTTATTCAAGTTAGTTCAACTTTTTAATGTTTAGATAAAATACGCCTGCAGCGGTTTAGTTGTCTAGAGTAGTCAGGTGCTATAAGTCAACTACCGTCCACAACAATCACCTGTTTAATTTTATACGATATTAATAGCATGGGGTTTCTAGAACAGAGTTACAACAAATACATCAATTAGAAATTGTGTACATTGGTACAACATCTAGAACAAAAAATACATTTAAACAGTGATTTAAAGTGACTTTTAAATGTCCAATTAGTGATTTTGTTCGACAGTTTTCTTGTTAGCATCTAATGTGACGTCAAAGTAAAATTTTTTTAAAAAAGAAGCTATTTTAGACCTTGCTATCTATATGGCAAATGATCCCGTGAGTGAGATCCTAAAGAACAAAAAAAAATCTAAAGGTTCAAAATTCCAATCTTGAACGAGTCTCAAACCCAAGACCTCTCGGGTTGTGAACCATGTGCATTACCGTTCAGCCCCCGACGTCCCATAAGACTTAAGAAGTTTGCACAATGTGGTAAGTAATAGTGTAAAGTAGAATTAGAAACGCCAATGAAAAGCAGAAGCACTAGCGGATCCAGAACTTTGGAGTGGGGAGGGGCGATTTTTTTCCAAACCCTAACCCTAACGCCCAGTAAACCATAACCCTATGCTTAAACGTGCGTACAGCGCGCACACACACACACACACACACAAATAAACATATTATATATATATGAGAATAAAAAAAGCAGCATTTCTTAGCCTTCGGCGAAAACAAAACAATTGGGGCAGCGCTATAAGGTTTCCTAATGGGGTTCACTGCAGAAACGTATTCTCCTGACATCTACAGCTCATCATTCATCAGTAGGGTTCGGGATGAAGCCCCGACGCCAAAAGCGTTTTCTTGCGTTCTTCAATGCAGAAACGCATACTCCTGACACATGCAGCTCATTATTCAGCAATAGAGTTCTGGGCGAAGCCCTGACGCCAGAAGCGTTTCCTTGCATTATTCACTGCAGAAACGCATTCTCCTGACAAGTAAAGCTCATTATTCATCAGTGGAATTCGGGGCGAAGCCTCGACGCCAAAATCGTTTTTTTGCATTCTTCACTGCAGAAATGCATTCTCCTGACAACTACAGCTCTTTATTCATCAGTGGGGTTCCGACGCCAAAAACGTTTTCTTGCATACTTCACAGAAGAAACGCATTCTCCTGACCTATAGCTCATTATTCATACTATTAAGAAAGGACCTTTCGAATAATGTTGTACTTGAAAAATATTCTTATATGAATTTGTAGCCCCTTAATACATTGCAAATAAAACCGATTTGTTCCTTGAAAAGATAAGATACCCCACATATTTAGATTTTTGCTTTGAGGATCGCCGCCGAAAAAAGAATTATTCGATAAATAATATTCAATAAAATTCAAGTATAAATTGTGAGTTATAGTCCCAAATTTATTTAAGTAGAAAAATATCAGATTGAGTAAAGGTTGGGAAAAGGCGACTGTGAAAAGATTATTTGGGGTCAATAATGACACTTATACTGAAAATTTTTGTTTGAATTCTAACTTTCTTAAAATAATTATGATAAATTTATGTGAAATTACATAAACTTTTTCTGGAAATGGGAGGGGTGGTATAGTGAAAATGATTAATCCTCGCTCCTTTAATAATTTCTGCTAAAGATTGCATTTTGCATTAAAGAATAGGGGTGGGGCGACTCAACTAATTTTGTTCAAAAACTATGATTCTCCATAAAAATAGGACCGCCCTCCCCCCACCCCACACTCAGAATGCTATAGTGCGGAGGGCAGTACATGCAATCGCCCTTCCCCAAACCCCACATAATATAAAATGTATATATTAATTGAATTAATTTTGTTCACAAACTATGATTTCTCCATAAAAGTAGAACCGCCCCCCCCCACTCAAAGGGTTTAGGTGGGAGGGGCAGTAGAGGTATTCGCCCCCCTCCCAAATCGGCAAACAGGGAACGACATAACATAAAGATCGGTAAAATATCAATAACAAGTTTTAATCATATAGATATTTAATTGATTCTGTTAGCAAGCTGTGATTTCTACAAATAAATTGGACCGCCCCCCCCACTCGAACGTGTAGGGGGGAGCGGGATTGATACCATCGCCCCCTCCCGACCCCACCAAATCGGCCAACATACTACAGAGGGGGGGGGGCGAAATAATCTAAAAATAGGTTGAAATATAAATAATTAGTATATATTATTAACATAAGTAATAAATTCATTTTTTAATTGTGTGAATTCTATACTAAAATTCGTCCGCACCCTCCCTTCGGAAGGGGGGGTTCCGACGAGTGGGGGGGGGGGGGCGATCGCCACTAACCCCTGGATCCGCCAGTGAGCAGAAGAACACACTACTCATAATAAAAAGAAAATGTGTTTAAGTAGATAGGAAAGAATATACATTTTTCGTGAATTTCGGCAAAAGGTTTGACCCAAAGTTAAATAATTCAAACATGAATGATCTTATCCATAGTCTACGCATTGGTCGGATGGACCAAGTGGTACGAGACTAGCTTTTGAATGAAGTTATAATGACATTGCTCAACCTGTAAACGACTCCACTGGCAGTAAAAACAAGGGCATTAATGCTGCTGGAAGGATAAAGGATAAATCCCTGGAGAAAGGAAATGGAAACAAAGGGAGAGAATAAAAATAAAATCGTCTACAAAAAGGTTCATGGGTAGAATCGTGTTTGACGTCATGACCACGAAACTGTTGAAATGGATATTTATTATTCAATTTTAGGTAACTCCGGGTGGCGGGTTCAAGGATGATTAGTAATAAGAAAGAAATTCTATAACGTTTCTTCTGAATTGTTATCTTCCTTTAATTAATACTGAAATTATGGACAAAAATGGAATATGTTGCACCTCCTTATCATGTTGGTCCATATTAACGTAAAATTTTAAAATATTGAGCAAGTTTATCCTAACTTAGTAGATTATGCTCTGACTGAGGATAGAAGCCATCAACACCAGTAGTTCATTTAGGCTCATCCATTGTCCCTGGAGACAGAGCAACATATGTTGCAATACATTTTCCTACCATAATTTGGTCATTATCTTTCTACTGTTTAACTTCCCTTAGTTAGGTCATTTTTTGTATTCAGCAACAAACTTCAGTCATGGCAAAATGTGTTACTGTTTCGAGACATCTCTATTTTCTCTAAGCAAACGAACTCCAAAACGTGAGTGGACATATGACTGGCTCCGTCTAACTCCAGCTCCCCCAACTGTCTATGTCTGTCGTGGCGAGTGTACTAACTAATGCAAACACACTAATTGCTGAACGGAAGTGCTCAATGGCTCCAACACGAGGTACAAGTGAGTACTCTCTGAAGTCAGCGTTTTGATCTGAAGGCTATGATATGTTCACACCTGCCACGTGTCTAGAGCTAAGTAGGTTCCACAATTGCCCCTCCCCCTACACCGCACACACGTATGGGACTTAGCTAATCAGAAGGAGGTGTTGACGAGACAGTGCAGGCTAACACTCTCCCAAGTCTGGAGTCATTTTGTGGCTCGGAATGTTGAGAAGCGACAAAGAAGATACGAACACGTTTAATAAAGAAACTAATTGCCAAATTGTTTCTATTGAGACAAGGACAACAACAATTGTGTGGTTAATGTTTGGCTTAATAATACCGAACAATATTAAAAGTCTGATTGGGGCGATTTTTTTTAACACTTCCAAAGATCTGGGTCTATCAGCTTTAGGAAGATACTAATTGTCTTTATTTACTTGCTTGTGTATTGTATATTTAAATAGTTACCAACGCGACACTAAGTGTAAAAAGACTCAACTGATTTTTTTTTAAACATGTGAAGTCTACAAGCAAGTAAAAGAAAAAAAAAAAACCTACTAAGAATGTATTACTCTTGGGTCATCTATTTGCTAACTCAGTAAGTCAACTTAAAAAACAAGGAAAAGAAAATAAAAAACAAAACCTGTATTTAAGTTTAATTGTATCAAACATTCTGAATCAATTCATTTGAAATAGATCTAGACTAACGTTATATAAATAAATCTGTGAGATTTAAAATATTTGTACCGATTGTTTTTATTTAGCGCAATTTCATGCTTGTTTTGGACCAGTTCGGGGGTATCTGGAGAAGGTTTCCGAGATCGCTTCTTAAATGCAAAATTAAAAAAAACAAAATTGTTCGATTTGAATTCGAAGAGGGCTTATACTCCTCAAGCCGACGTACTAGCCACTGAGCCAGCCAAGTACTTATGAAAAAAAAAGGTATTTTTAGTTTCAATTTTTTTTTGTCGAATAATTAATTATCTCCCCCTATCTAGTACTGTCTCTTTATAAAACGAAATTAATTAAATATGACGATTGGATCAAATAGTTGGTTATTTATTTGTATTGATTCACGTGCAAAGTTTCAACTGGATCCGAGAATATGAATTGGGGAAATAACGTGTACAGATTCCACCTAGACAGACAAACAGACAGAGTTCATATACTTTTTGTGACAATTACTGATCAAGAAATGTTATCGAAGTTGATGTTTGTTTTTTGGTTTGTTTTTTGAAAATTGTTGGCCATATAAGCTCGTTCTATTATAATGTGTTTCTAAATCTTAAACACTCAGATCAAGTCACCTCTGATTACAGGATCTATGTCTTTAGAAGCAACAATGTAAACCATAGATCTAAAGTGACATTAGTGTTTCTGAATGTTGACAACCGGCGTCTGTTTGTTCGCCAGCCGCATCAAGACAGAAAAAGGGGTTTGGTTTCAACTTCCTAATCAAGTCAAGAGTGTAAGGTTTGGTTTCTCAGGTAAAGTGAAGAAAGAAAAATGAGTTAATGAAATTGTTGAGAAAAAAAAAAACAGGCTGCCATAAAATGTCCAAACCAGAACTAGTCTCCACCCACAGACATTCCAATTGTTCCTGTTCCCTAAGTTGTTTTTAGAAGCCGCAAGCATTATCAGAAATTCAGCTGTGGTCCACTCAGCTAAACTATCACCTGCTTATTTATCACTCCATTCGATGATGACCTTTTACACACTAGTACAATACAAATTCTTCCTACATTGTGTAGGCGGCTGTTCAAGCTTTGCTTTATGTTATGGCACCTCACATTCTTGGTAGCCACAAGAAAAAAAAACAAAGTCCCGCTTCCCCTCCCCCGACCTGCTCGTGATGTTACAGGCAAAGTACGAAAAGACGGAATGGTTTTTGTTTGTTTTTTTCGTTATAATATTGGAAAAAAACAATCATACCATAATAATAAATTGACTAAAGAACTAAATATCGGTTGCCAGGTCAAACCGTTTCATTCATTTTGTATGAAGTAATCTCCCTTGGCTATATTTTGCTGACTATGAACGAGTGCCTCTTCTATTCGTTACGTTAATTATTTAGATTCGTATTTTTAGGTAGTATTCGGCAATGGTGGTAGCTTTAATAATAACACAAGCACAAAAGAAAAATATCAGTTTCATAAGAGAATTGCATTACTTCAGGAACAAAAGTCAGATTATTTGCAGACGATTGCATAATATATAGAACAATAAAAACAACACAAGACACAGATATTTTACAAAGAGAATTAGATGAATTACAGAAATGGGAATCAAATTTGAGCATGTCTTTCCACCCAGAAAAATGTCAGTTGTTAAGAGTAACAAAAAAACTAAAACAAATTAATTCCACTTATCTTATTCATGGCAAACCAGTAACACAGACTAAAAACGCAAAATACCTAGGTGTTATAATAAATGAAAAACTGTCATGGAATCCACATATTGATGAAACTATTTAAAAAATCAAACAAAGAATTAGGATTTATTAAAAGAAATTTCTATAAATCAAATAAGAACATAAAACTAAAATGTTATTTAACCTTGGTTAGGCCATTAATAGAATATGCATCCTCCGTTTGGGACCCCTCAACTCAAGAAAACATTAAGAAACTGGAACAGACACAAAATAGAGCATTGAGATTCATAACAAACGAATATTCACATTTGACTAGAGTAACACCTATAGTAAAATCACTAAATTTAGAAAACCTTCAGGACAGAAGACTCAAAAGTAAAGTAGCAATTGTACATAAAACACTGAACCATAATCTTCAAATACAAAAACAAGATTTAATAAAATACTCTGAAAGACACAAAGATAAAGGCACATTCCTTGTCCCATATGCTAGGACAAATTTGTACAAATACTCCTTCTTCCCTAGTGCTATATGAGCATGGAATGGGTTGCCTGAGCTAGCCAGGAAAACCAGTGACTTGGCAGAATTTAAGTCATTGATTAATATGCATGACTAAATGCATGACGCATAGGACGTAATCATCTTCTTTTTTGAAGTAACGTCTGTATTATATAAGATAAGAAGAAGATAAGTTAAGAGAAAGAATATGAACTTTTTTTTCAGCTTCGTAAACTTATAAAAAAACACACTAGTCAAATTTTTCAGGATACTAACAGAAAAAAATAGAAAAAAACAGAAAACAGGACAATACATGATGCATATAGTGAATAAAAACAAATACCATCCTTGGGTATTACATTTCCCAACATAAGTGAAAACACTATCGAAATTAGCTTGGTACAAGGATAAATATTGGATATGTAAGTTTTCATTGACGACAGCACATGACCAGGCAGCCATCCAGCCATACAACAGCAGCAGCTGCTTCATCAGGAGGACAATGGAGACAGCTGTCTTGGAACACATTTTCTAGAATGAAATACTTTGCTTAATATGCGGAAAAGTGTTGACTGGAATATATATAAACGGTGATTCCGAAGATCGATTGTAGTTTCCATTGGTTCAGTAGCTACTCATTTCCGATGTTGCATTCATTGTTCACAATTAATCTTTGTGAATGAAAAGCACCTTGGCTTAAATCATGCTTTATTAAGTCAAGACGTAACAGGTCTTTATGTCCGGCTCAGCACATGACAAGGTCAGCAGTTGTGACCACTTTATGAAAACAAAAGTATATATGCACGCTTGGTTTGTTCCAATGAGCTGTCATGCATATACGAGCCGTGTAAAAACACATATCTCGGTCCCTCACTATTTTCTATAGAGTTGTTTTCAATTATTATTATCTCCCTTGTATTTAGTTAAGCTACTGCAGCCTTGTCGCGTCAGAATTACTTCATTACAAAAATAAAGAAATGAAACGAGCAAATGTTTGGAACTGTAAAGTAGGCTCTTGTCACAAATTTAAATTAAACCTGGAATTTTTATGTAACATGGCTTTACGGTGCCCTTACTTAGGTCGATGTGAAGCCCCCCCCCCCTTTTTTTTCCAAAAAAAAAAAAGAATCTTTTCTAATTATCCAAGTATCTTAGCTATTTTTAAGTATTATTTTCTTGATTTTAATTTTTTTTTCTAATGAGAACAACTACAACAAGTCTCTCAACCTCCACTGCCATATATATATATGCTACAATACAACCAAAGTATGCAGCAATGCGACAGCCATGACATCTTTTAAAATATATTTTCTTAAGATCTTGGTCCGACTTAATAGGGACAATGCAAAAATATAAAGAAATTCTGGAATTATTTATGTCAAATACATTAAAATTTCGTATCACCTTTAAGGCGTATCATATGTTTGGTATCACACCCAAGTAGAACTTGGTTTATTTTACATCACACTCAAGTGGAAATTAGTCTAGCTTACATCACACGCAAGTAGAATTTAGTCTAGCTTACATCACACCCAAGTAGAACTTGGTCCAGTTTACATCACACCCAAGTAGAACTTGGTCCAGTTTACATCACACCCAAGTAGAACTTGGTCCAGTTTACATCACACCCAAGTAGAACTTGTTCTAGTTTACATCACACCAAAGTAGGATTTGGTCCAGTCTACATCACACCCAAGTAGATCTTGGTCTAGTTTACATCACACCCAAGTAGAACTTGGTCCAGTTTACATCACACCCAAGTAGAACTTGGTCCAGTTTACATCACACCCAAGTAGAACTTGGTCCAGTTTACATCACACCCAAGTAGAACTTGGTCCAGTTTACATCACACCCAAGTAGGATTTGGTCCAGTCTACATCACACCCAAGTAGATCTTGGTCTAGTTTACATCACACCCAAGTAGAACTTGGTCCAGTTTACATCACACCCAAGTAGAACTTGGTCCAGTTTACATCACACCCAAGTAGAGCTTGGTCCAGTTTACATCACACCCAAGTAGAACTTGGTCCAGTTTACATCACACCCAAGTAGAACTTGGTCTAGTTTTCATCACACCCAAGTAGAACTTGGTCTAGTTTACATCACACCCAAGTAGAACTTGGTCCAGTTTACATCACACCCAAGTAGAACTTGGTCCAGTTTACATCACACCCAAGTAGAACTTGGTCCAGTTTACATCACACCCAAGTAGAACTAGGTCCAGTTTACATCACACCCAAGTAGAACTTGGTCTAGTTTTCATCACACCCAAGTAGAACTTGGTCTAGTTTACATCACACCCAAGTAGAACTTGGTCCAGTTTACATCACACCCAAGTAGAACTTGGTCTAGTTTACATCACACCCAAGTAGAACTTGATCTAGTATACATCACACCCAAGTAGAACTTGGTCCAGTTTACATCACACCCAAATAGAACTTGGTCCAGTTTACATCACACCCAAATAGAACTTGGTGTAGTTTACAACTGTGTAAAGAAATATTCTTTTCATCATGCTTATTTTTTAGTAGAGTATTATCAAGCAAACACTAAACTGGAATAGGCAGGACCAGAAAGTCTGGACCACATCTTTGGAAACTGGAAAGAGCAGCCAATGAGAATCCAACAAATAACTGAGGAAGTAGAAATACTTATCAGGAGACATATTAAGTATAGTTTAATGACCTGCTTGAGCCTTTGCCTCAGGAGACAGATTAAGAAGATGCGGTCCTCTGCCGCTCTGCGTAATTTCCTTTTCTTTTTTTCAAAAAAAAAAAAAGAAAAAAAAAAGATTGAATGTTGTTTTTTAAATCTGCTTGAGGGCTGGGGGAAAACCTGATTGAAACAAGACTACTAACTTGCAAGTTACAGAAATTCCTTGAAAAAAAAATTATGTTCTTTAAATAAGCTCACTCTGTTTATGTTCTATATTTCAAATGTTCTGATATGTGAATAAAAGTTGAACTAATTTTTTTTTATTGACAGCAGACGTAAATTTTAGAATGAAACGGAATATAACATAGGAAAAACTTAAAAATTACTTTTCTTAAAAAACCAAGCTTATACCAAGTGTAATTGTATCAATTAGTTTAAATCAGACGTGTAATTAAATTTGTGGTAGATTTAGACCAACAATAATACATCTGTGCGATTAGAAATATTTTAACCAATTGTTTTGTTTAACCTTTAGATTTCTCAATACGCTAGGATACTTTCACTTAACTGGATCAGTGAGAGAAAGAAAGGGATATCTGGGTGAATTTTACCGTAATTGGTTATTAAAAGTATTTTTTTTAAAGGGGAGAACGACCTGAATTCGAACTCGTAGCTCAGGTCTTCTCGGGCCGACGTGCTAACCACTCTGCTAGTGAGTTATTTATGACTATCTAGAGAAGATATAGTTATATATTGTATATTTAATTTTAGAGCGGTGACCTATAAAAGGGACTAATTCAGCATATACCATTTCAGTCAAGCACTATTTCTTTCCCTTGTTTGCGATACCAAACAAAATAACTAATTACCTATAGTTAATTAACTAATTGTTTAATTTTTTTATTGTCTCTTGTGTTGTCAGGTAAAATTTCAGTCAAGCACTATTTCTTTCCCTTGTTCGAGATACCAAACAAAATATCTAATTACCTATACTTAATTAACTAATTGTTTAATTTTTTTATTGACTTTTGTGTTGTCAGGTAAAAGAAATAATTTTGCACAATTTCAGCTTGATCCGAGATTGGGTGTCGGAGAAATAACGTGTACACCATAGACATATATATTATATCTAGACTGGAAATCTTTAAAAACTACAAATAATGTCGTGAAAATTTTTTAGAAAGTTTGATCAAAGCGTTGTTTTTGGAAAGTGATTGTAAGAGGTAAAGTATTTTTTTCAACCCTAACCTAGGTAACATATAATTTAAATTTTTAGATCTAGATCTAGTAATTGAACATCAAAAATAAGAGTACTCTCGTTTCATAATTACTATTTTGCAATTTTTAGATAAATGCTCTAGAAAGATCTAGGTAATCAATCTATTAAAATATTCATAAGATGATTAAAATCAACTGCCTTAATTAGATCTATTTCGATCTAGGATTTTTGAAAGATTATCTCAATGGAAACTAACAGGAAATGCCTTCGTTTCATATATTTGCATGAATATATAGTTCTGTGATTGATAGCCCATTCTAAAAAAAATCCGAGAAATGATTTTGCATAATTTCTAAACTTTGAAAACTAAAGATCGTTACTTTTCTAAGACAAACAGATTGATTGGGGCTACAGCTTGAAAAAGAATTACGTACATAAGAATTACGTATATATATAAGTCTGTGAATTGATCAATCGCGGATAAGAATGTGTTTCCGATTTCCAGTCTAGTTATAATATATAATTCTATGGTGTACACATTTTCTACCAGACAGACAGTCATAGTGAGTTGATATAAGCTTTGTAAAAAACAAATGGCTTGAATAGCTTCCAGAGCTTCTAAAACCTGGTCCGAATCCTTAACGTCTTTAACATTTTCACCTTCATCAGTTCTGAAGTCATATGAAGCGTAACGGCTGTAAGAATACCATGTGCATTGTGTCCACAAGTTCACCCCATTCTTCTGCGATGTGCCCACAAGTTCGCCCATTTCTTCTCTTATTGTGCCCACAAGTTCGCCCCTTTCTTTTCTTATTGTGCCCATAAGTTCGCCCCATTCTTTTGCAATGTGCCCACAAGTTCGCCCCATTCTTCTGCGATGTGCCCACAAGTTCGACCCATTTATATCTTTAGATTCTAGAGAGCTCTGACCTAGGAATAGAAATAGATCTAGATCAGTTTCAAGAGAAAATCAAATTGTTCCAAGACGATCGTCTTGCTAATGTTCTACTTTTTACTCTACGCTAGCCCCTCTTCCTTTTTTTTCCCGTAACACCTTCCGGTCACAGACGCTCCAAATGAACGTTTCCGCCTTGGGGATCATCTGGACATGACACTGAGCTACTATTTGGTCTTTAAGTCATCGACAGCGCCACCTGGTTTTATTCATGCTATTCAGATGAGTGTATCTTGAAGGCAAACGAAACATCATCGACATTTTCATTTACAGTTTTTTTAGATTCTCATTATGAATTCTGGAATGTCAGTAAATAGCAACCAAGACTGAAGTAAAAGCTATAGAAGGGTTTGTATTGAAATAAACGCTGAACTGAAGCTTGCGACTGAAATCTAGCACCAGATTATATTTCTAGATAAGATAACCATGTTGTGATCGACTCAGTGTCACACTGAGTAAATAAATAACTTTTGTTTTATTTTAGTTTAATAAAAACTTTCTGAAATCATTCTGATAAAAAATAGAATCATTCATTAAGCTAGAGGTTATATGATAAGTCTTTAATTAAGGTCAGAGGGTATATGATGCGTGTTTAATTAAAGACTACTCCTGTGAGATAATTGTCTCAACATATTTCGAAGCAAGGCACACATCCGCTAACTACATCAGGATTGTCTTTCTTGTTTCAACTAGATTTGTTGTCAAGTGTACGTTTTCCGTGGCCTTTCTGGTGTTTTCTGTCAGATGTAAATCTACTTAACGCTGTGGTTCATCCTTTATGAGAAACTTTACAAACTTACAAACATTTCATGCAAATTCCTTTACTTGTTTTATTTTGTCATTCTGGTATTCTTTGGATAGAAGTGCTATATGTTACAACATACCAAACTTCTGACTCTTAGTATCACTTAGTCAACATAACAAACTTAGTTCCGACTCTTAGTATCACTTGGTCAGCATAATAAGCTTAGTTCTAACAAATATAATAATCTGAGAATGGTTTATGACCAAGAGAGAGAGGGAGGGAGAGAGAGAGAGAGGGAGGGAGAGAGAGAGAGGGAGGATTGAAAAAAACAATGGACAACTCCCCTCCCCGGTGCTGTAAATAACAGTTTATCCTTCTTCAAACTTATTATCAAGATGACTTGTAATCTGTTATTGTCACCTGGTGATAACTTTAGTGGATATTCATAGGATTAATAAATTCGAATGATAGAAAATGTTCAGGGCCGTTAAAAAAAATTGAAAGGTAATTTGTTAGTTTTGAAGATGGTACTCAGCTCTGCTTGTAATTTGTTAGTTTTGAAGATGGTACTCAGCTCAGCCTGCTGGGAGGGATTTGCTTCTCAATCCAACTCCTGTCTAATTGCAAGGAATTCTAAGCTCTCTGTTGTACATGTTTGGTTGTCTAGTGAACGATCGTTTTGTGGTGTATGTCTTGGCACTCTCCCCATGCAGGAGTTTCACGTGAGATGTTTGCCTAGCCAACTTGAGCGTGAAACATCAGATTGAATCAACCTTTTACCTCACACACATACGAGAAGGAAATAGGCACA
Source organism: Biomphalaria pfeifferi (assembly GCA_030265305.1). NCBI lineage: Eukaryota > Metazoa > Mollusca > Gastropoda > Planorbidae > Biomphalaria > Biomphalaria pfeifferi. The sequence goes on from JASAOG010000208.1 coordinate 778,624, forward strand.
CACACTAACTCCTCATGCACACACACACACACGCACATATGAGATACATACACATACAAAACCTAGTAGGCTCACCTTTCACACACGCGCATTCATTAACACATGTACTATGTGTCTTGATAATAACTCAATCATGTCAGCCTTGTATTTCAAACTTTTCAAAGTAACATTTTTCTAACGATCTCAAACTCAATAAAAAAAATAATTAATGTGTCCATGAAAAAAAAAGTATTAGATTAATTTTAATGCTGATCAAGTAATTAGTAGAATTATTTTTTTACTTTGATTTGAACCAAGTGAAATGTACTATTTCTTTAAAATTTATCGTAGAGACTTATTCGATTATTGTCAGCTGTACATCACTACTGAACAGAAGAATTTAGGCTAAAGATAATGTAATATGTAAACACAATAATAATAGTAATTGAATTAGAGAGCGTTGTTGACAAACAGGGGCCTCCTGACCACAATAAATGCACACTTAAACTGCATTGCTAGACGAGATCCTCAGGGCTCGTCAAGTTTTTCCAGCATAAGACATACAGAGAAAGAGATGGGAATACAACAAAGGGCCTATCATTGAAATAGATTCTTGAAAGATTAAGAAGAATGGTGCCCCATCGGTTGGACTATTGGGATAGTTGAATGTTAAGGTTTACAAATGTTATGTAGATTCAAAGCGCCATGTTGTTCTTAAATGTAGTTATGCATGTGGTCTATCTGAGATCAACGGGGAGCGAGTTCCATAGCTTAGCTCTACTGAAAAGGCTGATAATCAAAAGGATTGAATGGAAAACGTAGCCCAACTAGATCTAGAAGCGTTGAGTCCGTGGAGCTCAGGTTCATTAACTACGTGAGCGTTTCAGCATTATAGTTGCTCTGATGACAAAGTGAGGAAACCTTGACATCTCACATGGAGCCTATAAAGTTTACGCAGATGAGCAGTATCAGAATTACGTAGAACTATCCGTGCAGTGCTGTAGCTTATCAACTTGATTCTCTGTCTACACATTCGCTATTCTATTCTTTCTTCTATGATATAATTTTGAGCAACGAGATGACTTTTTAAAAAATTTTGTGCTTTGAAATAACTCCTTTTGCTATTTCATACTTTCTGGAATGAAATGACTCCATTTGTAATTTCATTCTTTCTGCAATGAAATAACTCCTTTTGACATTTTATTCTTTCTGCAATGAAATGACTCCAAAATCTTTTTAGTTGCTTGCAACCTAACTTCATTTTGAACCAAACATAAATCTAATGAAACTTAGCCAATCGTACAGTTCCTATTTGTTAGAACTTGAAATATTTCATCAGACAGTTCGCTTGAAAAACAAAAAGAGATCGTAGAAATGCAAAGTACGTTTCCTACAGTAACAGATCAACCTTCAGATCCAGACAATGCTAGACAGGTGCTGCGTTTGTGTTGTCATTACATGCTCCGTTACACAACGTAAAAATTATTTTGTCATTTCTAATGATCTTTTCAAGCCTTCTATTTTCCTTGAAAGAAGACAAGGGTGGAAGGGGGCGTCTTTTGGCACGTGACGAACAATCATTATCTTTAAATCTGCAACATGTGCTTGTCAAGATTTAAAAAAAAAACAGAATTTCAAGGCACGCAACAGAGTGATACTTTGAAAAAAAGTGTAGAACGGTAGGTCTACAAGTAACATATTAGGTCTGTTAAAAGAAAGTGTACCACGGTAGGTCTACAAGTAACATAATAGGTCTGTTAAAAAAAACAAAAAGGAATGAGTATCTAGTCGCACTAAGTTTCTTGCTCTCTTTCATCGTTGGGGTTATTAAAAAAAAAAACGGGGGTCGTTTAAAAACGCAAACAAAAAAAAGATAACAAAGAATGACATCCTAATTGACCTGTGTATAGACATATCAGTGTAAGAGTCTTATGTCTTTAGTCTTGTATCAGTGCACTAGTCTCCAAAAGACTGTATCCTTTTATCAGTGCAGCAATCTCCATAAGACTCTAGTCTTATATCATTACATCAGACTTCATAAGTCTAGTATCATAGATTGTAGCCTTGTAATAGTGCTCCAGCCTCCATAAGGCTCTAGTTCGTATCAGTGCTCCAGCCTCCATAAGGCTCTAGTTCGTATCACTGCATCAGACTTCGAACTTTATAAGATTCTAATCCTATATCATTGCATCCGACTTCATAAGACTCTAATCTTGTATCAGTGAAACCATGCATGCCTTGGCTGTCTATAAGGGGTCTCAGAAACTAGAGCTTGCATGGCGATCAAGTCTTCTAAGTGTTAGTATTGGAAGACTATTTTGCTATATTAAATTTATATTCTAATATTACTTCAGTATTTAAGACTGAAGTCTAGAGACTAATTGGGGACATTTTCGATTTACTACGTAGCGTGTCAAGTTTTCTGTAAAAACAAATTGTAAAATTAAGTTCGGTGACAACCTTATTTTTTTCGTATGATACTATTAGACAATAACTATACGAAGCTATACTTTGTAAACTCAGTATATGTATGTAGAGAATTGTGTGTATGTATGTAGAGAATTGTGTTATGTATGTAGAAAATTGCGTGTATCATTGTATGTATGTAGAAAACTGTTTGTATGTATGTAGAAAATTGTTTATATATGTGTAGAGAATTGCTTGTAAATATGTAGAGAATTGTGTGTATGTATGTAGAGAATTGTTTGTATGTATATAGAGAATTGTGTGTATGTATGTAGAGAATTGTTTGTATGTATGTAGAAAATTGTGTGTATGTATGTAGAAAATTGTGTGTATGTATGTAGGAATTGTGTGTATATATGTAGAGAAATTCTATTTTAATTATGAGACTTTATAGGAGAACCTAAGAATACGTAATCACTAAAACAATTTTCAATTGTACAATGTTAGTTCACTACGAATGATGTTGTAACAGGTGGTGCCTTGATGTTACAAATTGTGCCATGATGTTACAAGTGGGGCCACACTATGATGTTACAAGCGGTGCCATGATGTTACATGTGGTACCACAATATAGTGTAATATGTTACCACACCATGATGTTATATTTTGTACCATATCAAGTTGTTACATGTGGTACCACATCATGATGTTACAAGTGGCAAAACATCGTGAAGTTTTTACAATTGGTTATCTGAAGCTTTGTTCCTAATGGCGATACAGGATGACATGATGATACCTAAGCTGCTGTTCAGGACCTAAATTGAAACCTATCTCCTCAACTGATGTACGACCGTGGCAGCGATACAAACCTTTTCCTGCCAACCTGCCATCATCAAGGTATTTAACCAGTGGCTGAATCTTAAGACAACTCTTCCCTAACCGACAGGTACGTTGATTGTCTACACATAAGTGTTGTTTCCCCTGATTTTTATGACTTAATGTTGAACTCAGTCATAAAGATATGGGAAACAGAGCTTAAGCAAATGAAAAAGAATGTGCATATAATATATCCGGAGATACATATATATTATAGAATATTATGGCTAACTTAAGGCTAACGTGTTTTCATTAAGTAACAAATCATGTAGTCATTGAAACCAAAAGCTAATATATAAGGTTTATATAGTGTATAAGTCTAATACCATTTCAATAACAATAATATACAGCAGAAGATATTGGAAAAAATTGGCAAAATGTGACAGATCAAAAAGAATGAATCAGTAGGATCATAGTGTATAAGTTGACACGGACAATTGACATACTTAATTTAGACATAGATGATTGAAAACTGAAGTGTAGAAGGTCCAGATGTTGGCTCAGACAATTGGTCCAATTCTAAGTAGCCTTTTAAAAAGAATAACTTCCCTTGGATTAATTTTTTTTGACATAACAAATAAAATAAAAGGAGCTTGAGTTACACACAAACTCGTGAAATAAAGGCACCTGGGGGTCAATCGTACTGACACATTTATTATATACACACGTTAGATAACACATACGAGGTAACCCGAACTGTCTATTATTATTATTATCATCATTATTTTTTTTTTATTTTTATGTATATGCCTAAAATTTCATTTTAAAAGCCGTTGCACCTAGTTTAAGTACTACAGAGAAGACATATAGACGGGCGGACAACGAACAAACAAGTAACACAGAAACAAATGCAACTTTTCTTTGAGTGGGCCGCTAAAGATGTAAATTACTTCTTCTTTGCATTATTAAAGAAATGTTGCCACTGTTTTGAATCTCGCTAAAATTGACCTATTTAAATCCAAAAAATAAATGTTCAAAATAATTACTTAATTACCGCCATGTTTTACTGAGCCCATTAGAGGATCAGCTTTCAAACTCAGACAATATTAGCCTTATTGAGTTCGTGTTATGTTTCCAGATTTTTCAGTTTCAATTACCAGGAGAATTTCTTTTTTAATTCCCAACGGAATTTTCTTCAAATAACATTCTATATTATCTCTTTTAATATCTGGACCATTATTTTTTTTATGTATTTACCTGTGATGTTTCAGAATAGCCTACCGAAATGTGCCCACGTATAAACCTCAAATTTCCTCTTTTAATACCTGGTCCATTATTTTTTATGTATTTACCTGTAATGTTTCAGAATACCGAAATTAGCAGCTTTTATTTATATTTATTTTAAAGGGAGACATAATATGCTGTAGTTTATTTTCACACGTCTAGGACACAAATGTTGGACATATGTGCACAAGTATATGACACAAATGTAGGGCTCACGTGCACAATAATTAGGCCCAAATGTAGTACACAAGCATAAGACACAAAAGTAGGTCGCATGTGCACAAGCATATCAGGGTTCACATTATTGTTTTGAGTTGGGTTGTTGTGTGGCTCACTAGAGATTTACTTATACGAAAAATTATTACTTGATACAGTTTGACTCAAGGTATCCACTCAATTAGAATTACTTATTACTGAATAAACTCCAACTCTTGATAATAACAATGAATAACTTTAATATTCAATAAATGACATCGACTATCAAATAAATATTAGTTCACAATCGCTAGTCCATCAACTTATAAATATAAATACATAAACACCAGTCCATCAACTCTAATGAAACATATATACATAACACCAGTCCAGGAAGCAACGTCCAACCTTTCTAAATCGGGAGCAAGACCTTACTAACTTAACACACTCTCTCGCACATTCAAAGAAGACTAAATCATTCAGTTCATAACACGTGCAACACTTTGCATTCATAACAAGGGGATATAATAATCATATCAAAATATTAAACTAACATTCATTCTCGCCATACCTCCCCCTGACAAAGCATAAGGCACAAATGTAGGACACTTGTGCTTAAGTATCAAAGACAAATGTAGGACTCATGAGCACAAGTACAAACCAAAAATGTAGGATACATGTGCACAAGTATCAAAGACAAATGTGAGACACATGTGCACAAATATCAAAGACAAATGTAGGACACATGTGCACAAGTATAAACAACAAATATAAACTACTGTCATCATTCATAAACCAGTAATAGAAGTAATTCGTAATTATACACTCTAAAATAACCAGGATTGGCATCATAAGCCGAAAAGAACTCAGTCTAAGACATAGATCCCCATCCTAAATATTGTTACATGTACATCAAGCAATGGACGAAAAGACGGGCTCCTGTGAATATGCTTATATTTGGATGCACTTACAATTCACAAATGTGTTTTTGTATCGCTGGTTCTAAGGGTAAAGGGCATTTCTATTACTAAGTATACTTATGTTTTCATTCAAGATTTAATTGGTCTGCTGGATGCCAACATTTTTACCTTTTCTTATTCCTCTGTAGCTAATAGCCCTCAGCAACTTGACTTTCTCGTCAACACCATTCTTAGCATTCCTGTTCTTTCAATGAACTCCACTTCTTATTCACATAATTAGCATTTGAAAACTTCATTGTGTGAAAACTTCCATCTCCTACAAAATGTCAACAAGATGTACACGTAGAATGTGTGGTGGTTTTCTTTTCTATGACGCAACTGGTTGTGGTGAGTTTACAAAAGTGCAAACATGCTATCATTGATTTTTTAATAATTTAAAATGTTCAGAAAAAATTTCTACTCGTTAAGTCCCTAGATAACACAAAGTTTCACTGCTTTCATGAAATGTTTCAAATGTAAGTAACTTTGTATGCTGGCATTTTCATTCATTAATTAAAAAAAAGCGAATTTCGTAGAATCAGAAACTTTTAAAACATTTATTTTCGCATTTTGTCGACAATAATTTAGATATTACGGTTTTTAACAGCAGCTCCGTATTTACGGCTTGCCCTCCACAAACTCAAAGAAATGTTTTTTTCTTTTACTAAAAAAAGGTTCAAAATATTTAAAAAAAAAAAAAAAAGAAGGAAAATGAAATTGAATTTACAAGTACTCTATCCCTCTTCGCAAATATATACATGGCATGCTTTTAGTTGTAGTATTAATAAGTGGTGTTTTAAGGCTTTCAAAAAAAAAAGTCTCGAGGACTCCACAAAAATTCTACCCGAACCTCCACTTACTTAAATTCAGCCCTGACATATTTTATGTTTTGTTTTATTTTCAAAGGTAAGGGATAGATGGGATGAGAATCTGAGTTAACAATGTTTTGTTTTCAGCAAGAAATCAATCTCATTCCTAGCATTATGACTCTGATCAAGATAGGAAGTAGTCTTGCAGACCTTGCAGTAAGACGTCAACATTTTGTTTTGTTTTGAAGAGAGTTGGTAAGAAACAGGGAGCAGAGTAGGCAGTAGCAACATCAGAAGGTTCAGTCGCGTTGTAGTCATGTTTGAAGAAGTAGCAGCAGTATTGTTTTCATAGCATTCAAGTCTAATGGACATGTTTTTAATGCGATTGCTTAGGAAGAAGATTGAACGATCTTATTTTTTTCTCTCTCTTTTATAATTTCATTCAACTACAATGCTCATACTGAAAAAATATCAGCCTCGATAATATGAGGTTTAGATTTGCATATATATATATATATAACTATATATATTATAATATTATATATATATATATTAGATAGATAGATAGATAGATAGATAGATAGATAGATAGATAGATAGATAGATAGATAGATAGATAGATAGATAGATAGATAGATAGATAGATAGATAGATAGATATGGCATTGGTTTTAATGTTTATATCTAGTTAACACATAACTAACGGGAATCTCAAGACTGTATTTTATCATAAAAGTTTCCAAGCAAAAAAAATGAAGTCCTTCAATCTTTATCTTCGTTATTTTATGTACAGTCTTTTCTTTGTCTACTGATTGGCCTGCTGATCTGTTTGCTTATTTGTTCAAATATTGACCTATAAGAGACTACAAGTGTGGATACACATATTTCAAAAAGGCAATTAGCCCAAGCAAAAAAAATATAAAAAAAAGAAATAGTCATCTTCCAAATCTAACATTGCCCTCATGCAGAACTCATAACGTGGTCATTCATCCCGCTACCGATCACAGTGTCCAGGGTCATTATGTACCCTGGTCAAGAATGGCGGGCAGTTTCAATGACGCTAAACAAACTTTATCTCCCGGGCTCTCAGTGGGGGCTGGCGGACTGGGCCATTTCCACAAATCTCTTCATTGGCTGATTATTGAAACAAAGATGTCTATGAGGGCAGATTGCGGACATTGTGTCTCCCTCATTCATTGACATTCGTTTGTTTGGGAGGGGAAGGAGGGTTAATTTACTTAAAATGTTTACGAAACTTTCAGGCAATAACTGGCTCTTGGCTCATTGGTTTAGAATGCATCTACATTCACGTTTATAAACGATTCATGAGCATGTTTATTGACAAATGTCTCTTTGTATTCTCCCACACAAGACCTATATATTTTCAAATGTCGTTCCTAGTCTTATCCTTTCTAATTTTAATTTCGTTCTCGAAATATTAGAAATGTTTACACACGGCAAATAAAACTTAAATAACTAGATTTTTGGTGTATCCGGTGTACAAACTAAAGGAAGTGCTGATAACCTATGGTTTGTTAAAGGTCTATGAGAATGATGTGCCCTTTGAGTTTTGTATTTTATAAGATAAGAAGATTAGTAGAATCAAAGGTTCAAAGCTCTTCCGTTTGTACCACAAAATAATTTCAGCCTGGAGGAAGAATTAAACATTCAATCTAGGACTTCAAACTTATTTCAAAACAAATGGGCAACTATATTAAGCTATAAGTATCGCTAACAAATGAGATTTAGATATGGTTAACTTATAACTCAATTCTTCTTTATTTAGTTGACATTGTGATTTTATCCAGAAAATTTCTCATTGAAGATTTTCACGATACATAATAAGAGAGTAATAGGCTCTTTGTTTACACTTTTTAAATGGAAGCAATAAAATACAGTGGGCATAGCGATATATATATATATATATATATATATATATATATTTATATATATATATATATGTATGTATGTATGTATGCATGTATGTATGTATATGTGTGTGTGTGTGTGTGTGTGTGCGTGCGTGTGTGTGTTTGTGTGTCTCTATTGGCATAGCAAAAGGGGAGAAAACAATATGAAGATTTGTGTTGCAAGGCGAAAATAAAAAGGATACCGGGAGAGGTTTCTAAAATAAATAGACACAATTACGCCACATGAAAGATCACTGTTACAAACTGGATAAAGTAAAAAAAAAATATGCCTTGCGCTTAATAGAGCTGATAAATTGAATTTGAAAGTGTATCTTAGGGTGTTGTTCTTTTAGTCAGCATTTTGCTGCTGTTAGAAGCGCTTCTGCGGTCTGTGCCAATAAAAAGTAGCGTGTTGTTGTTTTTCTGTCGTTTTGCACTGCCACATTTACGTTGTTCATAAGAGTTCTAGACATCTATGTGTGTGTGTATTAGTCTGTTCACAAGACATCTAGATATCTATGTGTGTGTATTAGTCTGTTCACAAGACATCTAGATATCTATGTGTGTGTATTAGTCTGTTCACAAGACATCTATGTGTGTATTAGTCTGTTCACAAGACATCTAGATATCTATGTGTGTGTATTAGTCTGTTCACAAGACATCTATGTGTGTATTAGTCTGTTCACAAGACATCTAGATATCTATGTGTGTGTATTAGTCTGTTCACAAGACATCTATGTGTGTATTAGTCTGTTCACAAGACATCTATGTGTGTATTAGTCTGTTCACAAGACATCTAGATATCTATGTGTGTGTATTAGTCTGTTCACAAGACATCTATGTGTGTATTAGTCTGTTCACAAGACATCTAGATATCTATGTGTGTGTATTAGTCTGTTCACAAGACATCTATGTGTGTATTAGTCTGTTCACAAGACATCTAGATATCTATGTGTGTGATTTAGTCTGTTCACAAGACATCTAGATATCTATGTGTGTGTATTAGTCTGTTCACAAGACATCTAGATATCTGTGTGTGTGTATTAGTCTGTTCACAAGACATCTAGATATCTATGTGTGTGTATTAGTCTGTTCACAAGACATCTATGTGTGTATTAGTCTGTTCACAAGACATCTAGATATCTATGTGTGTGTATTAGTCTGTTCACAAGACATCTAGATATCTATGTGTGTGTATTAGTCTGTTCACAAGACATCTAGATATCTGTGTGTGTGTATTAGTCTGTTCACAAGACATCTATGTGTGTATTAGTCTGTTCACAAGACATCTAGATATCTGTGTGTGTGTATTAGTCTGTTCACAAGACATCTAGATATCTGTGTGTGTATTAGTCTGTTCACAAGACATCTATGTGTGTATTAGTCTGTTCACAAGACATCTAGATATCTATGTGTGTGTATTAGTCAGTTCACAAGACATCTAGATATCTATGTGTGTGTATTAGTCTGTTCACAAGACATCTATGTGTGTATTAGTCTGTTCACAAGATATCTGTGTGTGTATTAGTCTGTTCATAAGACATTTATGTGTGTATTAGGTTGTTTATGTGTGTATTAGGTTGTTTATAAGATATCTATGTGTGTATTAGTCTGTTCACAAGATATCTATGTGTGTAATAGTCTGTTCACGAGACATCTATGTGTGTATTAGGCTGTTCATAAGACATTTATGTGTGTATTACGCTGTTCACAAGACATCTATGTCAGTATTAGGTTATTCACATCTATGTGAGTATTAGGCTGTTCAACATTGTTGAACTGTTACATCTGAGATGAAATCATCCACCGCTAATGAAATTTGATTGGGAAACTGCTTTTTGTCGTAGGCCTAGCAACACATGCCCCTCCTTGGCATTAAGGCACATGCTCTATAGACTTTAAAGTCGTGTAAAGGGTGATTTTGAAGGGGCATGGAAGTATTTTTTTTAAAAAGACCAAAACGGAGTTTCCCCTCCACTTTTCAAACAATGCGGTCGTTGGTTAGAGGGTCTACAAATTGTGTTTCTCAAAAGGCTGTAGTTAGCTCTAAAAATACAATAATACTCAAATAAAAAGACTTACTATTTTGTTTCACACTAAAGCCTTGTGCTCCAACTCGCATTAAAGATAATATTCCCAAGGGTCAGTTTGTGAATTAACTTTGTAAATTAGATGTAATCCCTCAAAATTTTTTAGTTATTGACAAGTACATGAAGGTGCTTGAAATAAAGGTATAGAGTGCGATGTTATCACAGATTGTGTACAGTCAGCCAGTCCACGCAGGCAGTCGAGAGTGGGGGAGTGGCGGTACGCGCAGCATTGGGAAAACAAAGGCTCGCAACCCTCACAGCATTGATGGACCTTGGGAAGCGATTTGATTTCGTTGTTTCCCTTTGCTTTTTTTTCCCCCAGAATGGTAAGGAAAAAGGCCCGTAAATATAATTATTATAGAAGTGTAAGGCCGTGTCATTTTTGAGCAAATAACAATAGCAGAAAGGATGTCACCGTAACACAAAAATAAGATATCGCGATTTAAAGTTATCATATGGTAACAAATATTGGTGGATTGATTGAGAACTAAAGCAAAACAGAGGGTTTATTAGAAGAATTGTATACAAGTCGAGCAAGAACATCAAACTAAAAAGCTATTTAACCTTTAACCTTAGTTTCTATCAATATTATAACACACTTCCTACGCAAAGGATTGACGTTTTTCACTGTATGACATATGATAGAATGTTAAATTGAAAGACATCTCGGCTTATTATAGAATGTTAAATGGACATTAAGCATTAATGGCCACCACTAGAAATTGTTGATCACTTTTGTTACCTTGGCTCCATCATATCCAACAACACTCTACTGGATAAAGACATAACAACAGGATAGCCAAGGCAATGGCCACCATGTCACGGTTGCAGAAAATAGTCTGGGACAACATATTGCTGACTAGCAGTACTAAAGCCCTAGTCTACCGGACCTGTGTGTTGAGCACCTTACTCTACGGAAGTGAAACATGGTCAACCTACTCATGGCAGGAAAAAAGCTGAAAGTCTTCCACCTAGGATGCCTAAAGCGGATCTTTAAAATAAGGTGGCAAGATAAGATAACCAATGAGGAAGTGCTACAAAGAGCAGGGTGCCAGGACATCCGCTGTGTTATCAGCAGCAGACGCCTTGGCTGGCTTGGCCACGTTCGTAGAATGCCAGTAGGTCGACTTCCACAGGATATCCTGTATGGCGATCTAATAGAAGACAGGAGAGCCGCTGGTCGCCCACTTTTACGTTATACGGATGTATGCAAACGCGACATGAAGCTCTTCAAAATCGACACTGGCAACTGGGAAGAGGTGGCACTGGACAGATCCACATGGAGAGAGAGAGCATAAAGGACAGAAGCAGAAAGAAGGGTGAAAATGCATGCGCCGCCTGGTGATTACATATGCCCAACCTGCGATCGCAGCTGTGTACCAAGGACTGGCCTCTTTAGTCACACAAGAAGTTGCAAAGGGAAAAGATCGTCTCTCAAGACGTAAAATGCCACAGAGAAATGGACATACGACATACATTATAATATATTAGGCATATAGAATATTATATGGAATGACATCTTGACATATTATAGAATGTTAAACGTCAGGACATTTTCACTTATTATACAATGTTAAATGGAAGGACATCTTGACATATTATAGAATGTTAAATGTATTTGTATTTGTAGAGAGTTAGATTTTGTTTAAATTTTATATTGATTGATTACTATGAGATCTAGGCCTATTTCTCATATCAAGTTGAATCTGTGCAAATTGTTCATAAAAGTTACATTGAGTTTTTGTTCACAAAAGAAGTTTGTTCCAACTATTTTAAGCTTTTTAAGAAAAAAATATAGGGGGCACTGGAAAGGGGTAGAACCTTTGATGGACTGGCATGCTGCACCTTTAGTTGAACGGCCTCACTGGTCCCCTTTCAGACCCTAAATCTCTCACATGCGGATCCTAGCGCCATACCCTGGAAAACCGCTTCAGCTAGCAAACTAAACACTGTGGAATGGGGGGGGGGGGGTGATAACATGGAATTACTGGGCGAAAGGCTTACTCGACTAAGGTCACCGGCCAGGTTGAAAGAGTCTAAAGATGGACAACTAGGGTCATATAATATGTTCAGTAGCAATGCGAATTGGAGGTACTCAGCTGTTGTCAGGCATGGAGAGGGATGGGCGCCGCCATGCAAGTATCTAGCCCTAGTTAAACCAAATGAAAATCATGACCGTATATAAATCCATACCAGCTCGGCCATCGCTCGGATTACCAAGGGGCGCACCTGCCATCACAGACCAGGACGAAGTGAAAAATATATTACTGGTCCATGAAAAAATAAAATAATGCCACATATACTATCACTATTGGAACGTGAAATGTGAGATCATTAAGAGATGAGGGAAAAGTTGAAGAGCTCACACACAAGTTGAACAGACTCTTATTCAACATCATTGGACTCTTCTGAAATGCACTGGAAAAGTATTGGCGAAGAGGGACATGAGTCGGGTTTCTTGTACACAGGAACTACATTAATGTTGCGAACTGCTACCCAATATTAAGTCGACTCCTGTCTAAGTTAAAGGCCTCACCCTTCAACGTCACTATCCTACAAACCTATGCTCCTACAGCAAGACAGCAACCTTTTGATGCCGTAGCAGTAGAAGAGTTATATGAACAATTACAAGAAGTGGTCAACTAAGTTCCGAAAATGGACATCCTTATTGTACAAGGAGACTGGAATGCCAAGGTAGGAAGTGACGCCTACCTTACCTGGAAAGGCACTTGTGGAAGATACAGTGACCTTTCAACTAATGAACGAGGTCTGCGACTATTAGAATTAGCGAAGTACAACAATCTCTTGCTGGCTTACATTAGAATGCCACAAAAAGTCGCGAATAACTTCTTGGCACAATCCCAACGGGAACACCAGAACCAGATCGTCAATATCATGGTGATGCAGCGTTTTAAGGCAAGCATACATATGGCCAAAACAATAAGTTTTCCTGGAGCTGACGTTGGAAGTGACCATGACCTTGTTATGATGACCTTCAAATTAAACCTAAAAAGGTAATAAACGGGGACTTACTAAGATAAAACTTGACCTGAACAAGCTGAAAGACCCCCAAATTCGCTGCTATATTCGAGGCACAAGTAGGAAGACGCTTTTGCAGCCCTCTATATCATGAACAATATATCGACACACACAAGTCAATAAGGTGAACACAGATATGAGTACTTTAAATACCTCGGAGCTACTGTCTCATATAAAGGAAACAACCTGAAATACTGGCCAGAAATGCACAGTCCGCAGCAGCACTTGCGAAACTCAAAACAATATGGAAAGCCAGGGAATAGCCCTAGACACTAAAATCAGATTGATGATCACGGCCACATTCTTATATGCATTTGAATCTTGGACGCTGACTGCCGATCTCGAGAAGAGGATTCTAGCAATGAAACTAAGATGCTACAAAAAGATCGTATCACAAGTGAAGATAATAGAAACAGGATTGATACACTAACTGGACCCCACGATGACCTGTTAACCACTGTCAAAAAACGCAAACTTAAACTCTATCACAAGGTCCTTTGGGATCGCAAAGACCTTCCATCAGGTAACAGTACCAGGAAAAAGAAGAAGAGGCATACAGATAAACGTGATTTGAAGACAACATAAAAGAATGAACTGCCCTATAATTGAATGAAATTCTTTCTATACATGGCAAAAGACCGAGAGGAATGGAGATAGAGTCAACAGATCTTGTGTAGTGCCCCAAAAGACTAAGGGATACGTGAAGGTGCGATAATACGCCTATAACGCATCTGCTCTACAGCTGAATTTGGTCAAAAGTATGATCTAGAGAAATTAGTCGAAGCTTTTTCAAAAGATACATTTCAATAAGACATATAATATGGCTGCCTGCAGTGCCCGGTCGTGTGGTATGCGCGCTGGACCGTCGTCTTAATAGTCCCGGGTTTATACCCTGCCCACTGCTATACCCCATAGTCCTGTGGTAGGTTAGGACTAGGAAGGGAAGTAGTTTATCTTCAATTCTGAAGTAAAACATTTTACAAAGCGCTTTAATAATACTTAGGTCCATGCAAAGTGTAGGCAACTATCAAGTGCAGTTCATTGTAAAGATTAGTATTTCTGTAAATGAATTTATCATTTTATAAATTTGTTTCATAAGTCCTTTACTTTTGTAGACCTTTCTCCCCAACTGCTGATATTTTATATTAAGAAAATGTGGGACATGATGAGATTGAAATTATTAACTAATTAATGTCAAATATAGCGGTGTTTCCCCTTTTATGGCACAAGGGAGATAATCGCGATATTATTTTTATTTATCCCCGTTGTTTACAAATATATATATATATATATCACTTGACTAATGATACATAGACTAAGTGGCAGACACAGATCGCAATAAAGGCCCTACGATTTACTCTTCTATAAATTAAAGTGTAGATCTCATTGTTGTATGATTGTAGCTAGGCTTACAAACATTTTAGGTAAAATTATGATGAACGTAGGATAAATAAAAGAAAAAGGGTCGAGGATGTTTTATTGGTAATGACAAATAAAGCAATAGGAGAGCCCATAATAACCCAAAACATTATGGCTCTCAACTGACTACAGTACTTTCAACTAGATCTAACAACCACCAACAATATTATATACTTTTAACGAGCGCTCGAGAGATTGATCTAGTAGCCATCTAATACAATTTTTGATACCTTTTAGTAAAGGTGCTGTACCTTGCAATAATTTAACATTAATTCGCGAAAAGTTTCTCTTTTTTATTTAAATTATTAGATATCTAGCCTAGATTTTAATATAATTCTACTTAGGCCTATCGATCATTTATTGTTGACTTGGGGCAACCAGTGAGCAACAAAATGTCCTACATAATTGTATCATATTAACCAATCAAATACAAATAATCTCTTGGGCTCGAAACTAGCTTTTAAAGATGGCGGCGTTTCCACCTTTGCCTCAGGTATAGTTTATTATTTATCTATTTAATGTTTCAATCTAGATCACATTCTTATTAGGCTTTGTTTTCTAAGCATCTAAATCTAGCCTACTCTTACTCTACTAGTAGTACTATAATAGTCTCTGGAATACTCTAGATCTATCTACTTCTACTACTAGTATAAAAAAGACTTAAACTTCAAGTATAGAAGAAACTAGAAAGTACTTTTAAGTCCTAGTAAACATAGATTTCGAATAATTTAAATGATAGAGACTAGAGTCAGAGTGATAGACTGATAGAGTTGAAGCTAGATCTAGGTACTAGGTGCTGAAACAAATGTGATACATACATATATTGACATATAGGAATAGCAGCACCAGGGACCAAGTTTTTAAGAGAGAAAGTAGTGAATTAAAAGGCTACGAAAATAAGGCATAAGGGAATGCGCTGACCTAGGCTCGAACTTGTGACTCTGGATTTGACACCATCGCCTTACAAAATGTATCTACTACTCTATTAGATCTATATTCAGAACTAGAAGCAGTGATTTTTTAAGGTTGGAAAAAAAAAAAAAAAAAGGTGAATTTAGGTAGGCTTTCAAGATCTTTATCTCTAGAGATCAGTAGTATTTTGTCATCTGCTGAAAAAAAAAAAAGACACCAAATGTTATATTATATTATAAAAGATTACACATCAAGAATCTAACTCATTCAATAGTGGAATATATATATATATATATAATATAGATCTAATAAAATTTCAAACAAAAAAGCCCAGATTTAAAAAAAAGGATTTTTTAAGTGACCAAAAAAAAAAACTGCAACTTCAAACCAAATTTATGATCCTTTGCTATAATTTATTTTAACTTTTTAGATTGTTGGCAAGCATGGAGGAGTATATGAGGCCTACTACATGCAGGTATGTAAACCCTGTTCTATAGATTCTCTATAGCATCTTGCTTAAACATGTTGATTTTATTTTAATATTTATATTGGTAGTGCTCATCGCAATTATTAATTTATTCAATCTATTTAGATTTGTACACATAGGCCTACTATTTTATAGGATCTATAGGGCAGATGATGTAAAGGTCTTGTATTAGTGTGAATATTTTAATCTAGAAGCTATAGTTGTTTAGTTACTAAGTAAAATGTTTTTAAAATCCTTTTTTTTTTTTATTATATAAGTAAGGTTTCCGGTCACTTCATCCCCTCCTTTTTCTACCAGGTCATATATATATATGCTGTTAAGGCTTTGACTTTAAGCACTCATTTCTTCTAATATTGGCTTGGCTTGTCTCGGCTACCTAGAAGGGGGCTCGAGGTTCGACACCTGACTCGGGCAGAGTTGCATTTACTGAGCGCCTAAAGGCAGCACCGAAAACCAACTCCTAGATAACCCCCTTACCCTTTCCATTGGTCTACAAATGAGATTGGACCAAAGCGCTCTGAGCATGCTATAAGCATGAAAGTAGCGCTATATAAAAGCTATAATAATAATATATAAATATGGTTGACTCTGTTGCTTGCTGATATTTTTTACTTCTTATTCTTAAAGAGAAAATAAAATGGAGGGATTAAATGTTTTGAAAGTTTGTTGCAAAGGGGTTACTCCTGTATAGCTTTGTGGAGAAACCTGACAATGTGTGTCAATAAATAGTCAAATGCTAGAGATATATTGTAAAGCTTGGTGTGTTTTCAGTTATTTTGGTTCTATTCGATGTAGAGAATGGTGAATAACATCTTGTGCATACTGTTATTCTTCTCGCCAACGTGCATTCTGTGAGTGAGTAGTGTATATTTTACAGAGGATTTATATCATGAAAGGTCAAGGTGTGGTGGAAATCTTTTCAGAGATAAGAATGACTGGAATAATTATGAACATTTAGGTGATAACTAATCAATCATCAATGGACCATCTTCTGTAACTTCCATCATTAGCCTACCTATTTTACTGATTTACATTAACTCACTAAAATAATCTTACATTAGATCTATATTATATGTTTAATATTTATGTTTTTAATGGCATTATTTTTCTTATTTAATGTCATACTTTTTATATCATGTAAAAAAATTAATTAAAAATGTTGCAGATTTCATAATTTGTATAATTATTATTTGTTGTATAAAAAGATAAGAGGATGAAACAACCAAGGCAAGGGATGATTTGATCAGGATTCTATAAAATAGATACTATAAATTTTTTAATGAAAGCTATTGGTTAACGAATTTTAATTGTTGTGTCTATATCTCATTTAGTTATTGCTGGGTTTTCACACTAAACATATGCTTTCATTGCCATAAAAGTAGTGCTTATTTTAAAACTTTGTTATCTTTCTCCCCCGCAAAGAGCAATCTACAATCTTTCAACTAATAACAGAACACAAATTATTATCATCTTAACAAAGTAAGTCTCACACACCTACCCCTGTACTCACCCTTATGAAATCGTAAACCACATCCTCTTTGAATGCACCTTAGGTAGACCCTACTACCACTGCATGCCAACATAACCAACACTGTACCGCAGTGCTGAACAACTGAAGAAAACAGCACACTATTTTTCCTTGGCACAGTCTGCAAAAGAGCTTACAGTTTAGCAGCAAAAAGCTTGCTAGAAGAAGAAGAAGAAAACTCTATTAATCACTGTTCACACATGTATGCATATTTAAAGGTTTTATAATATTTGAATGTTTCTCTAGGCGGATCCTATGGGCACGGGTAGCATTGGAGCACTGGATGCAGCCAACTTTCTAAAAAAATCTAATTTAAGTGATACCATCTTGTCACAAGTAAGTACTATTGACCTGTCCTAATATTGAATTTTATACTAATTGTTGATTAGATGCATTATAGTAATTAATGTTTTTCAATTAGTCTAGACTGTTTAGACTAAATGTTAAAAGCTAAATTTTGTAATTTCTTATTCAAAAACTTTTCTAATAGGTGAACTTTTTTTGTGATGTTAAATTTGAATTGTGTAGACTATAGTGACCTAAATTTAATTTAATGCTGTATTCTGTATTTTCTAATGTTCCAGGTGTGGGATATGTCTGATCCAATGGGAAAAGGCTATTTAGAAAAGACTGGTTTCTTTGTGGCTTTAAAACTAATAGCCTTAGTGCAAAGTAAACAAGAGTTAAATATATCTAAGTTGGTAGTGGAGACCCCACCTCCAGATTTAGTAAGTTTGCTCTTATTAGAAAATAAAAGAAAAATGCAAGATATCTTTAGATAAATTATTTTAGATACATACCTTCAGCAATATTTTCATTTATTATTGAAATGAATTTTTCATTTTTGTATACTAGCTTCAAACAGAGTATTTAAAAAAGTATTTTTTTTTTAATTTGTAATATTCAGTTTACTTAAATTCATATATAGACAATTTTATTTTTCAAAGTATATAAAGTTTGTTAAAATCTGTGCTAAAAGGTTTACTGATATAGAGTTATAAATTTGTTAGATTTATTAATTCCAACCTGAGTTGTAAAATCAAGTCACTCACATTTTAGTGTAAATATTTATACTAATTTAAGTGACTTGTGGTCAATGGGCTTGCTTGAAAGAACTAAACTCAGTGTGACGTTGTTACTTACTATATTACTTGAGAAAAATTTATGAAAGCTCATCATCAATAACATAATATGTTGTCTTAATTTTTTCAAGTTTAATGTAAAATAAAATTTAAAAAATTGCATTGTGAGACAAACTTGCCAAGAAATAAAAAGGTTTCATTGTTCTATTCTAGTTAAGTAGATTTAAATTTTTAATCACAGGGTCCTGTTGAACCAGTCGACACAACACAGATTGCTTTCACTACAAACATTCCATGGGATGTTACGGTATATATTTATACTTCTTAATATTATATATTCATTTAAATAATGATTTAATATATAGATTCATTAATTTTAGATAAATGTGTCTATTAATATTTTGTATGTATAGCTATAGAATAATTACAAATATGATAAAAGGTTATGTACCCATAATTGTTTTGTATCTTCAGTTGTCAGAGAAATCCAAATATGATAAAGTATTTGACAGCCTTCAGCCAGTAAACAACATGCTGTCAGGAGACAAGGTCAAACCAGTAAGTGTACATTCTATTCTAGCTTTAGGGCTAAACGTCTATTAAAGAATGCAGCTCCTATATATATATACAAGTGTCTTTTGTTTCCTCTAGGGTTACAGATGTAATTGTTAGTTATTTGTTAATACATAATTTGTTTTTTTATAGGTTCTAATGAATTCCCAACTCCCTGTTGATATTTTGGGTCGAATATGGGACATGAGTGACATTGACAAGGATGGTTATTTAGACAGAGATGAGTTTGCTGTGGTTAGTATTCTATTATTTTAACATTTAATTTTAAGATTTACTTCATAGAATTTGTATATTCTTTTATTCATGAAATACGTTCATTTTCTTTTTCAATTTTGATTTTTTTATCTTAGTGTATTGGGTTCATTGTTATTTTCAAAGTTTGACAGCATACACTAAAATTCTTAACTATTTTGGAAAAAAATCTGAAATCTCAATGCAATATTTTTGACTACCATTATAATAATTTTTTTTTCAATTGTAAATTGTTAAAGTTAATTTTATGCTGCATCTTGGAAAAATGTGATATTTGAGGTTATTTTAATGTCTTATGAGGACATTTTCTCATTGCTAACTTGTTTTTAGCAAGTAAGAGAGTCTCATTCATAAAACTCCAGAATCCATTCTTTGTTCTTTTTATACAGAATTGGAGGCTTTTTTTTTTCAAAATTAATACATCGATTATTTAAATATTTGTTAATTTTTTACTTCTTTGCTGACTTGAAATCTATTTTTTACTATGAAGGCAATGCACCTTGTTTACCAAGCTCGGGAAGGTCAAGATATCCCTAGCATAATGCGTCCAGGTTTGGTGCCACCTTCTAAGAGGAAAAGTGGGGGGATAGCTGGTGTGGCTCCACCTATGCCTGGAGCTGTACCTGTTTTACCTGTGATCGGCTCAGTACCTGTGTCTGGCATTAATACAGTTGGCAGGTCCACACCAACATTAGGAGTCACTGGGGTATGTACCTATTTGTGAGATTGCTACTTGCTAAATTCAGGCTCTACACTCACTCAAAGCTAAATGAAATAAATAATGATGGTTTGTAATTTCTAGTACCATATTTTTTTATTGCTTATTTATCCAGGTTTTACCAACCTGGGTAGTTACTCCGGCTGAAAAGCTCAAATCTGATGCCATGTTTGTCAATCTTGATATGGATCATGATGGGCTAGTCAGTGGAGCTGAGATCAGAGATGTGTTGGCTCAGAGTGGTCTCTCTACTGCTGTACTTGCTCATATCTGGTTAGTCATCTAGCTTGATAGCCATGTTCGAAAGACTATTAGAAGTAGTTCAATTTGTTTGTAAATCATGTCATTCAAGTGAAGCAATAAAGTTGTTAGGAAGTTGTTTTTAAAATCAAGCTAATCGCTTGTAAATCTAGCCAATGTATTCACATTAAAGTTAATCAGACACTAATCCTTTCTAACACTAAGCCTAAATCTATATTTTATTCTCTCCAAACACAGGGGTCTCTGTGATAGTCAAGGTGTTGGAAAGCTGACAGCAGAACAGTTTGCTTTGGCTATGCATCTTATACAACAAAAACTTTTGGGGATTGATCCTCCTCCACAGCTTTTGCCTGAAATGATTCCACCTTCATTACGATCTGTTGCAGACCCTGGTGCCTTTGGTGTTCGGGTAAGCTTGACACCTCAGTATCATTTCTCAGAAACTTAGATAAATCCAATCATATTTTTTTTTGTATGTGATCTTTTTGATTTATTTACTTTATGAAAACTATCTTTAAAGCCAAACTCTCAGTCATCATCCAAAATGCATTCAGCCAGAAGTAAGTTGGACCTTTTAAAGACTCCATAAATTAAGATACTTCTCAGTGTTGAGTTCAAAAGTCCATTTGTATACTCTGAATGTATTTTGGTTTCAACAAATGATTTTAGTTTCAAGAACTGACTTTTCTGACATCATTTTTACAGGATGGAACAAATGCTGGTCCTTATAGCCATGTTGCTGATTTTTCTGCTATTAAAGAGCTTGATATGATCAGCAAAGAAATTGAAGACATTAAAAAGTAAGTTTGAGATAGTTTTTTTTACTGCTTGGCAACTAATACAAAAAGAAACCAAGCAAACACATTTTTTAAAATAAAATAAAGTTGTTAGTTTTAAGCCGGCATGTCCAATTATTACGTAGAGAACCATTTTTCAGTTTGTGTTTTTTTTAATCTATGTAGGCTCAGTGATTTTTGTTACATATTGTATGTTTATGTAAAACAATAGATTCAATTAATTAAGTAGAACATTTAGTGTTTTCATATTTTTTTGGCTAGACCAACATGATGAGATCACTCCTGTTAGGTGATGGATGTCATTGAACTCTGGGTAAAGTAGTAGTGGGGTAGTAAAAGTAAAGTTTTCTCTTTTAGACCTTGATCTAAAGGAGCGGATGATGTAAAGGTGATGTTTTTCTATGGCCCACGATTAATGAGGGTGTCATATCACAATAACCAACCGCCTTTACTTTTCCCTAACTAATGTCAGGTACCCATTAGAGCTGGGTGGACTCTTACCAGAAAGTAAAAATACCAGGATTCAAACTCAGGATTCCCGGTTTGGAAGTCAAGCACTTAACAGCTCAAACTTGTTGAAGCAGGCCTAGATCTAGATGTATTCTTTGTGCTAATATGTCTAGTTTTAGGAGGGGGCATGGTAGGTTCATGAGCTTATGAACTATCAGATTCAGATCTAGATCTAACACTGACACTAGAACTATCACTATGAACAGATAAAACAAAATCACTGTCATCGGAATCAATAAGGTCTCTTACTTGTTGATCCGAATATAATTTAGATGTACAAGTTTTAGTAGATCGACCTCCCGATGGGCCAGACTCCATTTCCATTTTAACACACACACAAAAAAAAAGACGACTTTCAAAATGCTCTGTAATATTAAAACCATTTTGAAGGAAGTAAACAGTGAACTCTTCTGCATGCGGAAATCACGAAGATTTAGAATATAAGCATTTAAAATTATTAACCAAACAACAAAGATGTTTAAATTTACCGACGGCAATATCGTTGCTTAATTGACTATTTAGAAAAAAATTGACGATATTATCATCACTTAGGAGAGAAAGAGTTAATAAAAAAGAACAACACAATTGTAGCACTATTTACTTACATTTACTAGATATTTACATGTAAACTTACATTTACTGATAGAATATAGAATAGAAATTTCTTATATTTTATTTTGAGTAGCATAATAATGGTTTAAAAATGTATACTAAATTTATAATAATTTACAATAATAGCAAATCATAAAAACTAATGCTATTTTGTTCACCTAATTTATTTTCTTGGTTCTTCAAAATGGTTCGGATTCAACACAAAAAATGTAAATAGAAAATTCTATTAATTTCTTTCTTTGTTTTTAGTCTATTTATTTTAATTTATTTTTTTTAGATAGTAAATTTATTAATTACAGCAGACATATATGTACATGTATTAATTACAGCAGATATATATTATAACATTGAGAAACAAACAACTAAAACAAATAACATGAAACTGGTTCATTCTCTTTCCTTCATATTTTCTGTTGATATATTGTGTAACTTTCTCTCATGTGACTGTAGTGCCTTTATGGTTTTTATGACTAGGTAAGATTTGTTTTGCTGTTTTTCAAATGTTTTAAACAAGTTATTATCTATTTGTTACATTTTTATAATTATTTTAAGCCTTTTAGTTAAAATTTTTATTTATTCATACCATAACTAGTGATTATTTCTCAAAATGATGTATTTTTTAAATAATTATCAGAAGTTTGACAACTATGAGATGTTTATGTTGTTCACTTTGGTTAGATTGATGAGTACTTTCAGCACTTACAAGTTAGAATTTCTAGGCAGGATTTTTAAAATTCTTCTACACATATATTTTGTTCAGGATGATTTGCTTGGCACTTGATAAAAATCATTTTTGGATTCACAGCTGTCCTGTTTTTTTGTTAATACAATAATTTCTAGCTACTGCTTACTGAATCTAGACATAAGAAACTGAAAAAAAACTTGATATATTTTAAAATTCTACAAGCTATTTGATGTATTGGACATGCTGACTTCATTTTTAGAAATCAATATTAGAGAGTTTAAGAATTTTTGTCACCAAAGCTTATTTGTGTGTATGTGTGGAGTATGTAATTCACACTTTTAAACATAAGTTGTTGTTTTTTTAAATTGGTAATCTTCAAAGTTATTTTTTGTCTGTCCTCTAATCTTGCAGAGAAAAGTTGAAACTAGAGAGAGATAAATCTCAACAAGAAGCTGATATCAAGATCAGGCATGGGGAAGTGCAAGTTATGCAAAAAGAACTGGATTCACTGAACGCTACATTAATTCAGCTAGATGCTCAAAAGAAAGAAGCACAAAAACGTTTGGATGAATTAGAAGATAAGGTGATTAGGATGACATACTCTATTTTAAAAAAGGCTTTTTTAATTAATGGAAGAGACCCTTGTGATTATGATAATTAACATTAAGTTTGTCTCGTAATGCCAGTAGGTACGAAGACAAAAAAAATTACAACTTCCTATTTGAAATTCTGTTTATTGTCCAGCTATTTAGTTTTCTCTGTTTTGGCTTAACTAGTTAAGATTTAACTAAAATTACTATTGTTCTTGTCTTTGTTTTAGTTTAACTACTTTTTAACTAAAATAATTCTTGTAATTTTTTTAGCTGTGTATTAATGGTTTAACAATTTGTTTTTGAATGCTTATTTAATTTAGAGATCCAACCTGGAAAGAAGTGTTCAGGAACTGAGAGAAAAAACTAGCAAAGAACAGATGGAGGTAATTTTTACTTTTAGATGGATGTCAGTCACTCTGATATGTCATTTCATAGTTGTGGAACATTAGCAAGTAATTTAGTTTAAGACTCATATTTTTTATGTTGTAATGA
The DNA here is from genome assembly GCA_030265305.1 of Biomphalaria pfeifferi. Taxonomy (NCBI): domain Eukaryota; kingdom Metazoa; phylum Mollusca; class Gastropoda; family Planorbidae; genus Biomphalaria; species Biomphalaria pfeifferi. The sequence continues at coordinate 803,031 of JASAOG010000208.1, forward strand.
AGAAAATATTTTACACTTGTTTTAACCAAATGAGTCTGGCATCTTTTATGTCTTCTACAATCAATAACGAATATTAATTATTGAAAGAACTACTTGCCTTGTTAGTTTCAAATATTTAAAATAAATTTAATCTCTTTTTTTTTAATTATTATTTTTTAAATAAATTTACTCTATTAGTGTAATATCTTGTAAGTCTTTCTTTAGTCAACTTACACTATTAATTTATAATTGTTTAAGTCTGTCTTTAATCTTTAATTTTATAATCTCCTTAGTCTATGTACCATCAACTTCTCTCTTATTAAAGAAATGAGCCTCTTATTTTATTATCTCCTTAGTCTATCTACTATCAAAGAACTGACCCGCTCATCTCCTTGGTCCGTCTACCATCATTAACTAACTCTATTGTTTGCTTAGAATTTTCAAGTTTGAATCCTGAACTACTCCATTACTCTATTGTATCCTCTTACAGCTTTTTTTGCAACTAACAGTATTACTACTATAGAACCTTTAAATCTATCTTATCTTAAGTTCAAGCCCTGCCATCCTTCAGGTTTGGACATTTCTCATTTCTGGAGGAAAACTAATTCTAATCATTTTCAGTCTACCATCATATGGGTGTATCTTCTATCATTAGCTAACAATATTAGTATAAAATCTTTTAATCTAAGTAGACTAAGTAGACTTAGTACTGGACTAACCATACTAGTCTAGCATCTTAAAGCTCTTAATACAATCATTTATAACACTATTGATATATAGAATATTTAAATCATTAAACATGAACTAATACAATTAGTTGAGTAAATTAAAAGTTTTAACTTAAGTCATTGAACTTAAAATGCAACATTTAATTTGACTCATGTAGCCCTATATGTGTTTCTAATTTAAAAAATATATATTTAGATCTAGATTTCATTGACAATATCATTAAACAATTGATGTCCAATAATATTTGACTATTTGTATGTCAACTAAATTAGCCCACACTAACTGGAGAGTCCACTGGAAACACACCAGGATTGACCACAGTTGAAAATGGGGCATTGGATTTCCCTCAGGTTGAGAATGGGGGTCCACAATGTCCCCTTACTGAAAATGGGGCATCAGATTTGGGTGAAGAGATGACCCCAGTAAGTTGTAAAGTGGGTTGTAGTAAAAAAGCTGTCAAGTAGGTAGACTCAACTGTTAGTATTAAGTCACAGTAGGTAGACCAAACCACAAAGAAAAAAATTCTTTTTGTAGAAAAAGTTATCACGTTAGAAATAGTTTTCTATCTTGAAGAGCTGTAGTTATGTATCTTGAAGTGATTAGTAATTGTATCAGAATATTTGTGATTTTTTTTGTTGATGGTATTAGTTTCATTGTGTGGTAGTATTTAAATCCAAGCTGAAAGAATATTTGTAACATCGTGTAATATATTAACATATTTTTAAGTATCCTTTCGGCAATCTAATGCTTAATGTCTTTTTCAAAATCTATTTACCTTGACATTATTTTTCTTAAATCCCATCTACCTTGTTTGTTTTTTTACTTCCCCATGACCATTAATATTGCAGTGTTATTCTGGCTTGCAAGATCTAACATTTTCTTTTATATGACTTTCACATTGACACATAATTATCACCTAATAGTCAATGTCTTTTAGACAGTGGAATTAATTTATCTAAACTAAATTGTATGCGTTCACATTTGGGCATGCTTGCATTAGTTGTACAGTTGCATGAAGTTAGATTCCACTATTAATGAACTCTCTTAATACTTTTTTATCTTTTTTTTTTTTACGTATTGCAAAAATATTTTATTTATAAAGTATACATTAGCCTTCTTAAGACCCATTAGAGTTGTTAGATATTAAATATTTTGATTTTGTTTCTATTAATCCAGTTGGTGTTCTAAAAAAAAAGCTTTGTTCAAAAGCTGACTTGGATTTACTAAGAATCTTATCACGCTAGGGTTGTTAGAGATATCTTACAAGTCATGTCTAAGAATTGGCTTCCATTTCATTACTTGTGCTAGCTTTGATAGGGAGAATGAAAAACCATTATGTAATTACTTGTGGTTTCAATTCATTGACATTAGAATGAAACAGTTTTTTATAACCTCAACTTATACATAGATATATTCTTTGTGCCCACAGATTAATACTGTTGGTATTAAAGCTCAATTCCTAGGCCTAATATCATTAACATATTTCAAATATTTTAATGAGGATAAATCCACCCCTAAAAAAAACCACCTAACCAAATGACTGAATTATAAGCAGGACCCCATAATGGGCCATAATATTCCACATGATTTCAACAAATATCAAAGAACTTTATTCTAACCCAAAACCTCTCCATTGCTTTTCTTCCCTTCCCTTGCCTTACAATTTCAGGTGAACAAAATGAAATCATTGCTGAGTAATAGAGAACAGCTTGTGAAGGTAAACTTGTGTTGCACAGCATTTCATTAACCACAACAATAATTTCATTGGTGATGGCATGGCTACACATTAGCTTGAAGTGCTGATGTATCTATAGATCTATGTAATGCTATCACATTGAGGACATTGTGTCATTGATGCTCCAGTGCAATGCATTCTTCATAGAGCTGTAAACTTATTGTCATGTTTAACACTTAATGATTCTGTGCATAAAGGAAATGTTATGGCTTTACAAATATCTCTATAACTATTATAATTATATTAGACATATTTTTAAAAAAAATGTTGAGCATTCATACATTTACAAGTGCTAGCTTATTTTCATTCCTGACTTGCTGCTCTTTTGCCTTCTTACCTAACTAGAGAGAGGGCCACTGGATTTTATTTATGCTTCCTTTTTAACCTTCATGTTGCACTAACAATGCTTGTTTTATTTTTTTCCCTTAATTTACTTTTGTGTTCATGTTTTGTTTTTTTTCTTTTGTTTCTTGGGTTATCACTCTAATTCATTTTACACTAAGGGTATGCAAACTATTTTTTTTTTCTATAATCTAAAAATATTTTCACTTGCTTGCTGGGTAAATTAAAGGTAATTTGTAATAGAACTAAGACAACAACTGGGAAGTTAAATATTAGATATAATATAATTTTAATATAATATAATATAATTTTGTTTCTGAAATTTAAAAACAAAAATTGGTTTGAAAATCTCAAATGAAACATCTAGAGGAAGAATATTTAATTAGTCAAAATCCTAAAAAAATGTTTTTAAAAAAGTCATGTTTAACTTGATATACAAAAATTGCCAATATGTCCTATAATATTGTTTGCTTAAAACATACTAACAAAATCATCTAAACTAATTAAATGCTTCATATCTCTTTCATTTTAAAAATGAATTAATCTTCAATTTTTTAAAAATCTTTCTTGATCCTTTTTTTGTTGTATTGGACAACTGTGCTTGTGCATGAACAAAAGTTGTTTTTGACAAGTTTTACTCTTAGCCATATTAGTGTTATTGCAAAAAATCACACAACTTACTTTATTTTTTCAATTTTGTTATTGTTTAAATTTTCCTTTAATTTACAAAAAAAAGATTATTGATTGTAAAACAAAATTTTTTAAAACAACTGTCAAAAATATAAATGAAAAGATTAAATTTGTGTGACTGGATAGCCAAACTTAGAATGTCTTTGTTGTCAATGTTGGAAGTCTGCATCTTGGACAATGACAATGATTGCATGTTCTGTTCTGTTTAGGATCAAGAGAAAGAACTAGATAAACTCAGATCAGAACTCACTAAACTGAGAGAGGAAGAGTCCAGACTGGAACAAACTGTAGACTCTAGCAAACAACAATTAGATCAGTTGGCCAAGTCACAAGGGGAAATCAATGCTGAAATTATTTCTGTAAGCTAAGACCAAAAAAAAATTATTATTGATTGCTTGTTTTAATTAATTGTTTAAGTAATGAAAATGTATTTACCTTCAATGCTTCAAACAATGAGCGAATTGTTTTTCAAGCTTCCCCCTTTAATGGATGTACATTGGTTAGTGTGTGACTGACTAGATGAAAATGCTAAAAGTCAATGGATTGAGGATGAATGTCAAGAAATGGAAGATGTTTGAAGGTGAAGACTTGTGAGCCATTCCACTCTGCATTAGAAGTATAAACATGGTTCATTTCTGACAGAGAAGCAAAACAATTGTACTGATGTGTATAATTATGTCTCAAGAAATTAAGAGATATTGAATGCTAACAATGCTAATGACTATTCAGTTGAGGCTGATGAAATAGGGGAAAATCAACTGGAGTTTAAAACATCACCATTGAACCACAAGACAGGAAGTTCTGCAGTAACTTTCATTTTAATTAAACCAAAAATAAAAATACAACCTACAACTAAGTCAGAACTAAAATGTTATTTTATGCTATTTATTAAACAGAACTTATACCTTAATGCATCTATTTTGTTTGATTCGTTCCCTGAACTGTACAAATTTTAAGCAAATAATTACATGTCTTTTTTTTCCCCTCATGAAACAAAGACAAGAAATCGCTTAAAGCTTTTAACAGAACAATGTAAAGCCATTGAACCAAGTATAGGTGGCTATACAGGTTTCAATGGAGATAGTGCAAGCAACATTGATGCTGCTAGTAGTCGAGCTACGGTAAGTTTCAATTGTGATTTGAGCTAATGAGAACATATGAAAACTACAAAATACAGTTGTCCACTATATATAGTTCTTCTCACCTAAACTATAAAGTTACTGCACTCTTTTAACAATAATCAAGTGAAACAATTCATCAGTTAAATAAAGAATTTAATAAAATTTACAACTAAAAAATGTGTCCAGCACCCAATAAGAAATATGTGTCAACTGCTTTTTTCCTTTGTATAGTCTTCATATTTAGGACATAGTCTTCATTTTTAAGGCATAGCACTCACTTTTTGTGCATATTATATATTTTATTATTTAAATTTCACCACCAGGTGGGTAGTCCAGTAAGTACTATTAGTAACTTCAGTGGGGGTTCTACCTTAGATGATGACCCATTTAAAGGTCGTGATCCTTTTGGTGGAGGTAATGCAGGACCAGATGACCCATTCCAGAATGATGATCCATTTGTGGATGGTGAGTTATAAATAGCTTAAACTCCTGGTTTCATCAGTAGTAGTACACCACAAAAGTTACAAGAAATTCTATAAATGTTTTGAACATTGAGATAACATTGGTCATAGGCAGCTTGTTTTTGTTTCCACCAGATCCATTTAAAGCTGCTGATCCTTTTGGTGGAGATGATTTGTTTAAAGATACTTTTGCCTCTTCTAGTAAGGTAAGACAAGGAAACATGAGTCATTTAATTGTTGTAAGGATTTCACAGCAAATGACAAAGATACTAAATCATATAGCTTTTGAATATTATTTATCAACACAACTTTCTGTTGGTAAGAAAACTTCAAATAACAATGAATTTCATGTTATTTTTCCCCTGGGGGGAGATAATGCAACATATTCTTTCTATTGTAATCCACTTTTTCACCATTTATATCTTATTTCTTTTTCTATACTGCTTCATTGTCAATTATTTAAAAACAAAAATGGATATTTACTTAAATTATTACATTGATTTTAATTATTTGTTGTTGCTTTTTTTAAAAATGAATAGCTTGACAATTGATTGTTTGCTCATTAGACAGATCCATTTTCAAGTTCAGCTGATCCCTTTGCCAGTTCTGGTGCATCATCAAAGAAGGTAAACATTGATGATGGTTTTGATGCATTTGGTTTATCTTGGGGCACAAGTACAGCACAGTCTAGTCATGTAAGTTGCTTTTCTCAACCAATAGCCAATGCCTTCTTTGAGTGGTTCACTTTCATTGTATACATTAGTATAAACAAAGACAGGTTTTAATCAATAAGATTCTGCTTAATGGATCTTGCTTGCAAGAAGGGCATGAACAATAAAAATGCTATACACACTTTGGCACTGTAAACAAAATTAAAGGCCACTCTTCTTGCCAAATTGATTGTAACACTTATCCTGTACCATCTGTTCCAAAGTTGACTACATTTTCTGCTACCACTCTAAATGTTAGTGTTACTTTCACTTACAGTATCCATTTGAACTCTTGATAGTGTTTTTCCCCCAACACTACTGAACTCCTACCATATAATGTCTCTTACTAGCACTAATCATTTTGTCTACTACTTTTATTATTACATCTTTGGGACATTTTTTTTTCCATGGCTGTTTTATTAATAGGCTTTCTCTTTCTCAATTCATAGTGATGTTGACTTGTATTTAGCTCTGGTAGCACACCTCGAAATGTTTCAATTCTTCTAATAGTTTAAAAAATTGCTAATTAATTACTCCAAATGCCATAATTAAATTGTCTTTCACTTTATGCTACTGTGTATGAAACTATCCTATAAATTTCAAAATATTATCTTCAGTCTCTTTATCACACAAATTAGAAAAAAAAAAAAACTTTGTTCAAAGACCATCATCTATTTCTTTCTGCTGTCTCAAGCTCAGGAAGTTATTTCTTTAAAAACATTCAATTGTTGTCCACATTTATTTTGTTTTCTTACTTGATGATGTTATTGTAAGTAGGTTAATTTTATGCTTTCTCTGCAAATCCTTTTATGTTATTATTTTATCATATACATTTGACCTTTTTTTTTAAATAGCTGTTTTCTTTATTATTTTGAGGGGAAAAAGTTCTACATAGCTTAAACTATTTCTTTTCAGCATGTTGTATGTTCAGTGCTATATTTAGCCTGGCTGTTTGATTGCTAAACGTTAGAAAGTAGTAATAGTTGTGCAGATACTAAAGTGTCTCTTATCAAGAGAACTTTAATTACATATTAACTGGAAATTAGCGTATTTGTTTTCTTAGTATTCTAAACTTATATGACAGTTCATTTTATAAGTGTTTAGTCTTTTTTCTTTCTTTTACATATAACCTCAGCTTCACTTCTACATTCTTTTTTTTTTTTAAATTAGTTGACTCTTAGCCATTTACAGAGATACTCAAGCTCTATAAAGTAAGCATGGCCTATCATTGACCACTGTTAAAGATTTAAACCTGGCCTATCATTAACCATAGATTTCATCAGAATATATTTCTCATATCTTTACTTAATCAACCTTTAGCCTGTCTCTCTGAGCACTATTATACAGACATACATTCAATATTTATGAGAGCACCTTTGCTGTATGGACATTTTAGCCATTCAATTGTGACAGAGCTGGATTCTTCTTTCTGAATTTATTGATTACATTATTGGTAGAAATTCATCTGGAAATTTTAGTATTTAGTTGAAAAGGTTACTTTTTGTTTTCTTCGCTGCAATCTGGAGTGAATAGATTTTTTTTTTAAATGATGGATTGATTTGTATATAATTATAGTTAAACAGTTGAGACCCATAATAACACATTTTCAGGATAGAATATTGTCAATTCAAAGACAATACATTTAAATTGTACAATTTATATTAAACTAAAAAGTAAATATACATTCTTTAAAAATAAATTATTTTGAAATTCTGGAACATTAGTAAATTTATTGCTTACTTATATATCAGGAGTTGCATTGATTCTGGAGGGAATTGGTAACCTGCCTATGTACTTTTAATAATGGTTTGCTTTTTTTTTCTGCTTGTGCTGATAGATGGTGAACAGTTTTGGGGATGATCCTTTTGGTGATTCATCAAAGTCTAATATATCTTCCAAAAATAAAAAAGCCCCACCACCAAGGCCTGCGCCACCCAAATCAAAAAGTCCACTTCCTTTTGGATCAACACTGTCTGCAACACCCAAACCAAAACTTGAGCCATTTGGAGTCTTTGGCTCTGACCCATTTGCTAATAGTGACCCATTTGCTGGGAACAAACCAGAAGGCAATGGTGCAAGTGAACCATTTTCAAACTTTGCAGATTTCAGTCCTGGAAAGGTAGGATGGTAGTAGGTGCTGTTCTTCAAGAATTCACCATAATTGTTTTGTGTTGTTTTTTTAATTTATTTTGTTGTACTATTAGACCTTATTATTTTATTGACTTTTAGGTATTTTCATTCTCTTGCTTTAGTTTTATTTTATAGCTTTTTTTTTTTTTGTTTCTCAAATAAGTTTTAAAATTATTTTTTTTTTATTCTTGCTGCTTAGAGTAGAGGCTTACATATAACTTTTAATTTTTTTAACAATTATTTTGTATATTTGTATACTTTTATGCACTATAAGCGCTTGTATTAGAATTGCAGTCTTTACTATTTCTTTTTTCTTGCTTACAAAAAATTTAACTTAAAAAAACTGCTTTTCTATTATATTTTGATCCTTCTTTAAGATAATTTCCTTTTGGCAAAGAAAAATATTAAAAGAGTTTAACAATATGTAATTTTATTTACTACTTCATTTCAAATAATTTTTTTTTATTTGAAATTTCAAATATCTTAAACATATACATTGGTTGTGTTATCTTTATTGTTGTTTCATTTTGTATATTTCTTCAAGATATTTTCACTATAATTGTGTGATGATAAATGTCTTTGTTTTTATAATAAAATCATATCTGAGACTGACATTCATTTCATCGGTTTATTTTATTTATTTAATATTTTCTTGTACCTTAATGAACAGTGTCTAGTTAGTAAATACTCTTTTACTTATATATAATGTGTATCATTCAAGAAAGCTGACCAATAAAGCCATTTCCTTGGTCTGACGGTGATATTAATCATGTTCAATCTTGATTCATTTAAAACTCAGCTTTAAACCATCAGATTTAGTTGAAATAGCAAAAAAAAAGTATTTTGGGGATGGTGGATGCTCAGATTTAATCATTAACCAAGTTGCTGCTTTTGTCCGTCTCTGTCATGCATGTCTTAAGCTTCAACATTAAGGGTAATATAACTTAATAACTAAACAGGTCTTTGCCATAAATCTACTTTGCTTTGCTATTTAGCTTTGTATGATAATACAGTTGTCTTCCAAATTGCTGTTGAAGCCATTATTTCTTTTCTGTGTTTCGAGTGCAAAATATTTATGTATATTTTCTCTACTATGAAGTTTAATCTTTAAACTTTCTAAAATTTTAATAGCCAGTAGAGATTTTTTTTCTTTTACATTTTTTTGACTTTGTAAAATACTATCCATGTAAACTTTAATGTTGATAAAGAAAAGGCAATTCACTCTGAATTTGTTTAAAACTAATTTTCATATTTCTTTTTTTTTTTTTTCTACACCTAATAAAGTTGTGCCATAAATATCTAAATTATCTATTGTTTATTGTGGGATTAGCCGTCTATTGATTTTTACAGCAATTATATTCTTTTCAATAAATGTATCACGTCTTGTGCTAATAAATGGGGTTACTGATAAAAGTATCTGAGCAAGTCTATACTTTAAGCAACATCAGATGTAGTTATTAGAACTGACATTCTGATGTCTCTACTGGTATTATAAAAATAAACTAAGATTTGTATGAAACAAAATGAATGTTTGTCTAATATTGACTGTTTTCTTTATTCTGTTTGATGCATAAATTCACGCTTTGATCTTTTTCTCTCCCTTTGCTTCCATGCCAGTTTGAGGAGAGCTCCAACGCTTGGACCCAGTGATGACAGCCATTGACTCTACTCTTTCATGTGTGTTCATGACAAATATTTGTTACATAACTTTGTTCTTGGGTAATCTTAACTAGAGGTTGACATTTTCTGTGATAAGAAAATCATTCAAAAAGGTTTTTTCTTCATTTGATTTCCAAACATTTACTTATTGTTTTACTTTTGTTTTGGTATTTTATTTGACTAACAATTTTTCAATGTCTAAGTTCTAGTAAGATTTTGTTTCTCAGACCAACAATCCATTCTCTTTGTATTTCTATTGATGGCTTACATTTCAAGACATGCTTACTTTAAATAAACCATACTAACTTTCAACATGTTCAAATGACTAAGTTACTTCTTGACAAGCTTGCAGTATGCTATAATATTCAAATCCTTTTTTATTATAGTTACTATTTTTTTTTTTCTTTAATATTGTTTTATATTAAATCAGTTGTGTTACACTGTACATGCAGTAATTTTAAAAATTACTTGGAATTAGATTCACACAATAAAAATTTTAGAAAAAATTGAAATGTCTCATAGAATTAATAAAAAATTGCCAAAATTTCTTATTAATTAGGTTATAGATCTTTCTAAGAATTGAGTATGCTACCTACATTACATAAATAAAAAAAAGACTATTCATTACTGCATCAAAAAAGTTTTCCATTTTAGTCATACTAATACTTACACACACAAATATCCTTGTTGATATTATTAAGAGCTTGCCAACTAGAAATCCTGTTTAATAATTTATTATTTGTTGAGCTTCATTTTATAATAAAGGCCTAGTGATTTTAGTGTGAAATGATTTAGGGTGTGCTAAAATAACTTCACTAAACAATTTTTATGCATTGCAATATCATTTTGCAAAACTAACTTTTATCATACAAAATTTCTAAGTTAATTTAGGTGTTTTCTTATTTGCACATTGAAAATGTATTTATTAATGATTAACTTTGCTGACCTCTGCATGCTGCTAATCGAAGGTTATCCCATTTCCAGTTTAGTCTAGATGATGATGATGCTTGGGGTGGTGGAGGTCCCAGTATCATTACTGTCAAGAAATCTGACCTGTCTTCTGCTAAGCCGCTGCCTGCTAAAAGAAATATTACTTTTAAGACCAGAACAAGTGATGAAACCGAAGCATGAGTCCCAGAGTGCATCAGCTATGTGAAACTAAAAGCTGCTTTCCATTAGGTATCAGCTTTGCTTTATTTGAAAGTCTTGTTCCCACTGGATGTTATTAACAATTATTTAGTTTAAGCAGACATTCTTAAAACATTATTTTAAAAAAAAAGAAAACTTTGTTTTTATGATACTATTAATGTACTTGCAATACAGTTGAGACAGTTCATATAACTACATGCTTTCAACCATGATTTATTCTTCTTGATTCATTTTAACACAATTATAATCTGTAAAATATAATTAATCCTTTGGTACTGCATCCATGAATAAACAATTAAAATTTTATTTTAAAAAAATTAGGATATTTTAATAAAAATCAGACATGAATATTATGTATCATTTTTTTAATTATATTTTTTTTTTATGCAAAGAAAAATCAAATTTATAGTTAACTATGTATCTGGTTTGTCAATAGCATGCATCTTCATATTTTTATTTGATTTTGTATTGATTTAAAGATGAAGTAAGTCTTAATGTTTTCCTTTGGCCTGGGTTGTTTGTTCCATAGGCATATCTCTTTCATTTGCTGCAACATTAACATAAACATTTAAGCATAGTAATGTGGGCCTATTTACCTTTTGAGCAGTCATGATCTGTACATAGAGCTGTATGTTTTTTTTTAACTTTCCATAGCTTTTAGATATTTTCAAGTCAACAAAACAAAAACTTGGTCTACCCAACTAGTCATTTAGTATAGAAAATAGCAGGGAAATTTAGATTTATGTCATTGTATGAGTGAAAATATGGGTGTGGTGTGTGTCTACTTGAGAATTTACATGTCCTCATTAATAATATCTTTTGTATGGATGTTTATTCTCATAACTTTGTCAATAGCTAGTCTTAATATGCAACTAGACTGATCATATCTGTATGTTCTTATAGCTAGAACATATTTGTATATTTTCAATCAACACTTTTGATTTGGCTAAAATGAATTAATTCATGAAATGATTAACCTAGAAATGGCCTGATCATGTTGAGTGCATAAGTAACCACATAATTTGAGTGCAGCCCATGAAGATTCTTGCTTTTGCATGTTGCAGGCATGTTGGTTTGCTCTTGTAATAAGTTAATAAATAGTGTTTCTCATTGAGCTATTTATTTGAATTTCCATAAGCTGCTGTGTATGTTTCTTTGGTCTTTTGAGTTCAGTGTATGCATGAAATGATGTAAAGGTAACTGTGGTTGCCATACCATTGAGTTGAGCCTTTGGGCTTGTAGACATTGTCCAGCATTTGATTACCATTTCTGTCCTTCAGGAGGTTTGAACAATATGGTTGTATCCTCTTATTCAACAAAGTCTCTGTATTTCTCTTGGATTGTATTTACTCATTAGAGCTAAGATATGCTGCTATTGTGTTTCACTTCTTATGCCCTTCCCCAGTATGTACCCTCGCTTTATATCCTTCATCTTTGTAGGTTACTTCCTTCACTAATTTATCCTTTGTGTAGAGCTACTTTTGATTTGTCTTTCATCTTATAGGAGAAAAAGCAACCAACCATGGAAATAATTCATTGTACATGTTGCAAATGTGAGTGTAGGATGGGTGCTTGGTTAAGTTCCACAACAAGCTCTTTAATAGCTTCTTAATGTGTGATCCTGTCTGAAGCTTGACTTTGCCATGTACCGCTACCTGTTTTTATATTGATAATGCTATTTTTTGTTTTGTATGTATATTCATTTAAGATTGTTTTGCCATTGTCATATCAATGATTGATACACAGAGTTGGATGAATGTGGAACTGTAAGGACCTTTGGATAAGGGTAAGGTTAGGGGCCATGCATTTAAAATAATCAAAATATACGTTTTGATCATTTTACCATTGTCTCCTGGTTTATAATAACTATAAGAGGAAAATAAAGTTCCATCTGTTCCCAGCAATAAATTTCTCATGTTGACTTAGATATTATCAAAGCATTTCTGTTTATTTGGCATTATTAATTCTTTAACATCAATATAAATGAAAATACATAAAATATTGGCACTTGCAAATTAATAAACTTCCCCACTCTATTTAGAAATTAATTCCAATGAAACCAATGTTCCCAGCAGTAGGCATGTCATAAGCTTCAATGTTCACATTCCCATGTATCCCAGTATATCTCAAAGTCTTGCTCAAGTCTCAAGAAATGAATTCTTAGTTATTTACCTTCAAGTAGATTGTGGTTTTGGAACTGTTATTTTTCTTAAATTATATTACATTTTTCCCTTTTCTGTAACATCTTTTCAAATTTAATGAAAAAAAAAGTCATTTTCTTAATGGAACAGTTTAAAAGTAATTTCTTGTATTGGCTTCAAAGCATTAGCTATATTGTTTTTACATAATCAGTTTAAACAAGCTTAAAAACATTTATTTTTAAAAAAGTCTAGAATGACTCTCAATCACTTTGTATATATATATATATATACATTGTATTTCAACTGTACATAAAGTTTTTAGCCGGTACATATTTATGAGAATAATTAGTTGTATCCAACTTAAGTAGAATATATTTGATCAATAGTCAAAGATACTCTATATAAGTATAAAAATTTTGGACATAGTATGGAATAATTCCTTTTTTATGTTACATTTTGTTTTTCATCTCTATAGTATTACCCTGAAATATGGGCTTAGTAAACCTAAATTGTATGGTCCATATCTTGTAACACTTTCTTAAGAGATTGTTGTTTCCTAATTGTGTCCATAGACATAGTGATTGTAGCTGTATATAGTTTTAATATCAACAGTGCAATGATGTAGAGTTGACTTTCTAGAACATTCATCACACATTTACAACACAAAAAGGGTACAAGTGTTGCAATAATAAATGTTTACAAATTGTCTTTTGTCTTGTTATTTATAGTTCATTATAATTATAGTTAATTATAGCTTTACTGAAAAAAAAATGTTATTTAAAAATCAAGATGACACGAGGAGATTGTGTTACACAAAATTAGATTCAGCAGTGTGGGTCAGAACTGCACTGTACCAAATTACTGTTACAGACTCACAACTAAGTTGCATTTACAACAATGGCCATCAATTTTACGAACTGGAAACCATTATCAAAATTAGCAGACTTGGAGAAAAAAAAAAGAAATATTAGGGCAATCTTTCAATATGTTGATAAAACTCATTAGCTTTGCAGTCTTTAACTCTATGAATGATTATGTAGATTTAATTTTGAAAAACAAACAAACATTTATAGAAGACCATAACTAGTAGTTTCTCCCATGTAGGTGATAGTAAAATATATTTTTGAATATGCAATTAAGTTTTCAAATTAGACTATAAATCTTAAACTGCTTTTTTTAATTATTTTTGTATGCATTAACTAAGCAGTGTTTAAAACCAGCCCTGCTTTCAAAAGACTTAGCTTACATTTGAAGCAAGCATTGATGTAGGGATGTAGCAGATACATTTGGAGCTATCCAACTAGAAATTCTTTAGTTCAAGAACTGAGGTATTGTAGATGTCAGTTTCTAAATATTTGTATAGGTCTATTTGATGATTTTCGAAAGGCGACATTCAAACAGAAATACCATGACTGAGAACAGATTTAAAGGCAGAGCAAGATATTCTTTAAGAAAATAATAATTGACAGTGCACGATTCATGTGCCTTTAGTTTCTTTCCATCTGCGTGTGTTTGGCGTCATGTGAAAAAAGATTTTTAAATTAAAATTAAGAACTTTTTGAGTCAAAGGAACAGACGACACTTTTACAAAGGACACTTTTATTAAAAATGAAATCGTTAAAGACTTTATCCTTGATGAAGTTTAAGATAAACTTTCAAGTTTGAAATCCACAAAAAAAAACAGTGTAATTTACTTTTAGTTGCTTTGTTGCAAAATTGAACTAAAGATCAATGGCAATGTCTGTGATTCCAAAGATTAATGATAAGTGCAGAGTTTTACATAACTACACAAACCCAGTGAACTGTAGATACATTGTAATCAATTTAAAGTTGTTCAACAACCAAATAACAAATAAACAATATTTATTACAGTTCAACAAACAACAACCAAAAAAAAAGGATTTCTTAATGGGGGGGGGGGGGGGGACACCCATCCCAGTGACGCCACTGCCTGTGCAGCCAGAGACTAACAATTGAATGAATAATATTTAGACTTTTTAGAATTTATTAGAGCCCCCCGAAGGGGAATAGATGCTATTAGTTTTGTGTGGTCTGTCCGTCCATCCGTCTGTTCCATTTAGATCTCGAAAACTGGAAAAGATATTGAAAATCTGAAATCATATTTTAGACAATTCAAAGTTCTGATGCTACAGCTACTTTTTTCTTGTCTGAAAGCGAAAAATTTAAAATCAACTATGCAAGCTGTTCATTAAATAAAACACAATTTTTATCAACTATTCATTATTTATAGAAGCGAACACAGGAGGCTTTAAAGGAAATTACTATTCACTATTTTTTTAACACATTTATGCAAACGGTTTTATATTTTTTGTAAAAAAGAAATAATTTTTACAACTGTATTGCTAAGTTTAATAAGTTCTGTCATATTAACTACTACATTTACAAAAAAAAAAAAACCTTATGGCTGCCTGGTCGTGCGGTTAGTGCGCTGGACTGTCGTTCGGATTTGTCGAGGGTTCAAACCCTGCCCGCTCCCATCCCGTCGTCCTGTGGGAGGTTTGGACTAGGAAGTAAACTATCTTCAACTCTGAAGGAACATCCGAAACATGTAAAACATTTTACAAACAAAACATTTTTTAAAGAGAAAAAATCTATTTTGTATGCATATAAGTGGAACATTATTTAAAACAACAATTAATTAGTACTTTTTCATATTATCGCGTGAACTGCAGCTGGCATGTAAAGTGTGAAATACAAAACCCAAGGATATTTTTTTTATGGAAATGTTTTTCTATTTTCTTGAGGCTTTGAATAAGAGATTGACCCTTAACAAAACAAGTAGATCAATTAGATAATCAGTATATGACATTAGTTAGGCCAGGTTCACATTAAGCTTCACCTTCACTTTTACCTATCTCTTGGTCAGCTGGACTGTTGGGGTGCCACACACGATCTGTCAACCTTCTTTCTCCATTCTTCTGTGTCATTTGCCTTTCTTTAATAGATTATCATTCTGATATTCTTTCTGGAAATATTGAAACCTGCCTGGATGGACCATTTCAGGGGAGATTTTGAGTTTGTGTTTCCAAACAAACTGTCTTTGTAACCTTGTTTTGTAATGACATTGTATTATGTATCTTACACATTTTGGAATAGGAGGTTAGGTGGAATCAATATGATATTAACATAGCGTGTATAGTCGACGTTTAATTATTTTGTTTAATTCATTTTACTAGTTTAGCTTAACAAATCTCAGGGCATTTTTTTGTGATGGTACGCACCGGCATGACATACTGGCACCTTTTGAAAAAATTATTACTTTTCTTGTATTTTAACATATATTATTAATTTTTAGTAATTAAAAGTTACTGAGTACCAGCACCTATTTTTTTTTTTTTAAAAAAGCACTGACAAATCTATTTCATCGAATTCAACACTGTTATTCAAACACAAAATATTGTTAGAGTTACCGGTATTAAATTAATATTGTTGGAATTTCAATTATTGAGCTTTATACTCCAAGGAGTTTTATTGTGTTCATGAAAGGACAAAGAATTTGATATCTTTTATCACAACTGAAGATAAATTCGAAAATTAGTTCTAAAGGTAGAATATCTATTACAACTTGTTTTTTAACTTTTTTTTTCTATTGAAATTCAGTAAAAAAAAAAAAAATTATAAAACAAAACACACTAATTTACTGTACACACAAGTATTTTAACGCAGTTGGGAATTAGGTAAATTTATCCTATTAATGCTGCTCTGACTAAAATCAGCCCAGGTAACGAATATCACATGACCACGTCAGTTTAGCAGACTACAAATTGTGAGAGAACAAATTTCTTTTAGCATTTCTAAACAGTGGATAACTGACAGGCAATGAGAAAAGCTAAAATGATATTATAAATCAGATGTTTGATTAGAAAATTTTTACTTTGTACATGTTTGTGTAGATATTTATTTATACTTCTACTCTTTTCTTTGTTTCTGTATACAAGAACAAAAGAATTGAAGCCGTCTTAATCAAGAAGGAAAAAAAGAAAGCTGCCCTGTCCGCTAGCCCTGAATCAGAGGCATACACATGTATGAATTGTGGCAAAGTCTGCCGCTCGAGAATTGGCTTGATTAGCCACACCAGATTCTGCCCCATCTCAAGATTAAACCAAAACCAGTGACTCATCTGGGCACATCCATTGCCTTTCGAGACAAAAGGAGCCATATATACTCCAAGTAGTTTATAGATCTATAAATTTTTTCTGCTTAAGGCAACAATTTGAAGGAAAGTCTTTAAAGTTTGTGATTTAGAATTAAAATCATGATAAATGTTGAATGATGAAAAACAAAAATAAGGTCATAAACAATTTTTCATTGTATTTCTCATTAAATTTTATTAGACTACAAGAAATAGAAATAGACAATTATAACAATATCTGTCAAATTATGGAACAATAAAACAAGCATCACAAAGTCATCATTCAAAACAGATGATCCAAAACAATTAAGGCACTACAACAAACAGCTCAAGATTTTGTAAAAAAACACATATACATGTATTCGTATAAAATATATGGTAACATCATCATCTACATCAATAGACCCATGATTCTTTATTATGACAAAGTAAATCATCAAGAAAGTCATTTATAATTATGTATTCCTGTTGACTATTATTTGACTTTTCTTCAACAAAATGAGATGGAATGTTACTGAAGCATTTTATTAGAGCATGTCAGTCAAGCCTAAAAATTTATGTCCATGCACAACTACAGTTTTTCTATGCTTTCAACATTGAAATATCCCATGTTAAAAAAATATGAACAATACAAATAATTATTTATTTATTTTTGACAAAATATTTTGTGCTCAAAAAAAGAGAATAGAAAATACAAAGTACATTGAAGAGATCATGGCATTTGGAACGACAAGATTGAAGTTGATGAATAAACTATTTGATTTCAACATAAGTAGCTGCAGTGGCGACACCACAGTTGTTATTTTTCTGAGACATCAGTACATAACCATCATTACCCCAATAAGTAGACCATGAATTTTTGACTAGCCAGTAGTCCTCTCCATTTAGGGTACCGTAGCCTACTGCAAGTACAGCATGATCTAGACCATCAGGATCACTTCCTAAAAATAAAGAATTGTTTTAAGTAATTTAAACTTTTGAAAAACTACAACACTACTATTACTATAACCATAAAGAAATATTTATTCAAAGAACAATGCATAAAATACTTAATAGACATGACCTAAAATTAAAATGATAGGTAAATCTTTTTAAACCTTTAAGCACAGTCTTGAATCTGTCTTTATTTTTGTTTAATATGCATAATTTATAGCCTTTAATTCTTGTATACCAGATCTAACTTATTTCAGGCCTTTCTAAGAAAGGTTCCAACATGACAAAAAAGAAATAGAAATGACTATTTTGGAATATGTTTTCAATTTATGCTTAACTTTGCTGTTTCAAGCAATTCACTTGCATAATGAACTAATAAGCAGAAGCCCAAACAAGGTTGAAACATGCTACAAAAGGTTCACAAATTTGACAAATTTGTATGTTATTATGTCAGACCAATTGTGGCAATTAGAAATATAGGTCAATTTGACATTAGGAAGTATTAGGTTTATTTTTAGAATATCATAATTATTAATTTCTGATGGGGTTATTACAGAGTTAAAATTTGAAAAGATATTTTTCTAAATGTTAAATGTCTATAAAAAATGTGTTTTATAGATAACTGTGTACTCAGTCAATGGGTGGAGTTTTCAATGCTATGGATGATCAATAGATAAATAAATACTATTCAAGACTAACAAAAATAAATAGAAATTAACTGTTTAAAAACCTGGACCAATCAAAATATGTAAACAAGCAGAAATGTAGAGCATAAAAGTTCAAATGTCATTGTGACTCCTACGAAAGCCTAATAAACTATAAAAAGAGCCAGTTAGTCAGTTGTTATAACAATTTTCAGTCTAAAATATTCAGTCTACTTTGTATTGAATTATTTACTGTGATTTCTACATTATTTCACTCTTTTTACAAAGCTTACATCAACTCACTCTGTCTGTCTGGTCAAAAGTTTGTTCACATTATTTCTCCCACACCCAATCTCGGATTAAGCTGAAATTTTGCACATAGTGATGGGAACTAAACTAACTTTTAAAAGTTAAACTAAAAATAGTTTTCAACTAAAATAAAGTAAACTAAAAGTATGTCATGAATTTCAAAATATAGTTCAACTACACTAAAGGAAATTAATTAAACTATAACAAAAATTGCATAACTTTTTTTTTGGGGGGGGGGGGGGGGGGGGGGTTGAACTAGAAATATTTATCCATAATAAAATCAGTAATAAGGAATATGTTTCTTACATAAACCTTAATGCACAATAAAATTTATATAAAAAAAAGATGTCTAAATAAATATGTGTGCTTGTATTTTTGCCTTCCATTAAAACCTTTAGAAAAGAATGGTACTCTTTTTTTTTTCAAATTATATTTATTATATTATTAACTGAAAATTTTAATTACTTATACCGGTAAAGTTTTAAATCTTATTTAATAACATACAATTAGTAGAATTAGAGTTTAAAAATTAGATCTAGTAACCAAAAAAAAGAAACAATATTGTTGGAGTTTTAAGAAACATTTTACCTGTATACCGTAACTACTTTATAGTGTAAAATGCATGCTTGACTAACCATGCCAATGTGCTATTTCTTTTTGTCTGACCACTAAAAATATTAACTAACACTATTGCATAACCGTTAAATGCGCTAGGGAAAAAAAAACAGGGTGGTCTTGTCATTATGGACTGCACACTCAGTACATAACACGTGTAGGTCTATCTGGCCAGGTGGTTAAAATCAGTTGAACACACCATCTATTTACTTTCTGGGCAGAGAGGGTGTGTATCTATTTTAGTGTAAAGAACATGCTTCGTCTGACCACTCTACATTAAGCAAACACTATTGTATAACGTGCAATGAAAAACATGAAGGGTTGTCTTGTAGTATCATCGACTACACACAAACAGTACACTAGGCCTACATGTGTATGTCTAGATGACCAGGTTGTTAAAATTAGTTGGACACAGTCTATTTACTTTATGGTCAAGAGAGGATGTGGATTAAGATTTCTTTTTCTAGAGTTGGTTATCCTAATGCTTTAAGATCTATATAGGAACTGTTGAGTCTTAGATCTCAATAATAAGTCTTAAGACTATAAAAAGGGTGTAGTTGATGTTCCTGCAGTTAAAAAATTATTGTTTGCCGCAATGAATTTATCAAAACCGCTAAAAATAATATTGACCTAACTCACTAATCAGATTCCCACTACAAACAGAAATTAAACACCACCCATTTCATAATATTGTATAGAAGCTTTTAACAAAAAATGTTTAACAACATTTTATTATACTGCTACTTTCAATAGTTGTTAACTGCATCATTTTTTTGATAATCAAAGTTATTGATATCACATGACCAGAAAACAGGGATGTGCGTTTCAACCCTGACCACATGTTGAAAAGTTGTACAAATTTTAATTAAACTTTTTAGTTAGTAAGTAAAAAAAAAATTAATTAAACTACGATTTTAACAAAACTTTATTTTTCTAGTTAAACAATGGCCTTAATTAACTTCTAACTTTTTAGTTAACTTTTGCCCATCACTATTTGCACAATTATTTCTTTTGCATGCCAAACACAAGAATCAATAAAAATTTTTTAAAAAGTAATCAATTAGTTAATTAACTATTGGTAATTACTGGTAATTATTTTTGTTTTGAATCTCGAACAAGGGAAGGAAATTTTCCTTGATTGATAAAGTGGTAACCGGTATAAGTTGAAGTAGTACCCTTTATTGTTTGCAGAAAAAAAATGTAAATAACAACAAATAACTATAAAGAAAATTTTCATAAGCATGATATTCTTATTGTGAATTGTGATTAAAGATCATTAAACATCCAACACACAAGGTAATTAAAATATCCTCATGAACCTATTATAACACACCTCATCAGTATTGTCATTGATAAATGACATTTTGTAAAGCAGACATTGTATTGTTTCAAACGGCTAGAGCAAGCAAAAAACAAAAAATGATTACTCACTGCATTCTGGTTCATAGTAGACTCCATTGGCATAAAAGCTTAATGACTTGTGGGATGCATCAATGGCAACCGAAATAGGACCTTTGTTAAAGACAGCCACCTTCAAAGCAGACAAATCCCCTTGAGGTAAGGTAGTAAAGTTGGCAAGCTGTACAACAGGCTTCACTAGTTTACTCAAGCAGAAACCATCCTGAAGACAGTTTGAACATGTGAATTTTTTTTTTTCATTAGAACATGAACAATAAAGCCTAAATTGTGAAATGTTGTCAGTGCACTTACAATGGCCAAATACTGTCCATATTGTTCTTCACTTGTGAGTCCTCCATTCTGCATGATGTAGCTATAAGCTCGGAAATCTTCCCCTCCATCACAGCCATTATTACCAGATCCCCAGGAGCAATCAATCAATTGCTGTTGAGATAGTCTAACCAAATTGCCAGTCTGTAAAATTAATACAAAAAATGGTAAACTTTCTACCAAATCAAGAATTTGTTAATATCAAGTTTAAAGAAATAAAAACCAAATAAAATAAAATATTAATATCAAGTTTAAAGAAATAAAATGTAATAAAATAAAGAAAGCGATTCAAAAACCTTCAGGAAATTTGCTCCCTCAATAGTGCCTGTTGTACCAAAGCTCCAACAAGAACCACATATGGCTTGATCTTTTACTGGAGTTACAGCACCTTTATAAAAATTTTAACGTGATATTACTACCACCAAATACAGAGTTATTTATATATATATATTTTAAAGGTGGGAAGAGGCGGGAGGTTATAAGGAAAACAGAGTGGGAGTGTAAATAAAAGTCAAATTGCTGTGATTTATCACAAAATATTATGACTCTAACTATTACTTTCTGTAATTTCCTACCCAGAAGCCTCCAATCCCACTGATCAGGAACATCCTGCTTGTTCATTTCGTTCATTGAAAACTTTTTACCCCCATGCTCAACATGAGAATAACGATATCCTCTTAAAGTTTTCATTTCTTTGGCAGTACGATCGGCAAGATGATTCACAGCTAAGGTATAGGTGAGACCAGCTCTGTTCTTTGAGTGGATGTACCTGAAAAAAATTAACAAAATATGTTATGCACAACTTTTCTTTTTCATTGTTTTTTAAATGTTAAATTTATTTTTTTTCAAGTTCATACTGATTGTCAACCAGTTTTAAAAAGCATCAACTATATCATAAACCCTCAGTTATTAAAACAAACCTTTTCTATATTAAAGTATGTTTGGAACACCCTTAGTTAATTTACTTAGAAAATGTTAGATAACAATTACAATAAGAGCTCTATTTTGTTGCTTGGTAACAGATTTACTCATTTAAAAAATTTTAAAGAGCTATTTGCTACATGGAAGCGTGGTGGCTGAGTGGCAAAGTTCTTGGCTTCCAAACCGGAAGGCCATGGGTTTGAATCCTGGTAAAAACTGGGATCACTAATTTAGAAATCTTTAGGGTGTACCTCTGAGTCCACCCCAGCTCTAATGGGTACCTGACATTAGTTAGGAAAAGTAAAGACGGTTGATCATTATGTGACCACTTGACAAGCTTGTTAATCGTGGGCCACAGAAACAGATGACCTTTACATCAATCGCCCTATAGACCACATTGTCTGAAAGGGGAGCTTTACTTTCTCTTTACTATATGATGTTAATTAAGCTGACTTTAAAATAAACAGCTAAATATTTCTACACTTTGTGCTGCATTAAGGCTAACACTAAATATTCTTTTTAAAAAAAATGCTAAGAATACCTTAAATTTTGTCTGTAAACATGTTTTCGGGAGTCATGTTCATCAGATTTATACTGTTTTTTGTGAGCTTTCTTGAAAATTTCAAAACCTTCATGAATATGGTCGTCTTGATGGTGGACATATTCACGAATAGGATTCATCAGCACAACATGCTCACTTCCTGGTCCAGGAAAGGCTTGACATGTCAAATCTAAAAATAAATGTATCACAAGAACTGAACTGATCTGAGATATTTTCATATAATCCAATTAGTGTTTTCATTCTCAAAATCTTGACAGTCACAATTGAATGGTTTAATTCTATGGTACAAGTTTAGACAAAATACAAACCTAGAAAGTAGAAACAAACTTGTTTTAATTGTGCTTTACCTTGTAACAGTCTTAAACCACTATATCATATAGCTCATAAAATTTTAATTAGCTAATATGTTACTACTGTTCAGTGGTAAAACATTACTTTTTTCTAAATGTGTTAGCTTATTATTTTTATTCTAAAGATCAAAACTTAAGCAGTTAAAAGGTATTATAATGTTAAGATTTTCTTGAATTTCATTTATGTGGGATAAAACTTTCCCAACCAACTGCATCAATTTAATCAATAAGTAATCTATTTTAAAAGGATAATTTAATACAACATTTCTATTAATTAAAACAACATCAAACTTACTTTTGGGGATAGCAAAATCATCATCATTGAACCTTGCTGGTGACTCCCATCTGGCATAATCTACATAATATTTATCAAAGTGAGATCCTAAGAGCGAGTCATAGCCCATCATTTCATAACGTACTGGGATTTGATCAGGAGATGTTGCCCAGAATGTATATGTGCTAATCTGCAATTAGAAATCACAAATTAAAATGATAAGCTATGAATCTTTTTCCTCTTCATTTGGTATAGATATCCAAATTCTTGAACAAAAAAATCATTAAAAAATTTTTAATTTATTTCTATGGAGATCTATTATCTTGAATATTGCCATGTTTTAAATCCAAAAATGTATTGCTTTGTTTTATTTACCTTTTTACCATCTGTAACAACCTTTTGGAAAGCCTCTACACGACGTCCCTCTAGCCATTGCTGACCCAGATACTGGAATTGTAACAAGTAAGTTGAAATAATCAACAGATGTAAACATTAAACAATTAAAAAATTATCCAGAGTCAGAAGAATAAACTTACAGAAAATCCAGTTAGATCAGGAATTATAGTAGTTAGAGTGGCTGGATTATCTGATGTCCCATTCACAGCAAAGCATGATACTTGATTATAAATGGACTGTGTTGTAAATGGAATAACCTTCAAGTTTGTACCATATGGTAGACCAGGGGCATCGCTAAACTGAAGAGTTCTTTGAATGCCTTCATTAACAAAGAAATACATTTTTGTTGTCACTAACAGCTTATAACTAAGTTATATTAAAATATTATAGACTTTTAAACATTTATTACAAAAGCTATAAAAAAAAACCACTTTTTTTTAACCTTCAGTAATATGTTTTGTATAGATTAATTAAAAAACATAATTTAGGTCTTCAAAAATAAAAGCAATATAAAAATTCCCAAGTATTTAAGATGTAATGGCCCACAAGACCTTTTATTTTATATAATAGGCTATTGCATTTTTACATCATTTATGAGTATCTATACTGTTTGAATATGACGTACCATCATAGTAATCAACTCTGCTACGGGCATTTGGTGTGTCAAGATAAGCCCTAAATGGTTCTACTATTTCAGCATAAGGAAGACGAATAAATCCCTCAGCTTTGTAAGTATCCTTGTAGACAGGAGGATCTACTGCCCACGAGAATACAACTGAAAATATTAATATAAAAGAAAAATATATCACTGTGAAAATCTTCAATGCTAGGTTGGGTTTGATAGAAAGAATTTAAACAAATATTCTATTAATTTACAATGACAGCAATGCTGAATATTTATGAGCATTTAAGCAATGTGTAATATAGATAAATAAATAACTTAAACATTTGTTTCTATAAATAACATTATCTCTTAGTTCATTATGGTGATTGTTGAAGAATAAGTAACATGGAGAGTATTGGTAAAAGTTTTGGATGTGAAGTAATTCTGGACATCGTATTGATAATGCCATGGGCAGTCTACATGCGAAATTAAAATATGCCCCCATCCATCGCCTTTAAAAAAAATTGTTCCCTTATTTTCTGGAGTTTTTATTATAAGTATATCTATAGTTGCAGTATGTCAAGGTGCATGTGTCAACAGTTAAACACTTATTACTAATAATTTTAAAAGTCTAAATTTAACTTTTCACAGTAAATATTCCTAATAAGAAACATACATTTTTATTACAAGTTTTTATCAAATAAAACTTTTTTTTTAGTAATTTTGATAACAAAACAAGAATTTAAACACCTTCCTTGATTTCAGAGGCAATTTTTTTATAAGTGATTCTGAATCAAGTACTTGACTCGTCTGATGTTTAATTGATATCATTGACAATGTTGATAGGCTTTCTTGTGACATCATCAATCTTAATTTTGTTATAATTTTAATTGTGTAAATGATGATTCTTTGCACTGACACAAGTAGAGTTAGAAAAATGTGTAATACAATGTCTTTTAGGCTTTGTGCTGTTGTGAACAAGTTGAGGATAAAAAATTATTTCAATACTTCAACACATCCATCTCAGGTATCAAAAAAATAAAAATTTAATTGCTCTTAATATAAGAAAAAAGTTCCTTTCCATTAATATCAGATTGGTTTTCCACCGGATCAGTAAATTTTGACTATAAATTGGAACAATGTTTATGTGATTCTTTGTTGCCCATATATTTTTAAAGTTTCTCTTTCAGACCTAGTGATCGATGGGGCAGATGATGTAAAGGTCATCTGTTTATGTGACCCATGGTTAATGAGGGTGTCATCATGTCATGTGGCTGGCACAATGACCAACTGCCTTTAACCCAAACTATGTCATTTTCATTTTCTTATTCTAGAGATATTTCTGATCACAAAAATTCTGTATTATGGTCTATAACAAAAGCAGATCCACAGAAACACATTAAAGACAGCTTAGGCACCAGCACTTGCTTTGACTCTTTCTGTGCGAATTATTTAGATCGAAAAAATGGAGTTTTCAGGGATGAATACAAATTTTCAAGAGGGGTAGAGTTACTAAAACTAACATAACTTTTTTATTTTATTAAATAATCTAACATATTTGATTTTATTTTAAAGAAAAATGAATGGGCTACAAAATTATAATAAACAAAATTAATTATTTAAGAAAAATATTTTTTCATTAATTTTAAACTGAGCACGGAAAAAAATATATATTAAAAAATTTGCTTAAAATCGAGAAACTGAAAGATTTAATCTTTTAATTAAACATTTAATCCATTAATATTGAAATAACAATACAGAACTCATTTAATCACTTCAAATGTCATAAAAGATGAACAAATACACTAAGAAATTGTATTATTTACATCTTTCAGGTCCCGGGAAATAAACTAAAAAGAGGAACCATTAACACAATTTTCTCTTTTTTAAAAAAAAGAAAGTTGGTACTGCATCAAATTTACTACCAAAACAAAGAACAGTCACTCTCACATCTGGGAAATAAAAAAAAAAGAGAGAAATAAAAAAGTTTAACTTAAAAAGATAGTGAAATAAATATTATCAACCAAGTTACTCGCTGAGAGTAACTCTGCACTGACCAGCGCTAGCGAAGTTACTCGCTGAGAGTAACGCCGCACTGAAAGAGTTAATTAATTTAATAGTATGAAAGATGCACTATTATGTGGCTATATAAAAGAAATTAAAAATATATTTTATAGGGCTAATACTATACTTACTATAGTTGTCTATAGGCTGCTGTAATAGTTTTTATTAAATTAAGTATACCATAGTGGCATACTCGGCATAGTCATACTATTAGTAATTACTATAGGAATTTGCTGCATTGGGCACTGGCATGATTATATTTCTAATATTTAGATATTATCATATTATGATAATAATTATACTTATTATGATTTAGATCTAAATCTATTTATCATTTTTGATTTTATGAAAAAAAAATGTTTTTAAAAAAAATCATAAGATTAAGATTAAAAAATGTATCGACTATCGTGTAGTATAAACGCATAAATTATGATTATGTTATCATTATGATGATTATGCTTAAAACTTAAATCTAAATTCTAGCTCTATCATGTAGATTCTACATTTACTAGACTCAAATTAATAAAGTCGAATTGTAATAATGTTAAATAGATCTATAATAAATTTAATTCTGAATCGTACTCACACAAACAGGAAAAGAATGAAAGTAGGTTTATCACCATTTTGAAGTGAACATCATATGACCATTTTGTCACCTATATATAGTCACACTGAATGTCACATGACAAAGTCAGCGACTTGTCATGTGATGTCTTTAAATACATCCTCAGCATAATCTCCCCTGTGAAAGATTTTCAGAAATTGAATCGTCACTGTATAATAAAATGCAATAGTCGAAAGAAATTCGATCAATCTCAGATAAGAAAATCCAGAAGAATCAAACTAGCGGAGACGTTTTGAAATGTTTTCTTCAAAAAGTTTAAAACCATATTGTTGCATACGCTTCTCGCAAAACGGTCTGCTTTTGACAAGGTCTTATTGGAAGATGAAACGACGTCTCTTACTTAAGATATTTTAATTTGTAAACATTGGTATTATTCAGACACTGATTATTAGGCATAACTACAATGAAAATAAAACGTTTTAATTCATCGCCTCCCACCCCCCGTTGTTGGTCCAAACAGCTAGTAGCCTACAACTCAATGTAGATCTACATCTATATTCCTATAATGATCCAAATTTTCTACGCCATTTAATATTTAAAGGAAAATGTTTTTAACATTGAGTTTTTAATTACTAGTTTTACTTACAGGACGAGGTCTTTGACTAAACAACAATATTTATATGTAAATTCAAAGTCAGAAATATGTAGACGCCTATGGAAAAACCCTTGGGAATAGCTTGCGCGCCGCTCCATTTTTTCTTATTAAAAGTTTCCAAAATAGCTTCTTATGTCCAAATATCTTTTTTTTTTAATAATAGTTTTCAAAGGATAATTAGAATTTAAATAAAATATTAAAATATTTGAGTAGTTTTTTTAACTAAAAAC
Organism: Biomphalaria pfeifferi; assembly: GCA_030265305.1. Classification (NCBI taxonomy): domain Eukaryota; kingdom Metazoa; phylum Mollusca; class Gastropoda; family Planorbidae; genus Biomphalaria; species Biomphalaria pfeifferi. Next base: position 830,880 of record JASAOG010000208.1, read on the forward strand.
TTAAATAATAAAGGTAACCTTGGAATAATGATTTGACCACACCATACTTTCGGCGCCTGCGTGCAATGCACACGTTGCACAATAGGTAGCGGCGGTCCTGAACAGACATATAGATCTATGGCTATGGCTAATGACTATTCATAAATAAATAAAAAATAATAATTTTTGTGCACTTTATAGCACTGCAGAAAGTCTTGTCAACAGTAACTTTTTGATAGAGGTGTTTCGCAATTTTGTATTTTTTCTTTCCTCTTTATTTCAAACTCTCTCCCTAATCATCCTAGTTTCAATGTTTCAATGCTGCCTTTTCAAAAGCGATTCTTTTAAGTTGCTCGAGTCTGAATTCAAACTCGAGCCTCCATAAGGTTGCGTGCAGAGGGGGAACTGCTATGTGGGTAACATCATTCCGACCATAAACAATGCCCAGGCTTTCATTCGCTTTTTCCAAAGCCTAACCCCAAAACTATCTATCTCCATTCCAGATTTGATGGCAAACTTCTAAATATTGCCAGACTGAGGTCAAAAACTAAAATCCGAACCACCCTCGTAAGAGATGTTATTCGCGTACGATGCAGCGGTAGTGGCACACTCACAAGAGGAGCTTCCGTCACTAATGTCCGCTTCTCTCAAACCTGTTAAGAGTATGGCATAACCATTCGGCGCATTGGGCGGCAAGCTGTCTCCACAAAGATCTGTCACTGGCAATGTCTGAAGCCTCCTCCCACCTAGTGTCCACTGTTCTGAGGTTCTCCATGAAAGTGTGGCGCCAAGCTATACCAGGACGTCCCTGTTTTCGTTTGCCTCGTATCGGCCTCCATGTCATCGCAACTCTTGGAATGCGTAGTTCATTTTGTCGGAGAACATATATCTCAAACCTCTTGCGACACTGTCACAACCTCACTCAGAGTTCGACATCCAGTTCGGTATAGGATTTCCTTGTTTGAGACCCGATCTGAATAACCAAATCCGTCTCAGCCATTTTTGTTGAGCCACATTTAGTCTTTTCTCAATTTTGGAAGATGACTTCCCTGTCTCACGTGCATATGTTGCTGTTGGGATGACGATTGTGTTGAGAAGATGTATTTTTGTCTCAAATCCAATGGTTTGGCTTGTCCAAAAAGGTTGCAGCCTTTGGAAAATGCTCCCTGCCTTTCCTATTCGGCACGCTACATCATGCTAGGCATCCCCATCGTTTGTAATGATGCTGCCAAAGTATGTGAACTAGTCTAACTCTTCAAGCTTTGACTCGCCAAGTCTAATGGGGGCTCCTTAGTCTTATATCCAACTCGCAAAATTTTAGTCTTATCTAAGTTTATGCGGAGGCAAATTTTGGGTACCTCTCTATCTAGGCAGTCAATTTCTTGTATGCAATTATTTGTAGCCCCGAGTAGTGCAACGTCATCGGCAAGTCCAAGTTTCTCATTCGTTTTTGTTCGCGCCATGGAATACCGGTACCAAAGGCAGTCTGGTTCATTACTCTCCTCATTATGTAGTCGATGGCTAGGAGGAAGAGAAAGGGAGATGCTTTAAAAAACTCAGTTGGTCGTTCTTCTGTTTTAATGCAGCAACTAGATTGACTGTATAGGTGTCGTAGGATCTGGACGAATCTTTCAGGCATGCCGTATTCTCTATTTCCCATAGTGATTCTCGGTGGACACTATCAAACGCTTTGTTAAAGTCTACGAAAATTATCGTTAGCTGCTGTTGGTAATCGAGACTTTGTTCTATGATATTTCGTAGAACGAAGATCAACTCTGAACATAATCTGCCTCTTCGGAAGCCTGATTGCTCTTCTCTGAGCCTCTCATCTACAGACTGCTGAAGAGTACTTTATATATAAAACAAAATTGTATTTTTTTTTACTGATTCGTGTGTTATCGTCGACAACAAATAATTGTGTGCAAAGTTTCAGCTTGAATGAGAAGTGGGAGAAAAAAACGTTTACAAGATTTTTACCCTACAGACGGAGTGCCTTTTAAAAAAAAACAGTTCAAAGGACGCCATACTGTTGGCCACTAAATAATACAAGTTTGTGCCACAAGTGAAAGAAGGTCTCATTTGACATTGCTCAAAAGTGCACACAAAATAAATCATCGTTAAACTACATAGATTATTAACAAATACAATATTCTGTACACCGGGTACACTAGAACAAAAAGAGTTATTTATAATTACCTTCAATAGAAGGGAATCTTCACAATAAAACTGATGTAAACGAGAAACAAATAGAATGAAAGCTAGGAAACATCTTAGTTTAACACTCAGGAAACATGTTAGTTTAACACTCAGGAAACTTGTTAGTTTAACACTCATGAAACATGTTAGTTTAACACTCAGGGAACATGTTAGTTTAACACTCAGGAAAAAAGCGAGCAATAGTCACTTATAGATTTAAAAAAACAACAGTATCTGCAATATGGGCTCACTCAATACTGTGAAGAGTCAAAAGCTGAACTGGTTCGGTAATATTGCAAGATATGACTCTGTCAAAAGTCATCCTTCAAGGTTCAGTGGAAAAAGAAAAATAAGTTGGCTGGACAAAGTAAAAGAATGGACCGGCTTCTCACTTGATAACCTGCTAAGAACAGCTGCTGACCTGGAAAATACCTTGGATGACAAGTGCATGCTTACAAATGCTAGAGATCAGAATAAATCTGGACATCTGGATGGTAGAATGGTTAGTTCGCTTGGCACTGCATTGCTGCTATCTTATCTTATCTTATATAATACAGACGTTACTTCAAAAAAGAAGATGATTACGTCCTACGCGTCATGCATTTAGTCATGCATATTAACCAATGACTTAAATTCTGCCAAGTCACTGGTTTTTCTGGCTAGCTCAGGCAACCCATTCCATGCTCTAATAGCACTAGGGAAGAAGGAGTATTTGTACAAATTTGTCCTAGCATATGGGACGAGGAATGTGTCTTTATTTTTGTGTCTTTCAGAGTATTTTATTAAGTTTTGTTTTTGTATTTGAAGATTATGGTTCAGTGTTTTATGTATAATTGCTACTTTACTTTTGAGTCTTCTGTCCTGAAGGCTTTCTAAATTTAGTGATTATGTTAAATTTAGTGCTATGTGGAATTGTATCGGAGGGTCACTGGTTTGTGCATTGGTCAGTGCAGTCCCTTATTTCGTTATATTTAATTGACCACGTCTGAAGCACATTTATCCTCATGTTCTCATTAAACACTGCAGTGTCCATAGGCTGACCGGACGTCCGACTTGAAAATGACATGTTCTCCTTTTTAAGTAGTGTCTTTCGTCCGCAGGCGTGTGCCTAAAGTGAGAAAATGTCCGCCTTTCCCTGTGTCTGTATGTTACTTGCACATCATTCATCATTCAAATTCCATCCTTCATTCTGGTTTAAGCATACACACACACACACACAAATCACAAATGATTGTTTGTTTTGTTTAACATGTTTCGGATGTTCCTTCAGAGTTGAAGATTACTTCCTAGTCCAAACCTCCCGCAGGACGACGGGGGATGGGAGCGGGCAAGGTTTGAACCCTCGACCGTCGATAAATTTGAACGACAGTCCAGCGCGCAAACCGCACGACCAGGCAGCCATTGTCATGCATGCAGTGCAAAAAGGAATATATATTGATGGTTGTCTGGTAACCCTGTGTGCTCCACAGCAAAAGTCTAGGTTCACTTGTCAGATCAACTGAATTGTATTGATGTGTTTATCTATTTCTGTCTCTCGCTCATCATTTATTGATGCAGCCACAGAGTGACGATCCAACACAATAACAATGTTCATAGATCTTTGAGCTATCGGACCAAAACTTGGAAGCTCATCAAATAAACATTTATAAACAAAACTAGACACAATTTCAAATAGTGTAATAGTCTATAGGATTTATTATGTTGACTTAGACCATTTCCCTATACCAGTTTCTATGGATAATTATATCTAGTAAGTAACTAAAATGTTTGAATCGTATTGACAGCAATAACCATTAAAGTAATATCCAGTAGTGTATAAACTGAAGTCCTAGAACAAATGGTGCAATAGTTAAAGCACAAAAATAACTAGCAATTTTAAAAATGTATTCAGTGTGGATTACATCCACTATTAGAGATGTTTATAAAATAGAGACAAATCCATAAATAGCAAGCTTTTTGATGCACATTAATTATATTGTGGAAAATGAATGCTAATCATAAGAAAGAATAGTTTTGAAACTAATCAATAGAAGTCTAAGATGTTTAACGTGACTTAGAAATTAACCCTTTCTCTACGTCAGTTTTGAGCATGTTTTTCTTTTCTGAACAACTGAAGCAACACATTCTGTCCTGGCCAAGACACCGGTGTCTATAGCAGTGGTGACAAGTGACAAGACACAGACAAGGCTAAGAATATTTCGGGACTCACCAAGACGTCTTGTTGAGAGACTCAACTCCAAATTTGAAACCACCACTGTAAGTTTAAATACAAAATAAAGCTGTTACTTACAAGTTTAGAACTAAAATGTCAAGACATTATTATGTAAACGTCTTGGACTTTGTTTCGAGGATGTCTTTTGAAATGGTTATCAGCAAGCTCCATCTCTGCGAAAGGTTTGGTCTTAGTGTAGAAAATATAATAATTTTTATCCTTAATTTTTTTTTCAGAATGAATCCGACTCATTGGTGGTACCCGGAGGAGGGAAGGTTCGATAACTCGACCTACCTATTATATGTCCACATTTTGTTTTCTTTTATTGAGAAATTATACTTTTTGTGAAAATAATTACGTAGTAATCTAAATAATATGTAATTATTGATAAGCTAAATTAACTCGTGTGCAACATGCCTACAACTAATTCAGAGCTCTAGAAAGTAAGGGCAAGATGCATAAAATGGAGGTAATTTAAAGGAAACACAAAAACATTTTTCGCTAACCGAAAAAAGTTTGTTACAATGTACACAGATATCACGCTCCGTCTTTCTTTTATAGTCTCATATGATTATTCTCCTAGAAACTGTAAAGATTCTTGACCCTACGAATATTCTTAGGAGTTGTTGTTTTGTTCTGCTGACCAGCATTTGATTATGCTATTAGTAAATATTTCGCACCGAATAGACAGACAGACAGATAGATATATAGATAGATAGACAGACAGATAGATAGATAGATAGATAGATAGACAGATAGATAGATAGATAGACAGACAGGCAGATAGAAAGATAGATAGATAGATAGATAGATAGGTAGGTAGGTAGGTAGGTAGATAGATAGATAGATAGATAGATAGATAGATAGATAGATAGATAGATAGATAGATAGATAGATAGATATAGATAGATATGTGGTTGGCTGGGTTGTGGAAGGACGGATGGATGGATGAAAAAAGTCTGCTCAAGTCAAAAGTTCTTGATCCGCCCATAGATTATGTTCAAAGGCTTGACAATTTTCTTGTACGACTGAATAACTCAAGACGTCTTGGATAAATGTGACGAACATAAACTGAGAGTTTCCTTGTTTCACATTTACTTTATTATTCCAACCCAATTCCTTTATATCTATCGGGACGTTCTAGAGTAGTACTCCAGTGAGATTTAGAGTTTGAATTAGATACCACAATACTGAGAGATGAGCCCATAGCCAATTTTTATTTACATTTATTTAACTTCAGAGTGAAGACATAGCGATGGCAGCCTCCGCCTTAAACCAATTGGTCTCTATAACATTTGATGTCAGAAGAAGTGAATATTACGTCCTGGACAGAAAAACTTCCAAGATATTGGTAATACACTCTATAGGCCTATAGTTTTCTTTTTGTTTTCTGCGCTGGCAAAGTTTGCGGGAAAACACGCAGGTCACAAATGGGTTCACTCTGCACTTATCCTCAGTCGTAGGAATTAAAGACTGCCATTTATTTATAGCTTAGTGATAGCAAAATGACGGATGGTTCTTTGCACAGTTATAACTTTTGAATGTGTATTAAATAAACTAGAATATTAATTTTATCAATTAAGAAAATAACTTTGTGAACAATGATGATTCTATTTATCATAACAGATTGTATCTGACAAGTCTGGGCATGTGAATACAACACAAATTGTATTTGAAGGAATCTCTTTTGGAGTTACAAGTAATGGTCTGCCTCAAATTATAGTTCAGTTATTTACTTCATCAATTTTATCGTTGCGTAAAAAAGTCAACTATTTGATTAGCAATGGGCAAACACGAGGATGTCCGTACCTGGAAGAAAGCCAAAACAAAAAATAAATATTTGTCACTTTTATCCATTACACAATATGCACAGAGTTATCAGTTTTATAATCATGAAGGATTAGATGAAATAGTAAGACATTGTTAGAATATTATAGAACAGATAACAAGTTCATAAACCGTGCGACCTCATAAGATGACCAGGTTTACTCTTGAGTTCGTTGTATTAGCATATTTTCTCTTTATAAAAATGGCCAATGAATGAATTCATAATCTATATTCATATCTAGCTATATTAATATTGAAATAAACTTTGAGGGAGGCAACTCAACGATACAGATGTTTATTCACAGGACATCACAAACACAACACCAATGTCTGCCTTGAGTACAGCCTCTTCATAAGTTCTAGACTTGGGTGGAACTCTGTTGCTTTTCCCTAATGTAAACATGCTTCCAAGTTTAGTCATGGTCTAGTCTCTAACAGCGTGCACCTTCTGCACTAGCTTGGATGGAGGTGTGCATGGCAGGGTTATAACAATATCAAATATAAGCTCAGATGTTACTTTGCGTAGATGTTAGTGTAAAATAGAAAAGAATGCTGATAGGTTCTCTTGATAATCGTTCACACTAAATCACATCAAACTGATGATAAGATATAACCACACCATACTGATAGAAAATACTATTACATCTTACTGATATAAGACATAACCACATCTTACTGATATAAGACATAACCACATCTTACTGATATAAGGCATAACCACATCTTACTGATATAAGGCATAACCACATCTTACTGATATAAGACATAACCACATCTTACTGATATAAAACATAACCACATCTTACTGATATAAGACATAACCACATCTTACTGATATAAGACATAACCACATCTTACTGATATAAGACATAACCACATCTTACTGATATAAGACATAACCACATCTTACTGATATAAGACATAGCCACATCTTACTGATATAAGATATAAAAAAAATCGTACATTTACGAAATGATCCACTTCACCTCACCCTTTTTTAGCACGTAATCTCCATGGGATAAAACTAGTGGAACAAGATTGATTTTACATCTGTAAACGGTGCTACAGAAAAAAACGACGACTTTGGAAAGTTGACTCTTGTAGTTAGTATCAGTTTACCCTTGTAGGTAGTATCAATTGACCCTTGTAGGTAGTATCAATTGACCCTTGTAGGTAGTATCAGTTGACCCTTGTAGGTAGTATCAATTGACCCTTGTAGGTAGTATCAATTGACCCTTGTAGGTAGTATCAATTGACCCTTGTAGTTAGTATCAATTGACCCTTGTAGTTAGTATCAATTGACCCTTTTAGTTAGTATCAATTGACCCTTGTAGGTAGTATCAATTGACCCTTGTAGTTAGTATCAATTGACCCTTGTAGTTAGTATCAGTTGACCCTTGTAGGTAGTATCAATTGACCCTTGTAGTTAGTATCAGTTTACCCTTGTAGTTAGTATCAATTGACCCTTGTAGGTAGTATCAGTTTACCCTTGTAGTTAGTATCAATTGACCCTTGTAGGTAGTATCAATTAACCCTTGTAGTTAGTATCAATTGACCCTTGTAGGTAGTATCAGTTTACCCTTGTAGGTAGTATCAATTGACCCTTATAGTTAGTATCAATTGACCCTTGTAGTTAGTATCAGTTTACCCTTGTAGGTAGTATCAATTGACCCTTGTAGTTAGTATCAATTGACCCTTGTAGTTAGTATCAATTGACCCTTGTAGTTAGTATCATTTGACCCTTGTAGTTAGTATCAGTTTACCCTTGTAGGTAGTATCAGTTTACCCTTGTAGGTAGTATCAGTTTACCCTTGTAGTTAGTATCAATTGACCCTTGTAGTTAGTATCAATTGACCCTTGTAGTTAGTATCAGTTGACCCTTGTAGGTAGTATCAATTGACCCTTATAGGTAGTATCAATTGACCCTTGTAGTTAGTATCAGTTTACCCTTGTAGTTAGTATCAATTGACCCTTGTAGGTAGTATCAGTTTACCCTTGTAGTTAGTATCAATTGACCCTTGTAGGTAGTATCAATTAACCCTTGTAGTTAGTATCAATTGACCCTTGTAGGTAGTATCAGTTTACCCTTGTAGGTAGTATCAATTGACCCTTATAGTTAGTATCAATTGACCCTTGTAGTTAGTATCAGTTTACCCTTGTAGGTAGTATCAATTGACCCTTGTAGTTAGTATCAATTGACCCTTGTAGTTAGTATCAATTGACCCTTGTAGTTAGTATCATTTGACCCTTGTAGTTAGTATCAGTTTACCCTTGTAGGTAGTATCAGTTTACCCTTGTAGGTAGTATCAGTTTACCCTTGTAGTTAGTATCAATTGACCCTTTTAGTTAGTATCAATTGACCCTTGTAGGGAGTATCAATTGACCCTTGTAGGTAGTATCAGTTTACCCTTGTAGGTAGTATCAATTGACCCTTGTAGGTAATATCAATTGACCCTTGTAGGTAGTATCAGTTGACCCTTGTAGGTAGTATCAATGCGTCTTTGAACGTGATAAATAATAACTTATTCCAAACACATCGCCAGGTATCATTGCGAAAATAATTCAATTTTTGATTGAGGAAATAAGCAATCAGTAAGCCAATGACTGAAATCTTCGACTTGTATGAATGTCACAGTCCTCAAATGTTTCTGTATTAAGTTTCTTTTAATTGTCTATCATTTGTTTAACAGAGTTGTCATATGATTGGTTAAGGCGCTCATTGTATTGGGCGGATGCCTCTTATCAGACGATATTTAAACTGGACATTTCTCGCGTCTGCTTAGCCTGCTCACCTCACATCTCACACCAACGAAGGGATGCCTGGACATCAGTACTACAAGTACAGAGTCGAGGTATCATAACGCCTTTGATCACTGAAGATTTGGTACAGCCATGTTCAGTGGTTGTAGATCCTATAACGCGGTAAGAATTAAGATTTGTATTTAAAGGTTTTGGGTACCACTAATTTTGCTGGCCTTATCACTTTTCTTTCTTTTAATTTATGTTAACTTCTCATCACTTTACTTTCTATTAATTTATGTTAACTTCTCATCACTTTACTTTCTATTAATTTATGTTAACTTCTCATCACTTTACTTTCTATTAATTTATGTTAACTTCTCATCACTTTACTTTCTATTAATTTATGTTAACTTTTCATCACTTTACTTTCTATTAATTTATGTTAACTTCTCATCACTTTACTTTCTATTAATTTATGTTAACTTCTCATCACTTTACTTTCTATTAATTTATGTTAACTTCTCATCACTTTACTTTCTATTAATTTATGTTAACTTCTCATCACTTTACTTTCTATTAATTTATGTTAACTTCTCATCACTTTACTTTCTATTAATTTATGTTAACTTCTCATCACTTTACTTTCTATTAATTTATGTTAACTTCTCATCACTTTACTTTCTATTAATTTATGTTAACTTCTCATCACTTTACTTTCTATTAATTTATGTTAACTTCTCATCACTTTACTTTCTATTAATTTATGTTAACTTCTCATCACTTTACTTTCTATTAATTTATGTTAACTTCTCATCACTTTACTTTCTATTAATTTATGACATCTTCTCGTTTCTTGTTTCCTTTCATTTCTGATAAACTAAGAATCAAGATGAAGACTGCAAAGTTTGATATGTACAAAGTTCGAGTCCATCATTTCATTGTCTAATTATACTATACACTTAAAGAGAGAGAAAGAGAGGTAGAGAGTGTCAGAAAGATAAAGATAAAGATGCAATACTTCATAATGACTGTGTACACATCCTCTGACTCATTTACATATACGAGAATGTTCGGATATATTCTGCATCTCGACCTAGGATCTTATGAGGTTTAAAAACAAAATCTAATAATGGAGGAAGGGAAATAACTGGACACTGAATACTTTCTCTGCTTATTATGTCCCTTAAAATGTACCTGTCATTAAAACAGTCATTTATGTATGAAATTCTCTATTTCAGTTTCTTATATTGGACTGATGATGACACAGAAAACTTTGCCAATATTCAAAGGTCTACGCTGGATGGAACTAACAGAACAACTTTAGTGGATGGTTTGATAAGACCTACCGCTTTGACCCTTGACCATGACAAAAATATGTAAGAACCGGCCCGCAAGGCGAGCCTTCAGAGTCCTCTCCCGGGACTCCTAATACTATTCCCAGAAAGAATCTTTTCTAGTATACAAACTCTTTAAAGTTACGTATGAAACATTATTTCTAAAAAAAAGTCTTTAAGTGCTAGCTTTAATGAGCTTTCAAAACGTACATTTATAGTTCAAACATATTGTTTCCTTTGTTGTTTTTTTCCCTGACACCAGAGTGGGAGCTTACAGCGTTTCATGAGACCCCAACTGGCTAAGTTAGGAGGGATGTGGAGGACCGAACGAAATGTTTTTCGTCTGGAGGACACCACTGTTAAAATTTTGACTAACTATAGTCATATAGTTTATACTTATAGCTTACAAAGAGTTTCATGTCTACAGACTTTAGTGGCTTGAGAGACTTTCTAGTAAATCTCTAATCAATAGATGTTATCTTGATCTACCCAAGCCTTGTATACCTACACGAGTCAGCACAGTTTATGAGAGTCATCTTAATGACTTAGACTTCCACCACGTAGATCACTACTGACCACTAGTGTTTTGTGTGTATGAAACGATTCCAAGCAATTAACTATGTCGTATGATCAGTTTGGATGTATGTCACTATTTCATAATTTGCCATTTTATATCTCACAGGACATTCTGATTACTAGTGACCTCAGTTCTAATCGACTTGTCTTTACTGACATTAAAACTGACCAGATCATGCGACAGAAATCGGCAGGATCGCCTTATGGAGTCTGTGTGGCTTCAGGAGACAGACAGCCTTGGTTTGGTGAGTAAAGGCTTGGTAATTTATTAGTTTATCTACAAATATAAAATGGTAAGCATGTGCGTTATTATTAATAGTTTAACTAAGCCCTAGTTTGTTTCTAATCATCTTCATCTATCCTTTTCATTTCTCGTGGAACATAGAGCCTTTTTTTAAAAAAACATGTTCCTCGTGGAACATAGAGCCTTTTTTAAAAAAAACATGTTCCTCGTGGAACATAGAGCCTTTTTTAAAAAAAAACACGTTCCTTGTGGAACATAGAGCCTTTTTTAAATAAAAACACGTTCCTCGTGGAACATAGAGCCTTTTTTTAAAAAACACGTTCCTCGTGGAACATAGAGCCTTTTAAAAAAAACACGTTCCTCGTGGAACATAGAGCCTCTTTAAAAACACGTTCCTCGTGGAACATAGAGCCTTTTTTAAAAAACACGTTCCTCGTGGAACATAGAGCCTCTGTAAAAACACGTTTCTCGTGGAACATAGAGCCTCTTTAAAAACACGTTTCTCATGGAACATAGAGCCTTTTTAAAAAAAACACGTTCCTCGTGGAACATAGAGCCTCTGTAAAAACACGTTCCTCGTGGAACATAGAGCCTCTTTTAAAAACACGTTCGTCATGGAACATTGAGCCTCTGTAAAAACACTCTCGACGGTCTCGTGCTAGTTTTTTTTTAATGGCTTCCCAGCTCTTTCCGGTCCTCTCAGCTTTCTCTAGTATACTGTGTCGCCACGTTCTTTTTGGTCTTCCTCTACGTCTTGTGTCCTGGGGATTCCACTCTAAGGCCTGTCTAGCTCTGTTGTTGGTATAACAAAAAATGTTTCTTTCTAATAGACTTTGGCAATACATTTAAAAAAAAACAACAACTGAGAATTCATTGTATGGGAGCTCACTCGAAAAGTGAGCTAGCAGACAATGTATTAAAAACGTATTGGACTGAACCATGGCAGTCTAATGAGTGCCCTGCAAATGTTCACACACCTTACTCTTAGTTTCTACAGTATATTAGGAATCGGTATTGAGATCCCCATTTATCATCAAATATATTTATCCAGCAATGTTTACAAGGCTATGTCTTGTCATGATTAAACTACTGCTTTTTGAGCAACTTAAAAAATAACTTGACATTAGCTACGATGTTCATTTGAATATCTTTTTCTAGATAATTCTAAAGATGCTGTTGATGTGGGTCTATCTACGTCATCATTTGTAAACATGTCAACCAAAGGCTGTTAGCATCAGAAGCTCTTGGAATTTTCGTGGCCCCTAAAACATTCGCCATGTGTTTCTCCAGCTTTCTTCCAATACTGATCGTCTAAGAAAATGGCATCACCAAAATGGCTGCCGATGTCAACAGAAGACATTTGTTTTATTAACAAAGGTCAGCACCGTAAACCCACTTCGTCTATGTCTAGTAACAGGATGACCACTTCGCCAATCTCTTTTTTTTTTGGTTTACAAAAAAATAAAATTATACAATAGTATAGCACACACATTTTAATTATTGCAATAGACATAACATTTAATTTGTGTGTGTGTGTTTCCAATATTCCTTTAGTGTCTTTTTTTCTTTTCTCTATAGTCTATTTTCAAACTGAATTTGCCAGACAGTCTTGATGAAAATAGTTTTCTGACCAAAAAAGAAATAGTTTCTGCTTGGGCTGAAAATGTTTCAGGTAAAGGTTGTGATAGTCAGTGTATTGGTTTGCACTAACCACTATTGTTTTTGTGTGTACTGACAAAACTAAGTGACAAAGCCAACCAGCATGGGTAGGGTGTTTTAAAATAACTATGTAAAAATGTGTTTGTTATTATCAGAGAGATAATACTAAAAGTATATCTTAGAAATAACTCATTTAGGAGTGAAACTAGGGAAACTAGTGACACATACATGAAATGTTTTATAATGTATTCTAGCCTTTACTTATTACATGTAAAAAAAAAATTAACTCATGCTTGTGGTTGATGTTCAATAGGATATTTTTGTACATGGCTAATTCATAAATAGCTCAGCTTTTTTGGTGTATCCGGTGAACGGAATAAAGAAAGTGTTATAAAGCTAGTTAACTGCGCAGGATTGATTGAGTGCTTTTTAGCATTGCAGAATCACATTTTTGAATCTCTACCTTTGTAGCTTTTAATTAGTTATCAACGTTAAAAACTCATTTTAGCGTGTTACTTTCAGATTCCATTGACTACCTATTTGAAAATGTAATGTTTTTTTAGGGGCCCCCGAAAGGGGAAAAGACGCTATTAGTTTTTGTGCGAAATATCTGTCCGTCTGTCCCGTTTAGATTTCGTAAACTAGAAAAGATATTGAAAATCCGACATCACAATATCTTAGACCATTCAAAGTTCTGATGCAACGGCTACTTTTTTTTTTTCTGAAAGCGAAAAATCTAATTTTTAAAATCAGTTATGCAAGAAGTTTATTAAAGAGAAAAAGCTAATTAGTAAGCATTATAAGTTAGACCTAAACTGAAACGAATAGTAATCTTGTAAACATCATTTTCGTGTACATTTTTATTCGCGGATTTTTTTATTTTTTTTTGAGGTTTCGAATAAGAGATTGAGCCTTTTCAAAACAATTAGATCAATTATAAGACATCAGTTAGGCCAGGGGAGGCGCGGAGGCTGAGCGGTAAAGCGCTTGGCTTCCGAACCCGGGGCCCCGGGTTCGAATCCTGCTGAAGACTGGGATTTTTAACTTTGGAATCTTTGGGCGCCTCTGAGTCCACTCAGCCTTATGGGTAACTGACATTACTTGGGGAAAAGTAAAGGCGGTTGGTCGTTGTGCTGGCTACATGACACCCTCGTTAACCGTAGGCCACAAAAACAGATGAACTTTATATCATCTGCCCTATAGACCACAAGGTCTGAAAGGGGAACTAGTTAGGCCAGGTTCACATCTAACTTTACATTCACTTTCACCTATCCTTTGATCTGCTGGACCGTTGGGTCACTACACAAGATCTGTTAACCTTCTTTCTCCATTCTTATCTCTCATTTGTCTTTGATATAATTTCATTCGGATGTTCTTTCTGAAAATATAGAAGCCTGCCTGGGTGGACCACTTCGGGGGCCGATTTTGAGTTTGTTTCCACACAAACTGTTTTTTGTAACCTTCTTTTTCTAAAGCATATTCTGATTATTATTCTTACGTAGTTGATCAGTTACTTCCTCTTCTTTGAACAGGGCTAGCTGTTGATTGGTCGACAGGTAACTTCTACTGGTCTGATTCAAGTTTTAGAAGAATCGTGGTAGCCAATCAGGATGGTAAATATCCAAGTGTCTTACATTACTCGGATACAGCTCATCCTGATGCAATAGTTGTACACTGAGTCTACTGAGGTGAAATGTATTTTTATAGTTTTCACAGATATATTTTAAAAAAACTTTTTCATACAGACATCTTTGTATTCACATGATAGTAGAAGACTAGCAGTATTGAGACCAATGATAGGAACCAACAGCTTCATTACAAAAAAACTTTTTCTTTTTATGTTACTTATTAATCCATTAGTTTAACCAGTGAGTATATTTACTCTAGATACCTATGCTGGATAGAAACATTCAAAGACACGTATCAGATTCAAAGATCAAATCTTGATGGCAAAAATAAAATTACTCTGATAAATAAGTCTCGTCTGATGCATAAACCTGAACAACTGGCAATTGATATTTGGAAAAACAGGTAAACATAATTCTATCAAGAAAAACAAAACAAAACGGCTTTAAAAAACAGCTTATACAAAGTGTTATTGTAGGAATTCGTTTCGATCAGTGTTGTAATTACATTTCTAATAGATCTAGACTCTAGACTAACAACGATACATTTGTGTGATTATAAATATTTTTACAAATTGTTTTTGTTTATCACAATTGTATCCTGTTAGCTTTCTCAATATGCTAGGATCCTATCACTTGTCTGGACCAGTTGGGAAGAAGAGGAACGGGGAGGGGGGAAGAAGGCAATGTCTGGATGTTATAGTGTGTGTGTGTTTTTCATAGTGACGGTGGGAAGAAGTTAGAGATTTGTTCTGAATGATACAAGATAAGTGACAGACGAATCCAGAAAGTGAGAGTAAAAAGAACTTATTGTTATTGCTTTCTATCATGTGTCTGGACCAGTTGAGAAAATGGGGGGAGGGGGGGTAGAGAAAGAAGCACTTTACTGTAATCGGTTTTTAAAAGCATTTACAAAAAAAAAACGGGGGGGGGGGGGGGGGAGGGAACGTCCGAAATTGGAATTTACGCCTCCTCAAGGCGCCATACTAACCACAGTGCTAGTGAGGAGCTTATGACTAAAGCAGATTATATAGTTATGTATTGTTTGTTTCAAACTTACTTTAAAGCAGCGACCTGTAAGGGGACTAATTCAGCTTATACCACCACTTTAGTCAAGTACAATTTCTTTCCCTTGTTCAAAATACCGGACGAAATAATTAACCAATAGTTAATTAATTAATTGGCTATTTTTATTGATTCTTTTGTTGTCGGGTAAAAGAAATAATTGCGCAAATTTCAGCTTGATCTAAGATTGGGTGTCAGAGAAATAACGTGTACAAATTTTAACCAGGCGGACAGAGTGAGTTTATATAAGCTTTGAAAAAGTTTTATATTCACAATAAAAATTATTATATTATGTCCATTCGACCATTCTTTAGAGCTGTTTCACAATATTAAAGGCCTACTTATTATTTGATTGGATATAAAAATATTGCTAGATTAATATAATATCTATTCACATGCGTCCAATTTATTAAAGTATAAATTTTATTATTGAATACAAGACCTTTCTTAAAATGAGTTTAAGAAAAACTTAACTTAGACCAAATGTTGTATGTTAGTTAATGTGTCATAAGCCCCGGTAGAATTATTGCTAAATTTAGGGTCAAGCTATTAGCAACTTTTGGTTACATCCAACTTGAATAAATTGACCATGTCTTTTGAAAATGAACTGTGATTGAGACTATTTTTCTGTAGATTGTGTTGGACGAATGGAAATCAAATATGTTGCTGTACTTTTGATGGAGAGGTGTTGGATGGATGTTTTGCCGTTCAGAATTCTGTTCAGTCTCTGGATATAATACATGTAAGTATAATTGTAGGACGCAATTATCTTCTGTTTAGAATTAGCAGGATTGACTGCATTTTATAAGATAAGAATATAATGAACAATTTGTGAACCTACAAAATTCTTTTTTTAAAAACAAAGCTTATCTAAATTGGAAGAGCTCCACCCTTAAAACTATAACTATCAATAATGTACAAATTATTTCCCTTATTCGATATCAAACAAAATAATAAATTACCAATAATTAATTGACTAATTGACTATTTTTGTTTATTGAATCATGTTTTGTTGGGTACAATAAATAGTTGTTTCAAGTATTAGCTTCATTGGAGAATGCTTGAGGGAGAACAGCGTAAACAATTATTTGTGTGGATTAAACCAAACAAATTTAGCCACATTTGTGCATTCTGAAATATTAGTTTCCCTTGTTGGTATCAAACAAAATAATTAATTACCAGTAGTTAATTGTGAATTGATTACTTTTTTTCGTATTGATTCGTGTTTTGTTTACACCAATGAATAATTGTGTGAAGTTTCAACTTGATCAGAGAAAAGATTTGGGAGAAATAACGTGTACACACTTTTTACCAGACAGACAGAAAGACAGAGTGCTAAGCTTTGTAAAAAAAGAAACTTGAAATGTTAACATTTGTATTATTAGAAATATGTTATATGGTTTATAGTTTTATAATTTTTTTTAAAAAAGCTTCTACTGTATGGTACATGGGCACTACTTATTCACTCTTACGATGATTGTGCTACTTGCATAGTTTTAACTTCTCAGTGTAGGGCCTGTCAGTCAGTGGTCGTAGGGGTGGGTGAAAATGAAAGGCAGCTCGTTGTATCCCATCATCACGTGCTTCAATGCCTCGTGTTTGGAGAAAAAAATCTAGTACATGCGTCTGCTACTAAGTATAACATTATTTCATTATTTTCGTCTTCAGCCGTTATCGTGTTATGATTTACTGTCAATGTTGCTATGTGAACAAATACAAACATCGTATACTGATTGTTTTTTTACAAAGCTTATATCAACTCTGTCTGTCTGATACAAATTTTGAACACATTATTTTTCCCCCTTACCATTGTTGGATCAAGTTGAAACTTTGTAGAATTATTTATTGTCTAAGACAACACATGAAACAATTTAAAAAAAAACAACAACCAAATAATTAATTAAATAGTGGTAAATAATTAATTTTGTTTCATATCGAAAAAGGGGAATAATTATAACAGTATTGAGATATATGGCTGTAAATTTGAAGTTATTTCCCCAGATACCTAGATTTTTTTCACGTTCATTTCGAAGTTCTGATGATAATGACAGAGACACTGGGAGGTCTCAAAGTTTCTGAATTTAATAATTACATTCCTTCAGGGCCTGTGACTTCACCAACATTTTATTCAGGAATAAATTTCACTGATGTAATTTACTATCATGTTTCCAAACAAGCCGTAGAATCAGGTTGGTTATTGGTGTTGATTGTTTCTCTTGACAGTACTTTTAAATGTTGTTTGTATTTCCCATTGTATTCGTAGGTCTACAAAGACTGTATTCTTTACTTTTCTTACCTTATTCAATGTACTGGCAAAGAACTAGCAATCGGAACTATTTAAAGAATTATAGTTTTATTTTTAAATTAAAAGTATTACTTTAGCATTATTAATATTATTTTGTTAAAAATGATCTCAGAAACATTTCTTTCTTTGTTTCCTTGATACTTTTTTTAATGGAATTCTTTTTTTTTTCCTCCTTTCTCCACCCAATGATAAATGCCTTTTTTTTTATAACTTATATAGTTAACAATAAAAAAAAAATTTATAGAGTAGTCAACATAATTACGAGCTGAATTTCACAAGCTGACTACCGGTACTTTATATTTAAATATATAATTAGATCCATGCATGAAAGACTTAGCCTCCACCAGAAATGATTCGGAAATCAAAGGTCAGACAAATTTTGACAGACATTGTTCTCACCTTTGTCTGCCTTCATATGAATCTCCAAAATGTGAATGAATATATGACAGGCTACTGGCTGAAGTCTAACGGAGAATGCTGGGAAGGTATGTGCTCAATACAAGAATTCTTGACATTGTAACACTGTAACACATATTTTAATACTTGATTATTGATTTTAAAAAATGAACATCTTTCATTCTGGATCTTTATATTTAGGTGTTGTCGAGGATAACTTTTGGTTGTTCAGTGACCTTCAGACTAGGCAGATGTTTCGTCAGTTTTCTATTCTCCCATACTACTACACGGTTTTAACACCTGCTCGTTTCCATGTTATAGAAGTGACTATTGACAGTAGAGAGAAAAGAGTGGGTAACTTGGTTTAAATTGGACTTACTTTTCTACGAAAATAAACATCTTTTATTTTCCGTTTCATACACACAAAAAAATCAAGATATATTACTGAGTCTTAATAGTTGAAAAGGGTTTAAATAACGCCATCTTATCTTACGAAATACAGACGTTACTGAAAAAAGAAGATGATTACGTCCTACGCGTGTTTCTAGGTCAACCTAGTCATGAATGTCAATCAATGACTTAAATTCTGCTAAGTCATTGGTTTTGGTGGCTTACAACTACGCATAATATAACCTTTTTTTTTTTAAAGCATTTTTTTTATTTTCTTGATTAATTTGTTTTAGATATTGCAAAAATTAAGATGGCAGCACGACCTCATTTACTTTATATTATCTCCAAGGCTGGAGAGGTTCTCGTGTTGAGTTTACTCTCTGGCTATTATCGTCGCATTTTACAGGAAGTCAAATGGTCGATACGTCACATTGATGTTGACGAAGAAAACCGGTGACATAAATACCAGTCTCTTTAGAATTAAATTTTTGTTTATACAACTACCTTAAGAAGCATTTGTTATTATTTTTATTCCTTCTTAATTCTTATCATTTTTTATTAATAACATTTGAAAGGCTCTTGTGTCTGTTTAATTAGATGTCATTTAAACAGCTCAGCTATGATTTCCAATGCTGGTTATCCTTATATGAACAGACTAGCAGGGTTAGGCTTCTACGATTCAAGTGAGTCAGAGTTTGTTTCATTGTTTCAGGACAGACCCTGGCAGAGTAATGAGCTAACAACGTTACTGCTGTTTGTGTTTTAAAAGGGATGTTACATGCTTAGTATATGCCTCACACTGCAAACAATATTATGTACTTCGCGCTTTGACATATATACCACCATTGACATAAAAATGACATATACCACCATTGACATAAAAATGACATATATACCACCATTGACATAAAAATGACATATATACCACCATTGACATAAAAATGACATATATACCATGATAGTTGCACGTGAGACACTGGCCCGTTTTTTTGTAAAAATGCAATTCAAATGGTCAGCGCTTAAGCACCCTGAAGCATGGAGTCTTGAGCGGTTTCCCTAAATGAAAATTAAAAGCTTCATAACATTGGCATTATACAGAGGCCGCCCTAGAGGATGGCAAACATTGGGGGAACTCCCAAGGACACGCGCCTAAGGGAACCCCACGATGTGAAAATTCTTTTGTTCCGATTTGTCCATCATGCAAATCTGTCACATAATCTAATGTACAATACAAATAACTCATATACTGAAATACTGCGTGACTTATTTATTTGAACATCAGTTTTCCTTTTCAAAGACTTATTATTTCAATATTGTTAAAGCCTTACGGCACGAAAGAACTTAACCTGATATTTTGAGTTACCGTCAGGGTTAGGCACCTCGTTAGGATAAAACTCGCTTTAATCACTAATTAGATTGTGATTGTGGCATCTTTTATATCTAGTCTTTGTATCCCAGGTATCGTCCTAAAGCCTGACAAGCCAACACATTGTAATGGGATCTGGGTTCCTAAACCCAACAACCAATCAGTTTGTATCTGTGATGATGAGCCCAAGAATGTCACTGACGGCCAATGTTTTCATGTTGATGTCTTGATACACAAAGTAGCGGCTAGTCTAGGTCTGTAACATAACTTTAATAATATTCTTTGTTTACAAACAATTTCTTTTATAGGTCAACTGTCATGTTTGTAATATAAGGACCAGAATGGAAGTACACATTGTTTTTGTAAAGAATTTGTTAGGTTGTCACCAGTTCTTATAGTCAAAATAGTAAACATCCTTTGAATTCTGCATATCATACATCATTGTGTCTGAAGGTTTTTTTTAAGGAGGTGGTGAAGAGGAGGGGGTCAATGAAATGGTCTCCTTCAGTCATGAAGCGGCAAGGGATCATCTCATAGAACAGAGATGAATGTCTGGGCAATAGTTATGATCGGAACGATGTCGCCCACACAGAAGTTTCCCCCTCTCCACGCAGCTGGAATGGTAAATGCTGATACAGTATGGAATCAGCGGCGTCGCAGGCTGTTGTAGCACTGTGTACTGCAAACTGCTTAAGGGTCGCCAACCGTGACCTCAGTGACGAAGGGGCCGATTTTATCTCGAGCTTGTCTCCCGAAGCCTTTCCATGTTTGGGTATAGCTGCAAGGCAGCAGAGGTTTGAATTTGAGTTTTTCTTCCCCTAGGTGGGTATCTAGCCATTGGCTAATGAGCTCTCTAGCCCCAATGCTACTGATTTAGGCGCCATTTACTCGCCTTTGACCCTACTCCTTTTAGTGTAAACGGTTCCGCCGGACTCTGAACTATACGTGATGTCCGGGAGTTGGACTGGTTGTCAGAAGCTATTTTTGACGCATGTCATTGGAAGCATGTAGTAGGTAGTAGAGTGCTTATATCCATTATCATTTTCGGCAATGACAACTTGAAGTATTTGAAAATAAACTTCTACTATATTTCAGGCATGTTCATGGTCAAGCCTCAACCAAACGCCAGTATCATTGGTGAAAACGTTGGTAACTATTTGACGCATGGAAATGTTCTTACATTTTCCTGTAACCCTGGTTTATATTCAGTAAGACAAACAATCAGAATGAGACCAGGATGTGCTCTCAGGGCCAGTGGTCATCTCGAGATAGTTGTGTGTCAGGTAAATTCAATTTCTCAACAATTGTGTGTCGGGTAAATACAATTTCTCAACAATTGTGTGCCAGGTAATTCAATTTCTCAACATAATATGTAAATGTTGTTTTTGTTAATGCTTATTGATCTGATTGAGATTCAATTGCATTGTCTCTGCCAGTGATAAAGTACACCAATAACAGGTGACAGCAGTCATGGCTATGTTGCGCTCAAGGATTCGACATTGTTTATTGTTCCTCAAGGCATATTTTGCGTAGATGTGATATGTATTGGAGGTGGAGGGGGTGGGGTTGATGCATGAATAAGAGTTCATTTCAAAACGATTCTCAAGCTGGCGATGGTGGATTGTCGTCATTTGGAAGTTACTTACGGGCTAATGGCGGTCATGGAGGCTCTCTGGGCAAAGGTATTATATAGGTTTACAATCCCTAATCGGCTTTTTAGCAAATGTATTATATATGTTTGCAATACAAGTAGACTGATACCAAAGATTTTACATAGGTTACCATTGGACTGATGGACAGAGCTAAGATCTATCTTACAATGGTGTACATTTTGGTGACAATTTTAATGTGTGATTTTAGGCATTCCTGAGCCCACCCAGCTAGGCTACTTAACTTCAATTGTACAAATAAAAACTGGTTGGTCTGGACCCACTAAACCAGTGCTCATTGTTACAAACTCTGGATTATGAAACTGAACTTCTTAACTGACTGAATGAATAAAAGATAAAAAGGTGGTTGAGTTAATCTAGAACCTTGTCGTGCAAACTGATTAATTTTGTAAGCGTATCGACATATTTTCATATTTCAGAAGTAGATTAATTTAGTCAAAGGTATAATCTAAAAATAAATATTATATTTCATCAGTTATAATAAATTGCTTTCTTATTTTAAAGGTGGTAAAGGCGGAGTTGGAAAAACATTGTTTGGTGGTGATGGTCTCTTGAGCTATAATTGTCAGGGTGGTGGCGCTGCTGGGCAGACCGAGCCTGCAGAAGTATGTAAACTAAGCCAGACGTCTTGTCTCTTTTGTGGCGCTGGTGGAGCCAAGATCAATTGCTCAAACTGCTTTTCCCGCAGGGGCGGCTGTGGAGGTGTAGGAAGCCAAAAGGGTCCAGAAGAAGGGGCTGCAGACAACTATGGAAGCGGTGCAACAGGTCTTTTCGGGGGTGGGAGAGGGGGAGGCGGAGGCTACTCTAGAGGCTTGATAAAAGTATTTCCGCAACAACAAATACACGTTAAAGTGGGATTAGGAGGAACCCCGTCGGCAAGGGCTGCTGGAGATGGAATAGTTGTCGTAGGCTGGGGCTCCAGACTTGAGAAACTCATTGATAAAGCTTGGAATAAATCTACTGGACCTTGCAAGTCTATTATCTACAAATCATATATATCCTTCGCTAAGTGTAATACTTAAATTATTTATTTCATTTGCTGTATATGTAAACCTGCTTTAAAAAGGTATGTTACATTTATTCATATTATCAAGTTTTTATTTAAAATAAGTTTGCTTTTTTTTTTTAATATGGCCCATCTCAATGGGCTTTGTTGCTGAACATAAAAATTATATATGTGTCAGACGCGAATAGCCCAATTTTCAGTAAAAGAAATTACAAAAGTCATTTCTCTATAGAAGAAGTTAAGAAGGCTATATAAAATACAACCACAGACCTATATATACTACAATAAACATAGGTTTTTGATTGCTAGTTACGATTTATTTAGGTAGGTGCTGTTTTACTATTACATACCAAGTATTAGAGTTTAGAAAAACCCAGGTTTGTTTCTTGTGCAACGCTGTTAGCTAACACCTCATATCATCTCTCCATTAGTATATTTAGATCTATTATCTAATTCTAGTATAGATCTATATATAAAAATCGAATAGATCTAATAATAGTATTGATTCTATCTTGAGACTAGATTGCCGAGTCTAGCCTATGCTATGCCTATAGTCAGTTTTTATTAGAAAAAAGTCTAGATATTAATAAAGACTAAAGTTTTTTGAATTATTAGATATAGACATAAGACATATATCTAATAATACTGTAATACGTTTACTATACTCTATACTTAATCTACTAAACTAGAGATCTATCTATAGATCTATCTATAATCTAGTCAATCTAGATCTATACAATATTCATTATAATAATAATTTATATTTAATAATTTAATAATTATTTTTAAAAATTTCTATAAATCAAATAAGAACATACAACTAAAATGTTATTTAACCTTGGTTAGGCCAATAATAGAATATGCATCCTCCGTTTGGGACCCCTCAACTCAAAAAAACATTAAGAAACTGGAACAGACACAAAATAGAATGTTGTAAATGTTTGTAAAATGTTTTACATGTTTCGGATGTTCCTTCAGAGATGAAGATAGTTTACTTCCTAGTCCAAACCTCCCGCAGGACGACGGGGAATGGGAGCGGGCAGGGTTTGAACCCGGGACCATCGATAAATCCGAACGACAGTCCAGCGTGCAAAACGCACGACCAGGCAGCCATGACTAGAGCAGTGAGATTCATAACAAATGAATATTCACATTTGACTAGAGTAACACCTATAGTAAAATCACTAAATTTAGAAAACCTTCAGGACAGAAGACTCAAAAGTAAAGTAGCAATTATACATAAAACACTGAACTATAATCTTCAAATACAAAATTTAATAACATACTCTGAAAGACACAAAGATAAAGGCACATTCCTCGCCCCATATGCTAGGACAAATTTGTACAAATACTCCTTCTTCCCTAGTGCTATTAGAGCATGGAATGAGTTGCCTGAACTAGCCAGGAAAACCAGTGACTTGGCAGAATTTAAGTCATTGATTAATATGCATGACTAAATGCATGACGCGTAGGACGTAATCATCTTCTTTTTTGAAGTAACGACTGTATTATATAAGATAATACTTCTACTTATAATGACTTATTTAATAAGTTAGTACTTAGACTTAGATCTATTATACTTTATTAATAGATTTACTTTTCAATGCCTAGACCTAATAATAAAATTGCGAATGATGTCTATAATGACAGATTATTTTTTTTTTTATAATAATAGGCATACTAAATCTAGATCTAGACTCTACTTAAATCTAGTTTAAAATAATGACTGTCTAAGACTCTAGATGATTGAGAAGTTCACTGAGAGGTGTTTTTAATAATACGGCATGTCGGCTGAAAGTATATAAAGTGCTTTTTTTTTTTTTTTGTAAAAATAAAAAAGAGGCTCCGGTACTCAGTGATAGATTGCCTAACTTTCAACTAATAATAAATTAACAATTAACGTTGAATTACAAGAAAAGTAATCATTTTTCCCGACATTGAAAAAAAGGTGCCGGTACCCCGTACCGGTGCGTACCGTCACAAAAATATATCTCAATCTTCTTTCATTTAATTTTTTTGCGGGGTTATTGCTACTTAATAGATTGATACCGGATCGATTTAAATTGGGGCCTAAGTATACAAGCAGGATTTCGAGCATTGGATAAATTTATTTTCTAAGTACAAAGTTTTATGGAAGAGGCAATATATTAGTTGTTTGAAGTTTGTAACTTCTTAAATTCAGGCTAAAAATAGCGAAGCCTGCATTTTTACACTCATTTCTAAACAGTTAGAAGAGATGGACTGACTCATAGTGTAGCTTGTGTACATCTGCAAAAACACAAACTCTCTATGTAATCTTATCAGTTAGACTTTCAAAACTATTAAAAGAAAAACTTAGTGATTATTTTTACTGCATAATTCTTTTATTATTCCTTTTTAGAATTAGGATATAAACAAAAATTTGCCATATGACTTTATCTAACAGAAAAAAAATTAAACTTACGTCTATTTATGCGGTTATTTATAGTTACCTAGTAATATAAAATATATTGAACTAACACGTACATTCATCATAATGCAGCCATGCGATTTTTCGTTTATAAACATAGCCTTACTTAGGACCAATATTTTACAAAGGCTGCTTGGAGAAATCAGGTATACCCATTAGGAGAAAAACGACCCCTTTACTCAAGAAAAATTTAATAAACTAGAACAGACACAAAATAGTGACATTCATAACAAAATAATATTCAAAATTGATTAGAGTAACACCTTTTGAAGTAATCATTTAAAGTTTAAAATCACTACAATTTTTTTCTACAATTATTTTGTGTATGAAATTGTGTATCGGAAAATGCGGGTACATGAAATAAGTTAGTCCTAAAAAAACAAGACAGATCTTTGGTAAAATACTCATCAAATAAAGTACTGTAAATGTGTAGTTTCACGCGCTAGTATAACGCTATATACCAACTACCCGTTTTTTTGTGCAGATTTTTTTTTCTCTATCAGGTACACTTAAAATTATAGCATAATAATGTCAGTTTAATTTAAAAAGAGAACTGAAAAATACAAAGATATAAGGGAAAAAAGCGACTTCCGGCCCACTACTTTTTAATTAAAGAAACGAAACGGACTAGTCCAACATTGCCCATTTGTATTGTCATTTAACTTCAATATGTGTATTATTGTTACTATAATGTAAATCTGGTTATGAATAAATTTAATTTAAGTCTAGTTCTTAGTGTTTCTTTCATTTTTAGCAATTACTATGCCAATGAGATCTATGTTCTCTAACAGCTTGAAAAACGAGGATGCTTTCTATTTCGGAAAAGAGAAACAAGTAACAATTACTAGATAAATTTACAAAACCTGTATGCCTCACATACTCTAATAGAGTGGCGTAGCTAAGGGGGGCGTCGTGACCTCTTTAAGGGGCCCTGCATTTTGACATTCGACATCATGACATGAGATAATGGCGTAATATTTAATGTTAAACAAATTTCAGACACTCATCTGGGGGGACCCACAAGTGGGGATTTCCAAATTGGACCCTTAGTCTTAGTTTTAGTAGAGACAATTTTTAGAAAATTAGGATTAAAGAGACATTTTATGACAATAATTACGATAAGAGAGACATTTTATAGAAATAGTTAAGATCAAGGAGACATTTTTATGGCAATAATTACGATATTATAGAGACCTTTTTTATGAACATAATTAGGATGGTATTAAAGAAACATTTTTATAGAAATAAATAAGACAGAGGAGATATTTTTATGATCATAATTACGATTAAAGAGACCTTTTATGTAGATAATTAAGATTTAAGAGATATTTTATGGAAATAAATACGATTAAAGAAACATTTTTAAAGAAGAAAAAAAACAGGATTAAAGAGAAGTTTTTAAGAACATAATTAAGATTAAATTAAAAATATAATCTTTAATCTTGAGCTCTCTCTCTCTCTGTATATATATGTGTATATATATATATATATATATATATATATATATATATATATATATATATATATATATATATATATATATATATATATATATATCAGTTTAACGTTAAGCCTACATTACATAAAACATAGCCTGCCATATTTATTTTTTTACTTATATAAGAATCTTTTTTTCGGTGTAACAAATTAAATATTAGGCTATAAGAGGTAACTCTAAAAAAAAAAGACCACAAATGTGAACAATGGCCATGCATTCCTTGGGAAGTAGGTTTGTATGTTATTGTTTTAATTTAAGGCACGATTCTAAATGACCATGTATAACTTAGGATTAGACGAAAATGACGATTCTTAACTGACTCTTGATAAAGCTTAAACTAAAAAATAATTATTCGCAAAACTATGCAGACCTAAATAATCGAGACGTAAAATGCCACAGAGTTTCTTCAGTTGATCGTTTGAAACAGGTGTTAAAAAACATTTTCTCCCGATCCAGATCTTCCAATGCAAACCACTGTAAAATTAGTTTTCTTTTTTAAATCCAGCAACTGCATTTCTAAGCTGGTTAAATCATTAAAAAAGGGGAGGGGGGTATTTCTGTGACATTCATAGGTTTTTAACAAAAGCTAACGTCGCTTTGCTGTTTCAAAAGCTTCCTTTATATTTAACTGTGTTGTTCTAAACCAGCGAATTTCACTTAGAATTATTTACTTCACAATATTTCAATCAGAATGGAGAGTAAATTCAATTTTCTCTTTCAAAATCTTCGAAAAAAGTGGTTTCGAATAAAACTAACTTTAAAAAAAAATAATACGTTTCCTTTTCTTTCTCATTCTATATTAGCCTGGTCAGATAAAGAGTAAAATTCACTATAAAATAAAAATTTCTGGATCTACAGATCGTTCGTTTGCTCTGCATTTTGAACACGTTTGCATTTTACCATGGGCATATTGTGGCAAGACTAAAATGTTTTTTAACCTTAGTTTGGCTATAACAGAAAGTTTGGCAATAACAGAATATGCATCCTTTGTTTGGGACCTCTCAACTCAAGAAAACTTAAAGTAACTAAAACAAATAGGCTACAAAATAGAGCATAACAAATGAATATTCTCATTTTATTAACGCCTTTAGTAAAATCATTGAATTTAGAGACACTTCAGGACAGAACACTTTAAAAGTATTTAAGTAGCTATTATACATAAAACACTGAACCAAATTCTTCAAATACAAAAACAAAACCTAATAAGGCCTACCTCAGACACAAAAGGTAATGGCACATTCCTTGTTCCATATACTATGACAAATTTATACACATATACTCATTCTTCCCTAGTGATATTAGAGCATGGAATGGGTTGCCTGTGTCAGCCATGAAAATCAATGACTTGGCAGAGTTTAGTATAATTGATTAACATGCATGCTTGTATGGTCAGTATATAGGGAGTTCTAATATCCCGTATGTGGGACGAGCGTATGCCAAGGGCAATCTTTTTTTAGTGAGCTGAAAGTTGGTCGGCCTAACCGGGCCCACGGAAACGCTTGTTTAGAATACTAAAGCAATGTTTCTATATCTCTTTGGGAAAATGCGCCTTTTTACGTTTTACCCTTTAACCTTCTGAGTATTTAGCGGGACCCTTTGCTATTTTTTTTTTTTTTAGAGCGATTAATTCACGTGGTGGCTTACAAGTTAATTATTCCAGTAGCTCGTGGAACGCCTCTTCATGCCTCGCGGAACACTAGGGTTCCGAGGAACACTAATAATAAGATTTTGCATCACTTGGTGTTTTGTACTAAAAGTCATTATGCATATTCTAATTGCAATATTAGGCCTATATTTAACAATGCAAAGACTTTCTTCCAAGCCCATAATAGGCCGTTAGATTGATGTCTTTTATGTAAAATATGCAATGTAAAACGATACGAAGTGAGCTGAGGTTTTTCTAGACATAAACTGTGTTATTTAGAGCTAAGAACACTAAAGTACAAAAGCAACTCTTCGGATTGGTAGTCTTTACTCGATCACTCATTTTAGTCATTACAATAATTTTCTAAAATCTTTCCTAACAATTATTCAACCGAGCGAGGTTCGGTCACTAAGTATTTTATCCTTCTGCTATCCAACACTATTGTAAACTAGATCTTTAAAAGATGAGAAAATATTTCATTTCAGATTATTATATTATGAATATTTAAGTATTTTACGGACGTTCTTTTTAACAAAATATCGATACCAAAATTTCAAGTTCGATATTTGTGTCTGTCTAGCAACCGCATAGATATTGTAAATCTGACAGGATATATAGAGAATGTACTCCGGATACTGTACCTTTTTCGAAGTGGAGATTTTTGTGTAAATTTACTCTACAAATCTATCATAATTTTGGGGATTTTAAAGTGTCTGCAAGGCTTTTTATGGCTTTTTGATATAGATCTAGTTAGATGCAGTGGTCATATGTTACTATGTAGCCTAGAGTCTAGATCTTTAGCAAAAACTTTTTCATCAAGTTTTATTGTACGGAATTATGACCAATGTATTTTCTGCTAACTTAACTAACTACACTCAATAACTTAAATTCTAACAATCTATCTAGATCTAATGACTAATTTAGATATAGAATCTAGATACTCTATAGGATAGATCTAGCTTGGGGCTAGATAGAATTACAATCTAAATCTATATTATATAGAATCGGTAGAATCTATATAGATCTAATAAAGATCTACTTTCTTATTCTAGACATACTTATTTATGATAGTATAAGTATTGACACTGTTCAAGACTATTGATACTCAGTACTGCTGTACCATGAGTGTACTGTACAGTCATTACACTTACCTTACAGTGTACTAGATTTAACTAGGCTTACTAGATATATTTTTATAAGATAGATTAGTAACTTAATTATATTTTATATCTAAATCTAGATAATAGATCTTAAGTCAGTTAAAGTTAAGTATACTTACTATAAGCTAATAAGCCTATAAACTATAATTAGGCTAAGGGGTAGTGATAGTCAATAATTTGAATAATCAATATTTGATTATCATTATTAGAAATTAGACTATTATTCATTTATTGACTATATATTTATATTATAGTGTTAAAGTCTATGACTAGTATGTATGGGCTATGTGAAGTATGTGACACTATGTCTAGATAGACTAGCTAGATCTATATTAACCTATATATTCTATACTATAGATAGTCTATAGTCTAGTATATAGATTAGTAAAAATCTAGTTCTATAGAGTATACTTGTATAGATCTAATTAAATCTAATATCTTTATCTAGTAATATAGATCTAATTATAATATATTTATATTATAATATAGATCTAGACCTATTAAATCTATAATCTATATAAGTATATATATATATATATATTATAAGATTTAGTTAAAGATTTATAATAATGAATACATTGAAAATTCTATTAGTTATCACTAGTCACTACTAGTGTAGAGACTAGATTGTTACACTTGGCTTAGTGTAGTGTCTAGCAGTGAGCTGTGTAGTGACTTGTACTGTAGTTCTAGTTTCTACTAATCTATCTAGATAGAAATAGAGTCTAGTATTCTAGTAAGTCTAGGCCTAGTACTACTAGATCTAGTTCTAGTACTGAGTAGTGCAGTGTTACAGTAACAGTGAACCTCTGTTCTCCATCATCAATAAGATTAAGTGCCCAAAGCCTAAGGCAGCTAAGGTAAACCATTTTAAAAATTTGACTAGAGTATATATTATATCATGGGCGTAGCCGGGAGGTGGGGGTGTTCAACACCCCCCTCCTCCCCCCCCACCCTCCCAAAGACAGGGAGACAGACTTCATTGACTGATTGTTTGCTATGATTTTGTTTATTTTAGGTGAGATTTAAATACTAAACCATCACTTGCCCCAGCGCAGCCAAGGGGGTTTTAAGTTTAAACCCACCTTCAGCGAGGTTTGAAGCAAAAAATACCTCTTCTATTAAAAAAAAAAAGCAAATTACACACTCAAAATGCTATGAGCGTAGCCAAAGAGGGTTTTGAGTTTAAACCCCCCTTCATGGGGGTTTGATGCTAAAAAACACTTTAATAAAAAAAATGTAAATTACACACTAAAATTCTTTGAGCTTAGCCAAGCCAAAAGGGAGTTTTGAGTTTAAACCCCCTCCTCCAAATGGCTTTTTTTTTTTAGTTTAAAACCACTCCAGATGTTTTTGAGTTTTCCCCTACAGAGAGTTTTGAGGATGAAAACCCCCTCTTCAATATTTTTCTAAAGCAAACTACACACACCAAATTCTATGAGCATAGCTAAATGGGGTTTTGAATTTGTTTAAAAAAAACTCCATAGATTTTTTAGTTTAAAACCCCACAACAGATGATTTTGACGATAAAACTTCCCTTTTCGATATAAAATCTAAAGCAAACTAGTCACCTAATTCCAAGAGCATAGCCAGGAAAGGTTACAAAATTTCTACCAGTGGCTGGACTCCATTAATAAAGTGCCTTGGATAGTCATCTGCCGAAATTGATAAAGACTAAATGTGGCTCAACAAAGATTGCTCAGACAGATTTTAAGAGTCAGTTATAGAGATCAGGTCTCAATCAAGGAAATCCTATGCCGAACTGGGAGTAGACCCCTCGGTAATGTTGTGACAGAGCGCCCATGAGGTTTGCGGAACATGTATTCCAACAAAATGAATAATGCATAATAAGAGTTGCAGTGACATGGAGGCCATTACGAGGAAATCGCAAACAGGAACATCCTAGTAAAACTTCAAGCCACATTTTCATAGAGGTCCTCAGAGCAGGTGGGAAGAAGCTTCAGACATTGCCAGTGACAGATTTTTGTGGAAACAGCTTGCTACCCAATTAGCCGAACAGCGGGAGGATCTAAGTCAGTAAGAATAGCACAGGTTTTGAAATAAAACTTTTTAATAGCAGAATAATGCACTGTAGATACTTCAGAATATGCATTTTTAGGCTTTCAATACCGGAAATAGTGTTTGGTGACGGGGCTTCGCCCCGCGCTGGGGGAGCTCACGTAACTCCCCCAGACCCCATTGCTGTCAAGGGCGAGGAGTCTACAAATTTTCCATTTACTCCAGAAAAAACCTATTCTAAACTATAATAAATGTCTTCTGAAAGAATGAAGAGTCAGAATGTAATAAAGATTAATTACACAGACACACGCACACACATATATATATATATACATACATACATGCATATATATCGTTCTCCCCCAAAACCCTCCCCGAAAAAAATACTGGCTATGTCCATGTATTATATTATTATATAGACTGTTTGTCTTAATGATAAAGTTAATCAAGATCTAGATTTTAGTCTCATAGATATAGAATCTAGATTTATTTATTTATTATAAGTCTAATCTAATATTAATGTTAAATATCTATTCAGCCTATTATGTTTTCTATAGATTATTATCAGTACTGATTATAGATCCAGTAAAGGCTCCTGGTTACTACTATTCTGACAATGTTTGACAATATTGTATAAATAGACTCTAGATCTATAACTTATTAAACTATAGAAGAATATTATATCTAGATCTGTAAATAATAGCAATGTCTTTGGTTCTGAAAATGAGGATGAGTGCAATGTTTCACATGACTATTCAAACCCAGTTGTAACCTGCATATTGTTCCACATCTTGTGCAGATGAAACCGTTGTCTACCAGTGGTCTGTTTAATTTTACTTTCCATCTTCTGCACCTGTCTTCAATAAGGACTTTCCTTTGTCTCAAATGTGTGTCCCGCAGAGGCCATCTGCAGCCAGTTACTTTCCTCTATGCCTGTGATGCCGAAATGGCACCTAAGTTGATCTTTAAAGCGCTTGGGGTATGTGCACTGAACTGTTGTTTGGTTGTCTTGATGGTCACTGGTTCATACCTTTGCTACTGCCATCTTGTTGTCCTGTAGGAGGTTTTGGCAAGGATGTAGATTATCTTCAACTCAAGGAACATTTAAAACATGTTAAAATTTTACAAACAAATATCAGTTGGTCCTGTGACTGTCATAACTTTGAAATTTTTTTAATGATAAAATAATGGATCATTTGTCAAGCACATTGTAACTGTGTCATCATTAACTGGGTCTTTCATTAAGCAAGGAATACTTGTACTGAAAAAGGAAATCTTGATCAATATCTTAGTCTACTCTATAGTGGTGAATGTTTTATCTTGAATCTTGACTTTATTTTGTAATTTAAAAAAAACAACAATAAATGCTGATTTGTAATGATGACTTGGGTGTTACTAAACTTATTGAATCTATGATTATGCTGCAATTACAGTAAGCTACTAATCTGGATCAGTAGATTCTTGCTGTCCAGAATGTATGACATCAATTGGTGGGCAGTGCTCACAGGAAGGCTCACAGTTTTCCCCCAGACCAGTTAGCTGAAGGGCCAGGATCCTAACTGGGCCTTGATTCATAATAAATTATAGATCAAGTACACAGGCATCAGATAAAATTGTATATTTAAAAAAAAAATTAGAAGATGTAACTAGGCTTATTTTGTTTGGTAAGGAAGAGATGTTGAATTATAAGCAGTTCAAACAATGAATAAAAACAATGATAGCTAATATTTTTCTTCAAGTATTTGATTGATAAATTAAAAATTTAATACACATTTTTTTTTAAACTTTAAATTAAAAATTCATATTACATGCTCTTTATTAAAAGTTTTTTCCGACAGATATAGTTTAGAAATTCAACATTTATGAACATGCTTTAGTGTCAGTTTTTTATCAAGACTTGTCTTCATGCCACAAAATAGTTGTGATTGTATTTAAATTCTTTTGGACACAGAATATGCTGAATTGGCTCAGAAAATCTTAATTTAAACTATTTTTTCTGATGATAAAAAATTTTGTTAATATTTCAGATCTTGAAAAATGTAAAATATTTTTTCTAATAGTCTGAATGATTGGCAAACTTCACTTAACTATTTGTTGACTTTTCCATAACTTTCAACAAAAAATATTTATACACATAGATCTATTTATAAAAATGTTTTTAAACAATATCTAATATAAAATAATTGTCTTACACTCATTAGTGCACTATCATAAGCATGCTGTTTGAACTTGAAATCAAATTCATTTTCATTATGTTGCTTTTTTCTGAAAGCATGTTACACTAAATATACTTAGTGCAATTTTATTAATTCAGGTATTAAAAACTTTGTGTTTTTCCTACTTGTTATATTTACTTCTGTTATGTTGACTATGAGAAATTGGGGGGGGGGGGGGGGGGAATTCAATAGGCTTGTTTGCTCTTTTACATCTTAGCTCTGGGCCTGAGCTGGTAATGTAATGTTTTTTCTTACTGTCTCCTTTCTCACCTTCTGTGCATATGTTCAGTATCTGTGTGTGTGAGCAGGGCCGGTCCTAGCAATTGCAAGGCCCTATGCGAAACGGATTGCGCGGGGCTTATTCTGGGTAGGGATAAGGATAATAATTGAAAATTAAGATTTTGTATTAAAAAATAAATTCGTCTTTGCATTTTATTTATTCTTAACTAAGTACAAAATCACAATCAAATTAACTTTACTTTACGAGCATTGTGTGTAGTGAAGTCATACAGTAGATCATCCAAATTATGTTTCCTACATAGATCACGCTCAATAGCAAGAATTGCCACATTGTTCTCTCTTCGTGAATTGTTGACCTTAAGTAATTCTTGATTAGTTTAAGATGCCACAGTTACAGTTCAAATCTCAGCTGCAAGGAGTAAATTGCAGTGTTCACAATTCTGCTGAAGCATTTTATCCTGTAGCCATCTTCATCTTTTTGATGTGTGAAGTTTTCCACAGATTTATCATACTGCCTTTTCCTTTGACTTTTGGCTGGAAAGATAGCAACAACATCCATGTTTCCAGCCAACTTCTTTGCTGTCACTAGAAGAAACAACAGGAAGAAACTTAAAACGTTCATACACAACCACAATCTCAAATTAGCCCTTTCTGAGAGATACCGATAACATCTGCTCGTTGTCTCGAGTACAATCCAATATCACTGCATTCTTGATGTCTCGAAGGATAGAATTCACAACAGCATCAGTTACTATAGTAATAAGTTCGTTTTGAATCTTCTTTCCCAGGTAACGATCTTGATTTTCTGTATTGGTAACACGTCGAAGTTCTTCCCCATTACTGGATCAAACTTTGCGAGTAGATCTACTAGACCAGGAAATTCCCAAGTCTTTCAATGGTCCCTTTGAAAGCTAAATTGAAATCGTACAATTGCAACTAGTCCCACGTTTAGTCTCAGAATAAAGCATCTCCTGGTGAGCTTTGTCAATGCCTGTTGTTTTTTTTTACTTAGTCTTGCTCCAGCTTCACAGCAGCTGGTCATGGCGTCTTTTTTCATGCTCTGCTAGCCTTGTGGTACAGCTTTGCCACTGGTCAAATCCTTCATTTAAAAAGGAACTCTTTTGTTTTTCTAGTAGACGACAGTAGAAACAATACATCTTGTCTGCTGACACAGAATAGATCAGCCAAGGACGCAAAACACTTTCACCATTACTCAGGTTTGGTTTGCAATGCACTTAAGAGAAATGTCTACCATCCTTATTTTTCGGAAATTTATCCAAAGTAATCTCAGGTGGACTTTTTTGTAATAAATAGTCAATACAAGATCTTTCCATTTTTTCCAGACACATGGCGGATAATCCAGATTTCTTAATGAATCGACCACATTTAGCTCATGATCTATAACATGTTGATCAGTTGCTACATTATTGCCTTCATTTCTTACGACATGTTGATCAGTTGTTACATTATTGCCTACATTTCTTACGACATGTTGATCAGTTGTTACATTATTGCCTTCATTTCTTACGACATGTTGATCAGTTGTTACATTATTGCCTTCATTCCTTACAACATGTTGATCAGTTGTTACATTATTGCCTTCATTTCTTACGACATGTTGATCCGTTGTTACATTATTGCCTTCATTTCCTACGACATGTTGATCAGTTGTTACATTATTGCCTTCATTTCCTACGACATGTGGATCAGTTGTTAGTGTTACATCATGTTCTTCTTCTCATACGACATGTTGATCAGTTGTTAGTGTTACATCATGTTCTTCTTCTCTGACGACATGTTGATCAGTTGTTAGTGTTACATCATGTTCTTCTTCTCTTACGACATGTTGATCAGTTGTTAGTGTTACATCATGTTCTTCTTCTCTGATGACATGTTGATCAGTTGTTAGTGTTACATCATGTTCTTCTTCTTTTACGACATGTTGATCAGTTGTTACATCATGTTCTTCTTCTCTTACGACATGTTGATCAGTTGTTACACCATGTTCTTCGTCTCTTATGACATGTTGATCAGTTGTTACATCATGTTCTTCTTCTCTTACGACATGTTGATCAGTTGTTACATCATGTTCTTCTTCTCTTACGACATGTTGATCAGTTGTTACATCATGTTCTTCTTCTCTTACGACATGTTGATCAGTTGTTACATCATGTTTTTCTTCTCTTACGACATGTTGATCAGTTGTTACATCATGTTCTTCTTCTCTTACTACATGTTGATCAGTTGTTACATCATGTTCTTCTTCTCTTACGACATGTTGATCAGTTGTTACATCATGTTTTTCTTCTCTTACGACATGTTGATCAGTTGTTACATCATGTTCTTCTTCTCTTACTACATGTTGATCAGTTGTTACATCATGTTCTTCTTCTCTTAAGACATGTTGATCAGTTGTTAGTATTACATCATATTCTTCTTCTCTTACGACATTCACCACTGCAGTTTTTGCATTCTTCATAGAATGTTTCAGTTGTCTCACTTGAAGTGATTATGTTCTCATTTTCGGGTTTTGATCGTTTTAAAAACGTATTCTAGTTCTATTGGAACTTTCGTTTTGGTTAAAATTCGCACTGTTAATATATTTTTCTTTAAAAATGCTGACAATGCTTTTTTTTATTCGCGTAAGATTTGTGTTTTCCATATAACAATTTTTTCTAATTTTCAGGAGAGTTTAAAAATAATTTCCACGACTTTTTCGTATATTTTGCATCATTATGCAATTACATTTATACTTATCGCGGGGCCTATGAAAGCGCGGGGCCCACCGCGGCCGCTTAGGTTGCAGTGGCTTAAGACCGGCCCTGTGTGTGAGCACAGAGCCCTAGTAACATTTTTGTATTGTTTAAGAGGTAGGGGATAGTGAAGGAAATCTGGGTTCAAATGCTCTTTGTTTTCTTTTACTAAAAAAAAAAAGACTTGTTTTTAGAAATAGTAACAATCAAGGATAGGTGGCTGAGTCGTAAAGCGCTTGTTTTCCAAACCAAGGGGTCCCGGGTTCGAATCCTGGTAAAGACTAGGATTTTTGATTTTGGGATCTTTATGGTGTTTTTGAGTCCACCCAGCTCTGACATTAGTTGGGAAAAATTAAATGTTGTTGGTCGTTCGTGCTGGCCGCATGACACGCTCATTGACTTTGGGTCAAAGAAATAGATGACCTTTACATCATCTGTGCCTCATAGATCGCAGGTCTGAAATGGAACTTTACTTTTTTTGACTTAATAATCAATGTATTATTTATATATCTTTTGGATAGATAATTTATTTCTTTATTTTAAAAAATTATCAATGTTAGCTTCTTTATTAAAAAAAAAAGTATTTTTAGATTTACTTGTGTTACCATTTAGAATTCCAGTCCCAAATCATATAGTTTTGATTCTATATAACCACAGTCGATTTTTTCCTTATTAAATCTTATCTTTTAAAGTTTCTTTTTTTTTTCCACTTATCTATTCCAAACGTTAATTATACTTTTTAAAAATTGGAGCACCAAACAAGTAAAATCCAGACTAAAGGCTAATATCATTAGTGTATTAAATTGAAGGGGAGGAAACATTGTCGTAGAATTATTATTGTTTTTATTCTATCCTGAGAAAATGTAAAGGTAAACCAGTACAAACTCAACAGACGTCTCTCATACATTTCCACTCGGCTATTATTGGATCCATCAGACGTCACAAGTCTAAGCGTTCTTTAAATGAACGTGCCATGAAGACCGTCTGTGTATATTTACCAGATCACATGGACACACCAAATATAGCTTCATTGCTACCCCGGCCAATCACGCTCTGGGACTCACCCAGCGCTTATGGCTTTGCTGGTAGTGGGGGGGGGAGCGCCAAGCATTAATGGAGTAAACAGGTCAGGGTTAATTCTTGTGGCAGAGCGTCTGCATCTATTATAAATAGGACTCAGTTTACTTTTTCTGTATACACTGTACATGCACTTCACATTACGGCGTCTGGCAATAAGCGCTGCAGGTCTTCTCATTGCTTCTGATTCTTTACTGTATCAGTACCAAACACACACATAGACACATTTTCTTTCCTGAATACTTGGAAGCTGCATTCAACTTTTTGTTGCATACTAGTTGGATCACGGCACTTTTATTTAGCACTATACATAGTTGAGATTGACGTTTGTATCAGAGATTCGTCATCGGTTGCGAATGACTCTAAATAGCTACCTTCTTATTGTATCCAGTGGACAGTAGGCCTAATATCGAAAGTGACATCAAGCTATGTATTTAAAAAAGTATACAATAATTGTTTAGCACTGTAAAATCTAATTGTTTAGCACTGTAAAATCTAATTGTTTAGCACTGTAAAATCTAATTGTTTAACTCTTTAAAATCTAAATTATTGTTTATCTCTGTAAATTCTAAATAATTATTTAGCACTGTAAAATCTAATTGTTTAGCTCTTTCGCTTGTAGCACTACGTACTTTTTATTGGGCAACAGAATATGTCAATAAAAAGTCCTTTGTCTAGTCTTTCCCGCTTTTTTAGTTTCTTGCGTTATTCTTGTAGGTCATCTTACATGGCCTCGTATTTGTCCATATCGTGTTTCTATTACTGTTACTTTTGGTGGTTTTTTTTTTTATAGTTATAATGTTTTGTTTGGTGTAATGCACAAATTGTAAGACAAATTTCCTTAAGGACAATAAAGATTATTATTATTATTTCATTGCTTACAAAATATAAACCGTTTCTTAAAGATTAGGGTCTGATTATTGTGTTACTGTTGTTACTTTGTAGTAATCCAAGATGTTCTTGTGCCATTTTATGAAACTGTAGACTAGGATGTACCACATATAATGCAAAGAACACTAAACAACTTATAAAAATTGAATAATTTCAATTCACAAACTTCAATCGTAGAATAAATAATCACACAGGTAACAATAGTAATGAATTATAATAATTAATCCACAATGAAAGTATTGAAATGAAACACAATGAACAGAATTTTCTTTTTTGACACTATTTAAACTTATCTATGTAGAAATTTAGAATTATTCTAATTCTGCGTTATGTATAAATTATGCCAAATTTACCCCCCCTTGAACTTTTTATGAGCTATTTTGGCTGGTTCTAAAAAAAACAAAAAAAAAAGGTCAACAAAACTGTTTCTGTAGTTATCAGCGACCATGAACGCGTTTTACGTGACACGGACAAAGAACTGTCTTCCATCTCACACAAGACAGGTTTATCCTAATGAACTCTCAGTGTGTCCAAATTAAGTAGAATTGGATTGGTTTTAAAACTTGGAATCACGCTAACCTCTCGATATAGAGTGAACTAGAACTCACAAGTTTACGTTTGTTGGCGTGAGTATACACCATTACAGGAGTCAGTCGTTGTTTCGAATTCAACGATCATTTAAATAGGTCTTCGATCATCTACACATACACGAATTATAACAATATTAACAATAACAATGTTTTTTTTTCCAAATATAGGCTTTTAGTACATCATATTTATGTGTAATAGTCTTGCTTACACAGTAGAAATCTACATATTCTAATCACATTCTAATTCTTACATTCAGGTTTTTTATATTTGTGTGTGTTATATTCTAACTTGTATAACAAAGGCTCAGTAGCGGCTCTAAGGGGTGGCAAATGGGGCAACCACGATCGGAGATTCCCTTGTCACGGTCAGCTTCGAAAACCAGATCAGTTCTCATAAATTAGGACTATATGATACCAAAAACCATTTTAACATAGTAAACTTCTGCAACAAGAGGTTTCTGTAAATCACCTTAAGTTTGTGGCAGACTAGTTGGATTTAGCTCTGTGAATGTCCAACGGTAGCATATCGGATCACGTGATGCGAGAACAAATTAAAACTGCATTAGCGCGCCATCTTTACTCAAATTCTAGCGATTGTACAGCAGCTTGCTGAACACAACAGCTCATTTCGTGGGAGAACAGAGAAACTTTATGCGCCAAACAACGGACAATTTTTAGGTTTGGTTGAAATGCTGAGAAATTTATTGTTCAATTGAAACTTGTCAAATATTTTACTGTTATCCTTGACTGCACGCCTTATGTTAGCAACAAAAGCAGATGTCCCTTATATTTGGTTTGTCGACGGATCAGATCCACTAGTTAAGGTGATCGATTTTCTAGATGTTGACAACTCAACTAGAAAGGGTTTGTCATAGGCTCTTCTCGCCATGCTGGAGAGCCTAGGTCTGGACGTCGCTGATTGTCTGTGCCAGGGGAACTGCCATGGTGCAAACATGAAGGGAAAACACCAAGGGGCTCAAGCGAACATTATTCGCATGAACAGTCGAGCATTTTACTCTCTATGCGTCTACCCTAATTGTTTGAGGAGACATGTCGCAATTCCTGAAGCATTGACGTTTGTTGTGTCTTACAGAGAATCTATCAAGGTTTTGCTGCGTCGCCTGAAATGTTGAAAATTTTGGAAGAAGCCGTGCCTTTCATGAATACAAAATCACTGTCAGAAACACGATGAGAGTGCCGCCTCGAAACTTTAAAAGCAATCTATCGATATCAATTACGTAATCTACTTTCGATAACAAATATCCCTTTACCTCCATTTAAGAATATGCTTCAATCTTTGGATTTCTGTACAACAACAAAAGTTTACGAGCATTGAACTATCCTGATATCATTTGTTAAAGTACTGCATGGATTTGGACAAAATTTTACAACCTGAAGATTCACGCGATTTGGGCGGAATGGACTTGTGTGCAGACTTGAAAATTTTTCGTGAAATGATTCCTGATAGTATTCTTGCAGTTCAAAAGTGTCTTCGGTAAATTTGAACCATTCGAGATTCTTTTACCAACATCAAAATATATCTACTATCAATAATGACACAAAACCAAACTGTGCACTTTAACTATTTTGTCAATCGAAAAGCAACTTGCTTCAACATTGAACTACGAGGGTCTTATTATCGAAAAGCAACTTGCTTCAACATTGAACTACGAGGGTCTTATTAAGCCACTAAAGTGGAGTTCCGTGACTAAATCCGCCTGTGACCTTCGAATCAACTATTTGTTAAGTGTTAGTTTTATTGCGAGTGGTACTGTTAAGATTCTCCTCCGTAAGTATTAGTTTCTTTCCGACCATCGGGTTTAACAGAAATATTATCTAGTTTGTTGGTTTGTAACGTTGATTAACCTTCAAGGCAAAATCTTTCATGCAGAACAATCTACGTAAGGCACTGTTTTGTAACTAAGATAAGGCCTTCAGCGTTAGAGGCGGGCGAGACATTAGTGTAATATGGTACGGTATAGACCTACATAGTCTACCCTTACGGTCCAGTGCCCGCACATGACACTCGCCCAGGGTGCTAAGTCCGCCTCTGGCTTACATATTTGTGTGTGTGTTATATTCTAACGTGTACAGCAAGGGGCTCCTCGGTACAAATTTGTATTTATAAATCTATTCTGTACAACAAAGGTCTACCTATTAGTGTGTACTTTTGTACGCCAAGGGCCAACAGATTATATGTCGTACTGTTCTTACATGTGCATATTCTTGTAAAATGATGTCCAGTTCTTACGTGTACAGCACAAGCCTACATACACAACTACTTCTTGACTTTGAGGACACACATCTATTTGAAGTTGACTGTTAGTTTTAAGCGGATTCAGACACCTTGTGTACTCAATATTTCAAATATTGGGGACATTTTTATTTGGTTATTGTTCTATTGAGCGCGCGCACACAAACATGTTTAGTCTGTCTTGTAGTAAAAGATCAATAGTTCTACTAGACTGCCTACTATTGAATCAGATAACTCTGATTGATTGATAAACTCAAAGCGTTGAACTAAAACTACGTGTACGTCAAGGAACCCGAGTTGACACTGTGTATGTGTCGATATTGTCAAGAGTAATGTTGTTTATTTTCTTATTCATTCATATGGATATTTGATGACTGAATCGAATTTTATTTTGTTTCTAGTTTGTGTATGGTTCGATGGATGTAATATAAATAGATTTAAGGCACTATCAGGGGAAACCAATTGTATTTTTTTCAATACATTCAAATTGGTATTCAAAAGTATCTATGGTCATTGTTATTCGTCGATTAAAAGTAAAAACAATTGTTTTCCTCCATTATTCTGCTTGCTGATTCATACTATTGATTTGTTTTAGAACTCTTCTAGTGACAGAATAGTTTAGATCACTGCACTGAAATACTACATAGTTGTGATATGTGAATCGCCCATACACTATCCGCCATACATAACTCTTACATAAATCACGTTCGCACATGACGTCATATATGTCTGTGTGTTTGTGGAGCCCAGTGTTGGCCCACTAGTTGTATTAATTATCAGTGTGCACAACATCGGGTCTTTTAAACGTCTTCTGTGGCTCTAGTCTGCGTATCGAGGACTAAGTTGTATAGTGTTAGCTTACAGCAACATATGGTCGACACGTTCAGAACAGCTGTTATTCAATTTATTGACAGTCTTGCATTTGGATATAATCGTTGCATCAGCAAAGTCTAGTGTTCCCACTATTGATGT
This sequence comes from Biomphalaria pfeifferi, assembly GCA_030265305.1. Taxonomy (NCBI): domain Eukaryota; kingdom Metazoa; phylum Mollusca; class Gastropoda; family Planorbidae; genus Biomphalaria; species Biomphalaria pfeifferi. Next base: position 873,236 of record JASAOG010000208.1, read on the forward strand.
TTGGAATTACATCCTTGAAATGCATGAACTTAATAACATCTTAGAATATAGATCTACATTTTTCAATATTTCCCATTTGACAATCACATACACACGAGAGAGAGGGGAAGGAGAACAAGTCAGTACAATGATTAAAGGGAGATTACTTACGGATTGGATTAGCCAGGACTGATTGAAAGTTGATATATGTTATCATTAATGTTCTTGTTCAATATTTTTCTCTAGTCGCACCTGTCCGTCAAGTTGCCCTGTTACACTGTTCTGTATTAGTATTAACTTTTTTTTTCATCACGGCGACCTCACAATTATGCACATATCAAACATACTCCCCAAATTTGATATGCTTTCCAACACGGAGATAAGAGTCCATAGCCATCTGGAATCACTTCTATGCCTATCACTTGTGTAGTTCATGCTACTATGGTGTTTTGCTATTATATAGACCTATTCAATGCACCATGTTTTATTAAATAGACTGTAGATACTAGTCATCTATTTTCAGTATTTACACATAGCCAAACGTGCTTAGTTCTTATACATATTTCACAATGTTCGCTTTTAGAGTATGATGTATCACATGATGTAGTTTAAGTGATGTTTGTAGTGTCAGTCACGTGGGTACATGGTGGATTTCACCTTTAGATCTTTCATTATAAATCAGTTTAGCTATAAATGTAGGATATGGCGAAACAGAAACATTCTAATGAAACGGTTGAATTCTTACAATTTTTAAAAAAATCAAAATTTTGTGCTCAATGTTTCCAGATCCTAGGTTCGAATCACCTGGATATTGGTTTAGCCTTTAGTTGATGAGCTGTTGCGTGACGTTGACAAGGGGCCAGTACTTGGTAGTTGTTTTGATACAGAAAAGTTCATTTTTTTAACGGCCATTTTTTTTGTCTCCCCTGCCCTCCTACCTTTTTTTTTCCCCTGGTCAATAAATAGTTAATTTCATTATCTAGGTTGTAAGTGTAAAATCCCTTAATTGAAGACTTGAAATGAAGTGAAATGTTTAACAGGTTTCTTTAAGCCCCGCCTCAAGCTCTTTCAAAAATATGTATTGTCTCCCTAGTGAACGTTCTTGTTCCAATTGTTCAGAGCAGATCTCGAGTGTTTGAAGTCACGATCTAACTTGAAAGTTGCATCTGACAGTCAACTATAGTTTATCAGATCCCATATTTTGTGTAGGTTACATAAAGGAATGATTTCGTTTTCAGCCTGTGTCGGTTCTTTCCGGCATATGTTAGTTCTGTTTGGCGTACGCTGTTTTTTTCCGGCACGTGTTAGCGTGGAGAAGATTGTGCCTGCAGTAGATATGAAGTTCCCCCCATCCGATTCTCTTCTGAAAACGATAACTAAGCGAAGTTGCTGTGTGTTAATAACGTGTTCATTGCTTCCTAGTTCTTACTGAACAGGTGTTTGACCTCTTTTAACTCTTCTCAAGAGATACTGACAAGCGTAACGTGTTTTTATTGGGTTTTTTATTTCGCAAGGAAAGGTAAGACAAATACACACTTTTTAGCGGCCCCCGAAAGGGGAAAAGACGCTATTAGTTTTGTGCGAAATGTCTGTCCGTCCGTCCCGTTTAGATCTAGTAAACTAGAAAAGATATTGAAAATCCGACATCACAATATTTTAGACCATTCAAAGTTCTGATGCAACGGCTCCTTTTTTTTTGTGAAAGCGAAAAATCTAATTTTAAAAATCAGTCATGCAATCAGTTTTTTAAAGAGAAAAAGCTAATTAGTATGCATTATAAGTTAGACCTAAATTGAAACGAATAGTAATCTTGTAAACATCATTTTCGTAATTTTTTTTATTATTGCGAAAACTTTTTTTTTTTTTTTTTTGAGCATTCGAATAAAAGATTGATTCTTTTCAAAACAATTACATCAATTAAAAGACTTCAGTTAGGCCAGGAGAGGCGCGGTAGCTGAGCGGTAAAGCGCTTGGCTTCCGAACCAGGGGCCCCGGGTTCGAATCCTGGTGAAGACTGGGATTTTCTACTTCGGAATCCTTAGGCGCCTCTGAGTCCACCCAATGGGCACCTGATATTAGTTGGGGAAAAGTAAAGGTGGTTGGTCGTTATGCTGGCTACATGACAACCTTGTTAACCGTAGGCCACAAAAACAGATGAACTTTACATCATCTGCCCTATAGACCACTAGGTCTGAAAGGGGAACTAGTTAGGCCAGGTTCACATCTAACTTTGCAATTACTTGCACCTATCCTTGATCAGCTGTACCGTTGGGGCACTACACAAGATCTGTCAACCTTCTTTCTCCATTCTTATCTCTCATTTGTCTTTGAAATTATTTCATTTGGATGTTCTTTCTGAAAATATTGAAGCCTGCCTAGGGAACCACTTCGTGACCCATTTTGAGTTTGTGTTTGTGTCGATTTGATTTCAAATGAATGTTTTGTTTGTAAGGTACAGTTTATTCATCAAGAAATGTTTCTTGCTCAGTGTCATCACATTTTGCCTGTTTTTGGATTGTGTTGTAAAAAGGAAGAGTACATTTTACGTAATGTTGAGTATTAATGATCATAAAAAAATACCATAGACTAAAGATGAACGATAGGAATAAACTATTTAAACATCAGTACTCTGAGCTGAAGTTTTAAGAATGTATATTTATTGAAAGTTTAGTATGTAATCTTTGAAATCAAAAGACTTTTCAATGCATTTATTTTTATCTTACAAAAAACAATTCGACGTAAACTCCTTTCCATCCCTTTTTAAAACTGTGTTTTTATGTTCAGTTTCTAGTATCCTTGGACTTGATTAGATGTACTAGATGCAGCATTGACGGTCAACGTCGCCAAAGAATACAAATAAATATTTGTGTGTGTGAGTGTCCTGGTGTAAAAAGGAGTCCATGGATACCTCACTGGCATCACTATGTTAAATGTAACGTGATCGTGGCTTTGGTATCGAGGAGAGACGAAGTTGAGATGTTAAAATCTTTGGTCCTTCGTAAACGTCCGTAATGAATAAAGCATAAAATGAAACTCGTATATTTCTGAAGTAAACTTGGTTTTAAAGCCAAACTGATAAATTGACTAACTTTAGTGTTCTTATCTCAAATCAAGTTGAAATTTTGCACAATTATTTCTTGTACCTGACAAAACAAGAATCAGTTTAAAAAACAAACAAACAATTAGTTAATTGACTATTGGTCTTTAATCATTTTGTTTTAATTTGTTCTAACAAGGGAAAGAAATTGTACTTGACAGATGAGGTGGTATAAGTTGAATTCATTTCTTTGAGGAGGCTTGAGCTCTCGAGTTCGAATTCAAGTCCTGCAACTTTTTAAAAATGCATTTAAAAAGCGGTCACGGTGACATTTACACATACTCCCTTCTTTTTCTCCCCCCCCCCCCTTTTTTTTAAAACTCCTGTTCCAGATAAGTGACAGGATCATAGCACATTGAGAAAGCTAAAAGTATGAAATGGTGCTAAACAAAAACAATTGGTAAACTATTTCTAATCGCACAGATGTATTATTGTTAGTCTAGATCTATACATGACTGATCCAAACTAATTGATACAATTACATTCCAACTGACATATATCTGTATGATTTGTTTATACACACATACAGACATTCATTTGTGACAATAAGCTTTGTTTTTTTAAAGTAATTTTACATGTTTCTTGATACTCTAGTGTTGTCCAAGTTATTCTTGACTGGCGTCTTGAGGTCAAATGGAATTTCCTGTCGCTTTTGTTCTCCTTCTAGTTTCAATGTAAACGAAGTTTAAGCCTATGTCTCTTCCATTTCTCAGATTGGCTTGTAATACTAAGAAACGCTGTTCTTAACTCCAGTTTTTATACCAAACTTTTTTGTTTTGGGACAACTCCATCTAGAACTTGATCGTTATCATGTTATAGAGAGGGAAATCAAAGCTCTCTTTAGAGTGACATTCACTAGAACCTCTATATTGCTGTTGCTCCATAGCAAGACCTCGTGTTACTAATGCATTATACATGGTAGATTAGCTCCGTTCCAATATCTCGTGCATCAACACCTGGGGTAAGCAACCAGAGCAAGATGTTTGTTGTTTTTCATCTTGACACTAAGTACGACACTCTACTCACATAGTCAATAGGTCGAAGAATCCACAAAGACACTCGTCATACCGCCATACACTAAGCGCCGTGTAATGTAGACTTTAAACGGATTAACTCTGTAGCATAAATAACCAAATCATTTCAACTGGTTTCATTAAGTCTAGCTGCACTCTAGGCATTCGCAATCATCTCTCGTTAGCTGCTGTAAGAAAACACACTGGGCGATGGCCTCTTTTAAATAGTTGTAAATAGGATTACGCTGACTGTGTATATTTCACCAACCCATTCTATGTGTATTGATTTAAATAAAAAAGTTCATCTCTATTATATTTATACAATACCACAGACTGATGCCATCATTCAATTTGTTTTATTCCTTACAAAACACTTTTAGCACAGACTTCATGGGTTTAAGTTCAAGATAATTATTTGCTTTACTTTTACTGAATCTTACTGAGTCTTCTCATTTACATTGAAAATCTAATCTTTCAAATAGTTCTTAGAGAAAGACGCTGAAGAAATCTAGAGGACATTGTATGGAAGGGGATAGACTGAGACTAGGAATGTATCAGAATGACTGTTTGAGACAGTCCTTGCCTGGGACTGGGATTGTTTAGAACAAAGTGAGCTAAAGACAGTTAAAGCCTAGAAAACGACAGATCACTTTAAAAAAAAAAAAAAGAAAATCAAATGACAAGTGCAGCGTCACGTGACGACATTAATTGTACGGTGATATCATTGATGTGTTTTTTATTTCTCCCTTGGACCTGATCGTCAGATACGTTCAAATCATGCCCCCCCCCCCCTCCAAATGTTGGTTGATAAGTTTCATTTAGTCTTACCTGCATATTAAATTTGTATTGCTTTAACTATTTATCATCTTGATTTAATCTTAATTGCAATTCTTTGTTCTTTCAACCGCCTGACTTCTACCTTATGTTAACTATGGTAATGGTTCTATGTGTACTATATGCTATTAAGAATAGTCGTCTTCTATTGTTTAGACGCTCTAAGTCCTTTAGGCTTTGGTTTCAAACATTGTGGAATGACGGCCCTACTTAACATGTCGTATGACGTAGTACACTAGGAGTCACTACTTGATAATGCGCAATGCAATGATGATCAACAGTTTGCTTAACTGAAAAGCTGTTTAATGTCGCGTTAACCTGTTTTGATAATTGGCTTCTACCGTGTTAGTCCTGATTTGTGAGGTGGGGGGGGGGGAGTTAACAACGCTTTGTTCTTAATACATAATTAAAACCAAAACTAATTATTACTATATTGTTATTATATTAAAATGAGTCAATGGATATAAACAAAGCATGTGTTGAACTTAGTATTTGGCAACACTTTCCCACTCCTCGATTTGCTTACCATGCTTGTGTGTGATTAGGAAGTGTGGCTAGGTTACGCTGTCAGACTGTCTTGGCCTCACTCCATTATGACAAACACTGTTCAGATAATTCCTCTATTACAACAACAGACTCGATCATGTTGATTCTAAGTACTCCCGGCTCTGCTCTGGTCATCTGATATTTATTCTTGGCCATTGAGTTGTCAAAAACATTGGCGCTCACTCAGAAGTAAAACCTCATGTGAATTAACTCACATAATGCTCTTTACTAGTTGAGAATTAATAAAGTAATACTTAAAGATATTGAACATAACTTATTGACTTTGTAAGAAACTTTACAAATTTAGTTGAAATTCACGAAACACAAGGTACTTTAATCTTTTAATTGAATGTTTTTGTACCTTATTATTTGAACTACAGACTCTACTAATTGGAATTATCAGTTAAGTGATTGTTTGGAAAGTTTTCTGAAAATGAATATGTCGACTAATTTATGTTACAAAATCGTACAGGGAAGTCACATATCCTAGTGTTAACAAGATCTTAACAGTAGCATAGTCACTTAGTTCAAGTTGAACATCGAAGTGTTGCTTCAAGGAAATAAGAAACCTGTTAGATGTAAGTGTGATAGGCATTTTCGTTTCCTTGTATCTTCAGGGGCAGCTACTTGTAGATCAAATGTTTGTTTTCTCTTCATATGGCATGGGCGCCCGCACGAAGTAGCGCTTCCACTGAAGTACAGTTGTAAGTATAAGTTATTATTGTACCAAGCCAGCCTACGCAAATCAGGGGTTGATGGCTGAACTTGTACGCTTTATTATAGGCTTGCAATTTGTTTGTATGTCGAGCCAACTCCATGACTAGAATGGATTGAATGTCAACGTTGACGTGTCTCTGCATACTACTAGATGGATCTATGTATTACCTGATCTATTGTATATATCTGCTAAAAGTAATCAATGTATTAACCACAAGTCTGTACTCCTGGACCCTAGCAGGTCTTCTAAATAAGATTAATGCTGCTGTACCCGTCTCTCTGTATCCACTTGTACTCTCTTTCCCTACTTTGACTTCCTTAAGTTTTATTCCTCGCGAATCTTTCTGTGCAGAATACCATATGGGCTTAACCTTAAACGAATTTGTTTTTCCATTCTGGAAATTATGATTTACCTTATTTTTATCGGTGGCCGAAAAACTATAAATAGCTTTTTTGTTGTTGTATTTGGCTTGACAAAGGACGTGTTTATAAGCTGTCTTTTTTTAAAGATATACACACACACATATATATCACACTTTTGAGCCACTACAGAATCACATTTTCTAAGCATCTTCCGTTTTGTAGATCTTTTTTTTTTATAGTGGCAACAATCTGGTATTTATTTATTTTTTTAAATCCTAAAACTAAAACATAAAATTATTTTTTTTGTAATCTTTAAAAAAAAAAAAAAAAAAAAAGAACTAATAATTGAATCAAAAGTCAATTCACTTTTGCATGGCTTAATTTACTCCCCCCCCCCCCCCCCCCCCGCCTCTTTTCCTCCCGAATTACGTCTCTTATGTGGGCTAGTGGAATGTGCACTTCGCATTCCGTATGTTCAGTTTCTCCTGGAATCAAACGGAAGCTTTACTTTTGATGTTTGTATGTTGTCGTGGCGCACAACTCTCGAATAATCTCGCTATCGGAGAACGAGAAGAGGTAACTCGTTGCTCACTGTTTTGACTAGAAACCTTTAGTCTTAAGAAATGTTGGCTAAGAATTTCATTAACCTTTGACCTTCTCTGCCTGAAGTTGAGGAAGCCAAACGTTGTCCCACTGTGTGCTGGGAGTGTCGGTATGTTGACTAGCAGGATACACATTGTTAGAATGCACCACTTGTCGCAGTCACATAGATCACCTGAAGACTGTTGGAAAGAAATATGTTATACTATGTTATATGTTCAGGCTGTATTCCTCATACGTCAACTAATCTGAGCTAGGAAGATGTTATACTATGTTATGTGTTCAGGCTGTATTCCTCATACGTCAACTAATCTGAGCAAGGAGTATGTTATACTATGTTATGTGTTTAGGCTGTATTCCTCATACGTCAACTAATCTGAGATGGGAGTATGTTATACTATGTTATATGTTCAGGCTGTATTCCTCATACGTCAACTAATCTGAGCTAGGAGTATGTTATACTATGTTATGTGTTCAGGCTGTATTCCTCATACGTCAACTAATCTGAGATTGGAGTATGTTATACTATGTTATGTGTCCAGGCTGTATTCCTCATACGTCAACTAATCTGAGCTAGGAGTATGTTAAACTATGTTAATGTTCAGGCTGTATTCCTCATACGTCAACTAATCTGAGCAAGGAGTATGTTAAACTATGTTATGTGTTCAGGCTGTATTCCTCATACGTCAACTAATCTGAGATTGGAGTATGTTATACTATGTTATGTGTTCAGGCTGTATTCCTCATACGTCAACTAATCTGAGATGGGAGTATGTTAAACTATGTTAATGTTCAGGCTCTATTCCTCATACGTCAACTAATCTGAGATGGGAGTATGTTATAATATGTTATATGTTCAGGCTATATTCCTCATACGTCAACTTATCTGAGCAAGGAGTATGTTAAACTATTTTATGTGTTCAGGCTGTATTCCTCATACGTCAACTAATCTGAGCAAGGAGTATGTTAAACTATGTTATGTGTTCAGGCTGTATTCCTCATACGTCAACTAATCTGAGCTAGGAGTATGTTAAACTATGTTATGTGTTCAGGCTGTATTCCTCATACGTCAACTAATCTGAGACGGGAGTATGTTATAATATGTTATATGTTCAGGCTGTATTCCTCATACAATCTGAGCTAGGAGTATGTTATACTATGTTATGTGTTCAGACTGTATTCCTCATACGTCAACTAATCTGAGCTAGGAGTATGTTATACTACGTTATGTGTTCAGGCTGTATTCCTCATGTCAACTAATCTGAGCTAGGAGTATGTTAAACTATGTTAATGTTCAGGCTGTATTCCTCATACGTCAACTAATCTGAGATGGGAGTATGTTAAACTATGTTAATGTTCAGGCTGTTTTCCTCATACGTCAACTAATCTGAGATGGGAGTATGTTATAATATGTTATATGTTCAGGCTATATTCCTCATACGTCAACTTATCTGAGCAAGGAGTATGTTAAACTATTTTATGTGTTCAGGCTGTATTCCTCATACGTCAACTAATCTGAGCAAGGAGTATGTTAAACTATGTTATGTGTTCAGGCTGTATTCCTCATACGTCAACTAATCTGAGCAAGGAGTATGTTAAACTATGTTATGTGTTCAGGCTGTATTCCTCATACGTCAACTAATCTGAGACGGGAGTATGTTATAATATGTTATATGTTCAGGCTGTATTCCTCATACAATCTGAGCTAGGAGTATGTTATACTATGTTATGTGTTCAGACTGTATTCCTCATACGTCAACTAATCTGAGCTAGGAGTATGTTATACTACGTTATGTGTTCAGGCTGTATTCCTCATACGTCAACTAATCTGAGCTAGGAGTATGTTAAACTATGTTAATGTTCAGGCTGTATTCCTCATACGTCAACTAATCTGAGATGGGAGTATGTTAAACTATGTTAATGTTCAGGCTGTTTTCCTCATACGTCAACTAATCTGAGATGGGAGTATGTTATAATATGTTATATGTTCAGGCTATATTCCTCATACGTCAACTTATCTGAGCAAGGAGTATGTTAAACTATTTTATGTGTTCAGGCTGTATTCCTCATACGTCAACTAATCTGAGCAAGGAGTATGTTAAACTATCTTATGTGTTCAGGCTGTATTCCTCATACGTCAACTAATCTGAGCAAGGAGTATGTTAAACTATGTTATGTGTTCAGGCTGTATTCCTCATACGTCAACTAATCTGAGACGGGAGTATGTTATAATATGTTATATGTTCAGGCTGTATTCCTCATACAATCTGAGCTAGGAGTATGTTATACTATGTTATGTGTTCAGACTGTATTCCTCATACGTCAACTAATCTGAGCTAGGAGTATGTTATACTATGTTACGTGTTCAGGCTGTATTCCTCATACGTCAACTAATCTGAGCTAGGAGTATGTTATACTATGTTATATGTTCAGGCTGTATTCCTCATACGTCAACTAATCTGAGCAAGGAGTATGTTATACTATGTTATATGTTCAGTCTGTATTCCTCATACGTCTGAATATCCTCGACCTTTTATGTCAATTACTCGTTGTAAGCGTTAGGTTAACCTATTATCAGGGGAAGGGATATTACTTTTGACATAAATACAAAATTCCATTAAGATGTCGGTTTAAATATTTTGGCTCTGTTGTATTCAGTCCAAGCAGTTAGACAAATAGATTCGCTCTTCACTCTTTAACGGTTTTGTTGGCAAGCAGCACCCGACGTGTTTTGGAGTGGATACAGCTACGTTGATAGTCTAGTACCAGGCTGCATTGTATAACTACAAGACAATACCTTAGTGTATTACCGTACTTCAATGTAATGCAAAAAAAAAAATACAATACCTCAATCTATTACGCACAGTACTTTAATGTAATACATAAAAATTGCAATGTATTACTGCACAGTAGACCTATTGCTACAATGTGTTGGTTCTTAAGTTTAGAAAGTCAACATGCAATCTTATAAAATGTGACTGCATTTTAAAAACTATGACTTGTGCCATTGATTTGTTTCATACTCATTTCAAATCCTTAGAGCAATTTTCTAAATTTTCATGTCTTTTAACAGACTTACCGGTACAAGTCAAGCTGACGTTAAAGTTATTATTATTTTCTTTTTTTTTGTTTAGTTTTGTTTTTTACCCATGGGGCATTGATCGTGGGTTAGGCTGACCTCACTAGTTTCTATAATGTAGCCACCTATAGTGAAGTAAATGGGTACACACACAGGTAAAGAGAATATCTTGACTTTTTCCCCCTCGTCCAATCTGCACAAGTGAATGTTATTGACCTCGTCTTTAACACCTACAGTCAAGAAGAAGTTTGCTATTGACCTCTCACTCGTGCAAACAAAGAAAAGAACATATGTATTGTTGGTTCAACAGTTTGTTCTGTGTGTGTGTGATACATTGGACTGTTATTCATGCCCATGGAATAGAATAGAAAGGAAACAGTTTGCTATTTGTAGTTTACATGATAACATTCCTACCTAGCTATTTGCATTCAAAGGGAATTCTTGTATTAGTAGGAAACCAAATAATGTGAATACCGGTACTTGTATCATTTAAATACAATTTCTTAAATTCAGAGATTTATTCTTTTTAAAGTGTATATTTCAGAGACTAAAACCCAAATGGCTTGGTCAAACTAGTATTGAAACTGCAGCGTTACATTCCAAGATTGTTTGATACACGTTGTTTGCTCGAATCACTAAGTAGTTTCTCTCTCCAATAACTGAGAGCATAGTTCAATAGACCTCTTCGACTAAGAAAAAAAAATCTTTGTTTATAAAGCAGTGGTTTTCACCACACCTTTGTATGCCTCTGAGACCTGAGTGCTCTATAGAAGGCACCTAAGGCTCCTCGAACGCTTCCATCAAAGTTGCCTTTGCTTCATAATGGGCATACACTGGCAAGACTATCTTACAAATAACCAGGTTTTTATCTGGAGGCCGGTAAATACTGTATAGAAAGAAACACTAAAGGAGGACGGCATAATAGAGGTACACCCCCCCCCCGGAAACGCTATAAATATCAAATCATGTGCAATGTCGTCTCATTGGCATAGAGGAAAGTAGCTTTCAGCAGATGGCCTTTGAAATAGGCAGCTGGAGTGCTCTCACATGGGTTGCGGGACACAGATTTGAGGCTCAAAGAAAAACCCTTGCAGTAAACAGGCTTAGAAGACGAAAAGAAAACTTAGACCACCGGGGGACAACCGTTTTGCCTGCATCAGTGTGACAAAATATGCAGGTGGCAAGTGGGATTGTTTGGCCATAGTATAGCGGCGCTCATGCTTCATCTTCGGAATCGAAGACATTGCCATTAGAATATGATCGGCCTAATTTTATAATTCAGGTTTAATATATATCCAAATAGCACTTCACGCGAGACCAATCGTCGTAGAAGGCCTGAACACTGACCTGCAACGTCGCAACTTGTGAGCAGTGGAGAAAAACTGTTGGTGTCTAGTGCCAACAGGTCGCGACGTTGCAGGTCGGTGTTCAGGCCTGCTATAATGAATGGTCTTGGTTCACATGACAAAATATCCAAGAAGCATAATAGTGATATTACTTTGTTGGCATACGTCCCATGTGTAGACAAACAAATATGCCTACAAGACAGAGACAGAAGTGATTTCGACTTGAGTGTAAGTAAGCTCTGAATAATTTCATCCTTGATCTTTCGGCATTTCTAAGAGTGCAATGTGACCTACATTTACTTCTTGCTACTAGACGCTCAATGCTGCTTTAGGTTTCTATTAGAATATACCATCTACACTTAAGTTACAGTTTGCATGCTTTGCCATCTAAAGGCTTGCTTATTTTGTTTACATAGTCTCATAATTTAATCGATGAATTGTAAGATTGCAGGGATTCTTGGTGGTCATGATGTGGACAAAACAATGCCAGTCCAACAAGTCATGACTATTTAGACCTCATTCTTCAGCCATAATTAATCACTTTTTTGTCCCTTTAGTTCATTGGTAGAAGTGCGAAAGGAAACAATCCAAGTAGCAACGCTATCGGCTCTAGAAATAGTAACTAGCGTTTACATAGAGCTTGGTGACTGTGTACATTGGGATGCTGGAGTTATTGATCTTGGCTGACTAGTACTGCCTCCATATTTTCGCTTCTATAGCAACACTTTCAACTCAAACCTTAGCGTGATCTATTACCTGTGGACTGCACTCACGTGAATTGGAGTCTCCCTGTGCTTTTAGACTCTACTTGTTTATTGTTGTTGAAACTAAGAAATATACGAGTTGTTTTTTGTTTTCATGTTTCATCATAAACAAGTTGGTATTAGTGTGAAACAGCGCCTTTGTTTCCGTGTGCTAATTGAATGAATTTCATTATTTATTCTTTCTATTTTTGTCTAACGCACTTTTGTTCTCTGTCAGACGTCTTGAAATGTCTTGCTAGCTGTTACATACATACCTTTAGGGAAATGTCTTGCTAGCTGTTACATACATACCTTTAGGGAAATGTCTTGCTAGCTGTTACATACATACCTTTAGGGAAAATGTCTTGCTAGCTGTTACATACATACCTTTAGGGAAATGTCTTGCTAGCTGTTACATACATACCTTTAGGGAAAATGTCTTGCTAGCTGTTACATACATACCTTTAGGGAAATGTCTTGCTAGCTGTTACATACATACCTTTAGGGAAATGTCTTGCTAGCTGTTACATACATACCTTTAGGTTTGTATTTCTTGTGTTGCGTAGAACAATGATCCCTTGTTGGAAAACAAAAGGGAGGAGGCGGTTGCTTATGTGTGTTTGTTGATCATAACAAATGAACCTAGCTGTTCCTATTCTGAAGGATCATGCAGGTCCATGGAGACGTGTGTACAGGCTCAGATCAAAGAGTGTGCACACTTGAACCTGTACACTAACGTCTTCACACAACCCTTTTTTTTTTTTTGGACTCTGCTTTAGTCACAAGTAAAATAGATTGATTTGAACGAATAACAAAATTAGGAATCCAAATGAATGTCAGAATTTTGTTTTGTAAAATTACTTGGCAGTATTTCTTTGTTTGCTTAGCTTTGTCACAAAATAGTAGACTTCAACCAGATGTCATTAGAATAGGTTCCTTCAAATAGTTGGCTATGTAAGCGGCTAAAGAGTAGACTCCAAGTATTCTCCATGACCAATGACTCCAGTAGTGTGTTACCAACACTGTAGGCCAGACGTAAAACAAATGGTGAGAGTCCTATGTGTGGCTTAGCGGGGGCCAACTAAACATTGAACAGGCTAGGTCTGGTTAGAACTAGGCGGGCCAACTAAACATTGAACAGGCTAGGTCTGGTTAGAACTAGGCGGGCCAACTAAACATTGAACAGGCTAGGTCTGGTTAGAACTAGGCGGGCCAACTAAACATTGAACAGGCTAGGTTTGGTTAGAACTAGGCGGGCCAACTAAACATTGAACATGCTATGTCTGGTTAGAACTAGCTAGAAGTGGTCGTGGAGTCTATAATTGTCATTTGTTGCGGCATTTCCACTTATGCAGGTCGCGTTGACTTTTTTTTCTTCAATTTTTATGACTGTATATTAATCATACTATACTTTAGACCAGGGACAGCTGTACCATTTGCATAAAAAACAAAAACTCTATGCATATTGATGTAAGCAAAACACCTGCGGGTGATCGAGGCGGAGTTAATATTGGAAGTTACACCGGTCTGTTTATACTTGGAACACAATTGTCTCCACTTGAGACACCAGAAGTGTCCTTTAGTTCTTTTGTAAAGAAACAAAAGCATAATTGAAAGTCCTAGTCTTGCATTTAGATCTACTTGCTCACCGTATAAAAGATGTTTGTATGCCCAGTATAATCACCGTATGAAAATGTCTGTATGCCTAGTATAATCACCGTATAAAAGATGTTTGTATGCCCAGTATAATCACCGTATAAAAGATGTCTGTATGCTCAGTATAATCACCGTATAAAAGATGTCTGTATGTCCAGTAGAATCACCGTATAAAAGATGTCTGTATGCCCAGTAGAATCACCGTATAAAAGATGTCTGTATGCTCAATTTAATCACCGTATAGAATATGTCTGTATGTTCAATATAATCACCGTATAAAATGTGTCTGTATGCTCATATAATCACTATAATTCTCGTTAGACTGTCACGTGGTTACTGATGTGTAACACACGTCCGAAGTGACACACGCAAAAAGTCTAGTTGTGCCTTACTTACTGCGCTCGTTTGATCTCTCAGTATTGTCTTAGACACACATTGTCTTTATGTTGGCAGTCTATATCACTCGTCGCCTAGATAGTGGCAGAGACTCACATTCTTGTGTTCTGTAAACAAAGTTACATAAGCACACCTTGCATATCGTTTTATTAGAACAACATCTGCAATGAATGTTTTATTGAACAATTGGGTTTATTTCAGTCATGGTGTTATTTTAATGATAAAAGTTTGCTGGTATTACAATTACTCTGAGTGTGCGCATGTTTGCGTGTGTGTTCATGTGATAAAGAATGAGGATACATTTAAAGTGAAAAGTGTTTAATAAAACCAGAAAGAAGAAGTTTTGAAGAAATATCTGTTTTGAAATTCCGTTGGGTTTGAGAAGAAGGCATGGGCGGACTGGTTATATGGGCATCCGGGCAAGTGCCTGGTGGGCCAGTACCAAAATGGCCAGTGGGGTCGCCGAATGGGCCACTTTGAATGACAATAAGTACAGACTTGAATTTGCAATACTAAACAAAACTCTCTTAATCCATATACCATGCTACTGATGATTTACATTCAACTATATACACCAAGCAGTTTTAACAAACAATAAGGTTTCTATTTTAAATAGTCCTGTAGAAGTTGAATAAGTATAAATACTAGAGTGAATCTATAACAAGACAGCAAGCTTATAAATTAATTAATGAATTTCCTGCTATATTGGGGTATACAGTAATCTATAGATTCCACTGTTACCAAAATTAACTCAAAATAGTGTGTCCATTATATTATTGGGTTAGTGCATTGCAAGATCCCAGGATTTCCTCCCCATGAAATCTTTCACAAATCACAATTTTACACAGGGAAAGAGAACGGTTTGGAGAAGAAGAAGATATAATGCATTAGCTAAACTTATTTTTTATCAGGGCAAGTAGCAATAGATTTAAATCTTATGGGAATCAATTTGTGAGCTGTATGGTATGGTAATTCCATTGCCAAATTTGACACCCAGTCCGCCCCCAGGGAGAAGGTTTCAGTGCTGTCTTTAGGTACTTAGCAAACACAACTCAGCTCAAGTAGGGATTCAAACTCGAGCCCCATTGATAAACCCCTAATAATGAGATGGAACATTAAAATAGAAAAAACTAAATAAAAGATAGAGGCTTTAAAAGCTCATTCTTTAACTTAAGTAGACAAAAAAGAATTGATAACTCAAAAGTTCAAAATTTCTTATCAAACTTGTTTGAATTCTCAATGAACCATATGAGAAACCATGTGGTAATATTCTCTGACATTTATATACTTTCAGTCCTTGTGGAGCAGAGAATGTGAGAGGTCAAGGCTGCAGATGCAGCCTCTTATTTAGTTACACTTGAATACAGCAACCAATGGCTTGGAAACCAGTGGAGGGTATACAGCTGTTGGCACCCTTTGATCACCAGGTGGCTGGACAATCCTCCATGTTAAAGTATGATGCTACAACAGTAAGTAGAATACTTTGTCTACTTCTTCTTGTTTAGCTTCTGAGAGGAGCTTTGAGGGGTAACACTATTGTCTGTTACACAATTTCACTGACCTCTGTTTTTCTCCATAAGTCTTGTGAAGGATAGACTCCTACATTTCATTCAAACTTCCTTAAAGGTTATCATGTTATGTCAGACTATTCATTTTGGTGTTTGATTGAGACATCTTCTTGCTTGCTCTAACAAGAATCTATTTTTAAAAATTTTTTCAAAATAACATTTATGTAGCGCAACTTTCATGCTTATAGCATGCTCGGAGTGCCAGTTCTAATCATTTTTGGACCAATGGGGGATGTGGGAGAAGGTTTTCTGTTCTGCCTTTAGTTGCTCAGTAAACACAATTCTGCTCTAGTGGTATGCTGAATTTAAGCCACTGTTGATATGTTGTCAGCAGTTTAAACTTCTTGGTCACACATCCCTGTGACAGGTTAGCAAAAGTGACGTGTGTTTGGCTGGTTAATGTCTAGAGGATGATTATTTGTGAAGCTATCACACACCAACCTATCAGCATATAAATCGGGAGCAGGCACGCAATGAGACAAGCAATGAAAGAGAGATACAAAGTTAAAAATTGAAGAATATTTATTTACATAAATATTTACATAGAAGAATAAAAAGGGGGAGGGTTTGCATCTATCTCTAATCAATACTATATTTAATCATCACTCTTGCACTTAATAAGAGAGTATATCTCTTTGTCTTCTGAACTTAGCTGGTTGTCCTGCTTGGGTCACAGCTGGCTGTGTCCTGGCTTGAGGTTCTGCAGCTGGAGGTGGCACTCTAGCGGGTAGAGGGACGCCGGTGATACAGTTCTTGTGGAGTCTCAATCCAAAGTTCTGGTATCTGTAGTGAGCACAGTGGTGGCTACTGTGGGCACAAGTGTACTGCGGGCAGAGTGGATCTGCCGTGGGCAGCATAGTTAACAGGATAAGTCCAGTGCGTTGCGGAGGGTTTGGCGTAGCTATGACGTCTCGCACAGACTCTGGGTCTATAGGGACATCATACCTAATAAGTGGACAGGTGGGCTGTCGAATAGGCAGGCAAGTAGAGCCGATAGCGCCAAGTAGTAGAGTTGAGTAGATCCACGTAGGCAGTAGGTGATACTCAATAGCGAATAGGCAGGAGTGCAGTGCTGAATAGCACTAAGTGCATAGGCAATAGCAATTGATCCGATAAATAGCAAATAGGCAATTAACTAGGCAGACAATGCCAAATAAATAGGCAAGTGAGTGATCTGATAAATAGGCAGACACCTGAGGGAGGCTGCGGATAAATAAAGACAAGTTGGACATGTCTCTCATGCATCTTGTCGATGCCCTCGACTGAGGTGCATTCGTCAGATTGGAAAATTGCTTTTGAGCGCAATAGGGAGATGATGACAAATGGGATTTGGAAAATAGATGGCTGATAGTAGCAATATAAAAATGTACTTAAAAAGGGGAAATAATAATCTCAAATAAACAAAACAAGTGGAAAGAGAAAAAGGGGGGCGGACGCTGGTCAGCGACCATGATGCTATTGTTTACACATGGCCGTGGGCCATAAACAATGGAGCAAGCTTGAATGGGGAGAGCGCCCGTTCAAGGGGCACAACTCTCATCAAAGTAGAATGACTAAAGGGGAGATAATTCATATCTCTTTTCTAAGCGCAGTACTAGTGCGCTTGTAAAATTATCAAGGCGGTCAGCTGAGATAAAGGAAATAAAATAAGATATACATGGTTGCATCAACGATCAATTGAGCAAGGTGTAGCATTAATAGATTAATGCAATACATAATTATATATATATATATACACATAATGCCATGTTTATGTTTTCTACTTACAACAGTGAAAAAATACACAATGCATTAATTAAATATAAATGAAATAATAAAATACACATGATAATATCCAGTGAGAAATATGCACAAAGTAACTAAGTGGAACTGTTATTAAGTTCGGCTTACCACCAGGTATTCCTCTAAGAGTAAGAATAAATGAAATAGTCCAGACTCGACTATTCAGCTAGAATGAGAAATGAGAGGGTCGTGCTTGGTCCATTCTACTTTATAAAGGCCTGGTAAAAGGTGGGCGGAAACAGGAAATGGGATTGACCAAAGATTATCTCTCACGTGGGTGGAGTCCGACGAAAGTTGCACCTTGGAGTGTTATGAGGCGTGTTGACCCTAGTAATCTCTTTGATCAAAGAGAGACATGGGGGGGGGGGGGAGAAAGAGTGACTTGCATTCCACCAAAGGTGGTGTCAACTGCGGCCGTCAGACATCCGGCGGGTAAGACGGTTTATCTTTTCCCGATCAAGGGGAGATAAGTGAAAGGACGTGGCCTAGCTATCTCCAAGGTGGTGGACTAAGTCTAGCCTGGAGAGGAAAAGGTGGGGCGGGTGAAGAAATTGGGGATAGAACGGGGAAATAAGTAAAATAAAATAAAATAAATAAATAATGATAAAATATAATTAATGCTGTGATAAGTTTGAGTGACTCTGACAGCAAGCTTTTGACTTGTCACAATCCCACATAATTTCTGGCCATTGGAAAAAAACAATTGAATAAACCACATTTATTGTTTGGCAGTTCAGAGTTTTCAAGTAAACACTTTCAGACATTGTACTTGTTGGCTCTACTACATGAAGTAGTACTACACAACATAGATTTGTTGTTGAAACTTGTGTTGGGTTACTTTAAAACCTTTAATGACCATGTAACACTATTACTTTGATTATTCTACTTGTAGGTTTGTAAACCTTTAATTGCTAGAGAACATTTTGTATACAAGACTCTACCTGATGAATTGAAAACATTTACTCCTGAGTATAGAGGTTAGTGGCAATACTTTCAATAGTGTCATTTTAGTTGATTAATTCAGAGACCGTCTGCTCCAAACAGAAGCTAATGTGCTTGTTCAGCAGGCTTTTCATTTAGCATGCAGTTGTATCAGCTAAAGCAGCAGCTCCATCAACTTTACTGTAGGTAGCCAACTTGGCTGACTCTTAAGTGAACATTTCAAAGTTATTAATTTAGCTGATCTGTTATTATTTCATGCTTATAGCAAAATAATGTAATGTTATAAAACAAAAAAGTTGAAACTGTTTGTTGATAATATTATAATGTTAATGATATATCTTTAATTCTTTGAAAAATGACAATATAAATAAACTTCATTGTACAAATAAATCATTAACTTCATTGTACAAATAAATCATTAACTTCATTGTACAAATAAATCATTAACTTCATTGTACAAATAAATCATTAACTTCATTGTACAAATAAATCATTAACTTCATTGTACAAATAAATCCTTAACTTCATTGTACAAATAAATCATTAACTTCATTGTACAAATAAATCATTAACTTCATTGTACAAATAAATCATTTGTTGAGCAATTGTCTTGGCTGTAGGAGAAATAGAAGTCCAGCTATCTGAGAAAGATGGATACATCCAGTTACTTGGCCTACCAGTGCTAGAAGACAGTGTTTCTTGTTCCTGTTCAAGTGACCACACTCATCCAGTTTTAACCAATACAGTTACAAATCATGAAGATAACTCCTCAGCACAAAACAAGTGAGACATTAGACTCTAATCATAGTTACAGCATCACATTTCTTTGTCCTACCAGAAATGATAAAAAGAATTAGTAAAATTTGTTTAACCATGATAGTTTTCAAAAATGCAACTTATAATAAACCATGAATAGTTTTCAAAAATGCAACTTATAATAAACCATGACTAGAGTAGTAGGTTAAAAGCATAATTAACAAAATGTTGACAGTATTAAAGATTCTAATACTATAACACAGCATAAAAATACAAACAATAGGGATTCCAATCACCCTCAACTTTATTTCAAAACTTTCTTTAGCACTCTTGTTTGTATGTCATTACTTTATCCGTAGCAGTTGGTCTTTTAACCCACAGGATTAAAATATGATGATTATGTTTAACTTAAGTAATTGATTCTATTGTACAATACCCAAAGTTTTGAATAAATGGTAAAAACATTTTAAACAACCTTAAAATTATTGTTATTTGTCAGGTGCATGATTCGTGTTTTGCGAAGTGGAAGCTATGAGTTTAACTCAACCACCAATGAGGTGTTTCATACTGAAGATGCTACTTCTTCTAAAACACAGAAATTGAACCCATGGAGTTTAAAAAATCATAAGAGGTTGTTGGACAAACTGCGTAAGTCAGAGCACAGCCACAATAAGCTTCATATCCTTTAGGGGTTTTTCTTTGAATTATTAATAAATGAAATGTGAATTTATGCTACAATTTTGATACCTTTTTTTCCCCTTACATTTAGGATATATCATTTTAATCCAGATAATTGGTGATTGTTTCACCATCATATTCCAAGGCATGCATTCTGAGCACGCTACTGTATGGCAGTGACTACCTATGCAAAGCAAGAGAGAAAGCTGAACTCATTCTACTTGCACTGCCTCTGAAGGATCTTGAAAGTCACATGGCAAGAGAGAGTGTGCAATATTGAGTTCATGTTCGCCAGATGGAGGACAACCACATACCAAAAGTCATTCTTTACAGGCAACTTGCATCTGGCTCAAGAAAAACTGGTCAACTCCACCTCTGTTAATCAAAGAGGACCTCAAAACAGTGAACATTGATACTGACCCTAGCCAAGACATAGCCCTAGACCACACTATGGGAAGAAAGATTATGACCAAGAAAACTATGGTCAACCAAAAAACATGGGCTTCAGCTCTGGAAGAAAAGCATGCCATATGAAAATGGCTGGCTCCTCTACCACCAAAGTGAAAGTCACCTTAATCTGCGATTTATGTGGACCGGAGTATCTCTCCAAAATAGGGCTCCACAGTCAGATAAAAAAATGTTCTACAAGATGAACCATAGTCGTTATGACTGAAGGAGCCCAACAATATTCCAAATTAACCGTCTTCTCTGAATTTTTTTAATTGTGCTGTATCAAATCGGTTCGTTTATCATTTTTCTCATTTTTTTATATTTTCACTTATTGTTCACAAATTATAGTTAGTTTCAGTTCTTATATTTTTGTTTTACTGTAACAGTTGCCTCTATGACATCTGTAAGTGAGATACTCAGACTCTTACAAAATGTTTCTCATTTCTCTTTAGAATAATATCAACTAAGGGGTAATTTCTTTTACAATTAAAATAATAAGATTATCTCTGTAAAAAAAAACATACCTTGTCTTTATAAATAGTATCAAATGCATTTATATGATATGTGATCTCATAATCATGTAAAATTATTTTACTGCAACCATCCTCATAATAGTGGCAGATATGGACCTTAACCACAATTTCACGTTTTATGCTACTAAAAAATGTAGTCGCAAATTTTAAGCATCCCAGCATCCTTGATCTAAAGATTGGATCACGTCTTCATGGTGACGATGCTTCTCAGGTCAAAGTAGCAAGTCAGTTAAAGAAATGCAGAGAGACAACGTCCAGTACTTTAGGTCTCAGACTCTGTGGTATGCAGGTTAGATATTTTACTTGTCTATATTTTAATAGAACAAGACAATGACAAGATTGTATTGACCTTGATTATTTTGGCATTATAGTACGCACATTATATGCCATCAAAATTTTTTTAAAAATGTTTTTCTTTAAAAAATTTAGCAATGTATTTTTTTTTGCAGAAGCTTTGCTTATTTTTTTTAATATTAAACACTAGTTACAGATTTTTATTTCTTTTAATTGCAAGAAACTTTTGAAAATACTATATACAAGGGAATAAATAATGTGACGATTTAGCCCTGCACTCTGCCATCATAAGTGCAGAAGGTATACAGCATCCCTGTTAGGACTGGAATATAATTTTTTGGTGTGTTTTAAGTTTTCTCCCGAGTCTGAAAGAAAAGAAAGAATTGAATTGTGTGGTGGAAGTGCACTACTATATTTGTGTTAGTAGATTGTCTTCCTGTCATTCACATTTGTAAATAAACCTCCTCATTCACCTTAAATCCCTCTTGTACGTTGCTTGCCTAGATTCATAACAGTATGAATCAAATAAACAATATTAGCATAAATACTAAAAGTACTTTATTAAAACATTACTTTGTAGGTTTGATAAGAAAAAAAAATATTTATACAGTTCTGTACTTCCATTACAACTCTCTTTATTTCCATGTCAGGTGTATCATATACCATCTGGAATCTACCACAGTGTGGACAAGTTCCATGGAAGGACTTTAAATGACCAGTCATTCAAACAGATACTTTACAGCTTTTTACACAACAGTCGACAGTTTCGTAAGGAGCTGGTTAAACCTATTGTTGACAGGCTTTCACAATTAGCATGTTGTCTTAAAGCCTTAGACTCGTACCGTTTTTATGCCAGTTCACTGCTCATTATTTATGATGGAGATTTGGGACCTGAGAGCCATGAAGAGTCATCAAATGACACAACTGTCTCAGAAAGTTCATATCATTCACATCTCACTCTTCCTACTGCTTCTTCTGAAAGTTTAACACCTGCTTTGCTTGCAGGGAGTGATCTGCAAGGCAAACAGACTTTAACAGACACACTTTCTGATGTGAACCTTCAAGCTGGCAAGCTAAGCAATAAATTTAAAGAGGACATTTCTTGTCAACAGCATTCCCCTCTCAATGTGCCTGAGTCAAAGCTTTCCTTAAATCATCAGGAAGACAAAACTAGATTACATTTGGACCAAGAAATGACCAGAAATTGTGTCAAATCAGAATCCAGTTCAAAAAATATTCCTCCCAGAATACTGCTGGATGATCAGAATGGTGTCAGAAAAGATAACAGCTATATTTCAGCTGAGAGTAGGACTAGTCAACATAACTCAGCAGTTATTTTGGAGAACTTACTAGAAACATCAAGATCAGACATAGCAGCACAAAGTGTCCCTGGAGTTCCCTCTGTCATACAGGACATGAAGTCCTGCAATCAAGAGAAGGCACATTCAGCGCTGTGCAGCCTAGATAATGACCTGACTCAATACTCATTCACACCTCAGAAAAATAGCCATTCCTTTGATGTCCAAGAAGCCAAAGTAAGTGCAGTCAAGTTTGATGTGAAAATGATTGATTTTGCTCACACTACACACAAAGGTTTTGTTTCTGATAGAATTATTCACTCTGGTCCAGACACTGACTATATAAGGGGCCTGGAGAACCTGATCAAGTTGTTTGTACAGCTAATGGATGAAACTTAGTTTCTGACTAATGGATGAAACTTAGTTTCTGACTCCTCATTGTGTCATGGGACCAGTATCACTTCATATCATTTCACATAGGGAACTTAAACTTCTTGACTGTGTTATAATTTATAACCCTTTCTTTGGCAATATATTCCATACCCTGTCTCCAGCAACTGGCTGCAATACACTTGATACATTTTTATGTGAAGTTAAATCTGCATATGTTGATCCATGGCAGCTGAATAGATTACACACACTTGTATACAGGGAAAAAACTCATTACTATTGAGTGGATTGTAAGTACCCAAAGTCTCATCTATTTGTAAAATGTTTTCTTGTTTGTTGTTTTTTAATATTTACAACATGACCTGATTTAGCTTTGCACACCTACAAAAACAGAATATGTCATTTAAAAAAATAAAACATCTTTAACTCTGGCTAAGTGCCTGCAGTTTGGTGAAATTAAAGTACTGCTATGAAATTGTAAACCTTTGGTTTCTGCAACTGTAAATAAGTCTAATCACCAGAATATAAAAAAGATGGTGAAGCCTATGAATGCTGGCTACATAATTCTCTCGTTACTGAAATACTTCCAAGCACCTTACTGGGAACTGATTATTACTTTGACAAACTTTAGAACACCCAACTTTCCAATTACATATCACTGGTACAAATTAGTGCTAGTGTGTTGATGTTGTCAATCACCATGACCTCTCCACCATTTTGGCACATGGTCAGTTCCTCCAAAATTGACTTTTGATGAGAGTTTCAAGAAGCTAGCCATATCACACTATGTAAGGATTTATGCAGTTGGCCATTTAAAGTGCAGGAGTTTGCCAATAGCAGAGTTTACTGTAGATATTCAATGTTTTATCTTCATTCATACTTAAGGAAAGTTTTAAATAATTTTCTCCTGACCATTTTATAATACAACATAGTCTTTATATCATTTCATTATCTGATAAAAGTTGGTAAAACATCTTATGTAGATTTAAAAAAAAGGTTGTATTCAGGTATTTGTAACACTGCTTATTCAATTATGAGATGAAAACATTTTAGAACTATTGACCTACTATATGACAGCAAATAATGCTATCATTCAACATTGAAAAGCTCCTACTGTAATAAATTTACTAAGATCAATGTATTTGAAATACTCCAGTGTTACTGTGACAATTGTTGTTATACAAATCTGTTCAACACTTCTGCCTTGTATGATTGCCAAACTAGTATTTGTATGTCCCTCATGTCTATGATTTCTAAGTTACTTTACCTTTGTACACAGTTGAACCACATTTCAGGAAATAACTTGTTACCACAAGGTTGAAAATACTTTTGTTTTTGTTTCTTTTCAAATTTGTGTTTTTTTTATTCCTATGAAAAATGATTTGTGCTTAAATTGAAGTTTATATCTTAATAAGAAACATTGAGTTCTTATAATACATTATTGTCATTGCTTTTCTATAGGGCATCTTCCATTCTCAGTGTGGACAGGGGTGGTGGGGTATCCAGGAGAAGAACTCAGATTCAAATAGACTAATTAAAATTCTATATTCTACATGGAGGTTTGCACTTGCCTTGCCTCCAGCCAAGACACTCAACCACACATCCCATTATTATAATTGCCATTATTAATGGAAAGAACGTTTAGTTCAGCCAAAAATATTGTTTATATTTTTCCACCTGTTCTTTATCTTTGTTTCTGGTGCCAATATCAAGAATGTCTCAATGTACCAGAAAAGAAGAGTACATTTGTTTACATTTTTTAAAAATCTAACATTTGTTAGTTATTAAGAGAAAAATAATCACTGCATAAGTTGTGTAAAGGAGGTATTTTCTTTTTTAAAAAAAATATTTTTTTTTTTGTTTTCCTTGTTTAATGTTTTGTAAGTGAATTTTAATATGTATGCAGAAATGTAAATATCGAACTCAAATTTGAAAATTAGGCCTCCATTTTTTATACATTTTGATCTAATGCCAATAAATGAACAAAAATTGTAAAATTTCAAAAATAATTGTAACATGGGTTACAGGGTGATATGAAAAAAATGATTTATAAGGTCATTGGATTTTCCTGTCCTACATTTATAAAGACAGTTGATTCTAATGTTGAAGTGTGTGGGTAATGTCTACATTATATTATTACAATTGCTCCCTTATGAAATGTTACCCTATCATATATTTTTAAAGGGTACATTGCTTCATGAAGTGTTCCCTTGCTATCATGTTCAGAAATACTTCAATTGGCTTTTTAACATGTTTTGTTTCAAATATATATCAACAGAAGATATTATATATATATATATATTGTGAATGTGGATGAGATTTTCATTCAAATCATTTCATTAGTTGGTTCAAAACCATCATAATCTGCCACCAGCAAAAGTCCCCAATCAGTACATCATGTCAACAAATACTGATAGGGAATAGAAAATCTTTTAGTGCCACTAGGTAAGAACAAAAATTATATATATAGATATTTATTTCCTAATTTTTACAACTATTCTGTGATTGTAGACATGATGTTTTGATTTGTAGTGAAGTACTTCTTTTTTTTGTTGCTGTTTGTTTCCACATGAAGTCTACTACAAAGTAAGTAGGTTTTGGCTTGCTCAATACCATCTATTGGGGGAGCACACAAATTTTTTATGCTATTCATTTTTGTGCTTAAAAAAACAACTAGTTTTTTTGTTAAGCCACATACACTTTGAATGTAATTTAAAAATTGCATAGCTTCTCTTCGTCTACTCTATGACACAGTAAAAATAGCTACTTTCCTTTGTTTTACTTAGAAATCCATCCACATAGACAGATATTTTTTTTTTTGGTCTGGTGCCTTAATGTGCTCATTCCTTATAGATCTGGGTGTTTTACATACTTGTTAAAAGTACACAGGGACAGACTAATCTGCTCTTTAATGGATAGGCATTACTAGAATTTTTTCCTATCACTTTGTATGTTATTTAGAAGAGAAGGTTGTGTAAAGTCAACTGAGTACAGGTTACCTATGTAAGTGAGACCGCATTACAAAACCAGTTCTAAATATATACTGTGTTAAAATGGGAAAAAAGAAAAAGTTTCTAAAATTCAGGAAATAAGCCTTAACTTTTTTTTTTCATTTATTGACCTTTATCTGTGGACTCAGGAGAGAGAAGTAACTTTGTGAATAGATTTTTATTGTTTTACTATGAACTGATTCAATTGTTAGTTTCAAAGTTGACTTAAATCTTCTCTTTCTGATGTAACCATTTATGTACATCCTCCTAGCCATGTATTTGGACAAAATAAAATGTACAATTTAGTACAACATGTATCTGAACATTCTTACATTTGTTTATTTACAAAATTACTTTAAGAATACAATGGGCATCCAAATTCACATGGTAATATTTTATTACTAAATAGTTATGGGCTTAATTCCGAATAATTGTCAATAAAACATTCACAATTATTCAACTATTTGTATTTTTCATCTTAAAAAGCAAGTTTTAAGATTTAAAGATGATAGTAACTTACTATTGAGGCGTAATTGTCTTACCATTAATAACTGAATGGTTTTATTCTAAAAACATTATCACTTTATTTTTTTGACATTAATATGTTGTCATCTGTTTCTGTGGCCTACGGTTAGTGATGGTGTCATGTGGCCAGCACAATGACCAACTGCCTTTACTTATTCCCAACTAATGTCAGGCACCCAATATACCAAAATTAAAAATCCTTATCCTCACCAGGATTCAAACCTGGGACCCCCAGTTCAAAAGCCAAGCACTTTACTGCTCAGTCACCTCATCTCCCCACCCAGTATCAGCTACTAGTGTTATGTATTAACACTTAGATATCAACATCTCTCTAAACCCAGTATCAGCTTCTAGTGTAACATCTCTGCACAACCAGGATCAGCTAAGCACTAGTTCTTTCTATTGCAGGTTATAACTTCTACCTTCACCCTTCTTGTGTTTTCTAAATTGATCTTCTAAATATATTTTTTTTCATTCTATTACCCAGTGATCTGTTTCAGATCCTGATCAATGCAAGTCTTATGTACATGACCCAGAGATCATTTTTGCATCATGGGTTGAGTTGTATATCAGCTTTCATAGACAATAAATCTCTTCTTTATGGTAGCACTATAAAATAGTTTACTATTATTTTTGTTAAGACCTTTTTTCAAATACATCCCACGCTTAGATAATACCTTGAGGATTCAGATGGGGGAAGGTATTGTTTCAAATCATGTCTAAAAAAATATTTTGTATGTTTCTAGCCCAATTCATTTTATAAAATCTTCAGTGATTAGAGTACCCTGGCACACAATAGGTGTAAATGCCTCTTATGACCTTCAACACTTCTTGGTCAGAAAAGCCCTAGCATAGTAACAAAGCTTTCTCATTTTTTTTAGAAGCCCAAGAAGAGTTTCATTAAGACTAAGGCTGCTTTTTTTTTTTTATCCTTATTGAACATTTGTTGTGATTAGAAAAACATAAAGCAAAGAAAGTTCCTTCTAGAGAAACTGGTCTCAAAGGTTCTGACAAGAACACTTCATTGCCTTGATTTCAACTAGGAAGCTTCCTTCAGAAATATTGGTCTTGTTAAAAAAAAAAAAAAGTATTTGAAGCAAATTTGACAAAACTATACAATTCAGTACTAGAATTTTAGTATTAGTTACATTAATCACATCTGGCATCACACGACTATGAGTGACAATGATAAATAAACATTATCCATATATCTTAAACATGTTTTGAAGTTGCACAATGGCATTCAGTTGTATTACATTAGAAAATCTAAACAAACTTGCAAACATCAAGAATGAAAATATTGTTTATTATGTTTATCTTTATTATTATTTTTTGCTTTGTAAAAATGTTACAACATTTAAAATGTACTGAAATGATGGTTATACATTATATGAAATCTCTATACATCAAATATAACATTACATAAATTACATAACAATTTTTTATCATAACAACTTATAAAGAGTTGAAAATTTAAAAAAAATAAAAATGGAAAAATAACAGGTCAGTATACATTGCTGAGAAATTCCTATTAGCTTTGTCTTCATAGGAGCTACATAAGAATGGTTCATTGGTGCCTAATGATTACTCTTCATTATGAAATTAAGAAGAGGACACACTGTCATCACTCAAAATCTCTCCTTGCCAATTAGTAGATCAATAGTAAATAAAGCATTTATCAGTCTAAGTAGACAAATAGTATTTTAGTATCTAATACATACAATCTTTTTCTCATTTCTTGGCTGTGATGATCACTTGGGAATAGTTTTTCAAGATATGAATTTAAAAGCCTACTTATATTACTTTTGTTAAAACATCAGTACAGTCATCAAATGTAGTAAGTAATTAAGTCCCCTCAAAAACAGTTGCAGTTTTTTGTGTCTAATCTTGACTTTCACAATTTTCACAGAAAAAAATATACAATTTCAAAAACTTTCTCTACAAGCATAAAATAAAAAATATATAAATAATGTAAAAGGAAGCATCCAGTAGAATTAAATCCAGTAGAATCAAATCATGTTTCTGTCATTGGGATGAAAAGAAGCAGTCATTTGTTCTTCCAGTGCATCCATGCCAAAAGTTCTCAAACCTTGTGAAGCTTCCCTCTCAGGATCAACAGCTCCTTGCATGACCATGTAGCGATGGGTGACTATCTTCCAGTCCACAACATCTTCAATATTCTCAGCATGGTGTATTGGGGGCTCTAGATGAAAACAAATTATTTTGTACATTTGCAAAAAAAAATTAAAATTTTTTTTTTACATTCATCTGTTGACTCGAAGAACTTTTTTTCAATTTTGTTTTATTTTGTATATTTCAATGATTATAAAATTTAAAAAAAATTACTGTATAATTTAAAAAAAAAAATAAAAATTGGAGTACAAAAAAGGCAGCCACCAGGTCGTGTGGTATAAACTTTGGACTGTTGTTATGATTGTTTGAACCCTGCCTGCTCTCAATTCCTGCTGATAGAAATTTGGGTCAAGACAAAACAAACTGAAGAAATATTTCAACAAACAAACAACTAAACAGAACACAACACACAAAAAATGGACTACAGTTGAAAGAAAAAAGATTTCTTTTAGATTTGGATTTTTCACAATGACAGAAAAAAATTCAAGAAATGTGTCCAAGTATTAATCAAAACAAAAGAAACTTCCAGAAGCAAAATAAAAATAAACAATTAAAGTATTTAAGAACTAAAGATTGATAGAAAAATTTAAAGGAAGACAATTGACAACATAAGTAACTCACCCAAGGAGTTGTGCTTTTATTCATAGTTTTATAGATTCAAATGTCTAATGTGAAAAAAAATTATTTTTTTCTGCTGCAAATTAAACTTATTTAGAAGTATGTTTAGAAAAAAAAACTTGCCTCTATATATATATATAAATCTAAATATATATTTATATATATATATACACTTCTTTTAATGTCTATATAGCAACAAAAAAAAGACATTTATGATTTACCCATTGGTTCAACTGTGCTCTTACGTTTCCACAATTTATAACTGGATCCTCCAAGATTATCCATGGAACGTGAATCTGACATGGTGTCATGGTCTTCGTCATTAAGGTAAGTTGAAGCTAAGGGACTCCACAGCTTGCCTGTTATTGAAATTTAATACAATTAAGATTTGACGAAGGATCAATTTGTTCTATAGCTTTTATACTTAAATCTAGACAACAACCAAACATATTTCTATTTTATACAACTCTATAACTAACAAATTAATCCTAAATAAGAAAAAGATACATAGGGAGTAAGGTCATTTTGGCATACTTCTTAGGTATTGAATTAAATCTTTTTTAAAAAAGTACAAACATTTAAGCTTGATAGCAAGCTTCAAATAAAATATCGGCTTTGTGAACAGATTGAGTGGTGCAGGTGTAGCTGAAGTCTTGTTCATATTTCTAATCAGCTTTGCTCGACCAAACTTCCATTCCACATCAGACTGTTGCTGTATACGTTGATAAGTGTCTGACATCATAGCAATCAACAGGTTGATCAGAACAATAAATGTGATCATCATGAACGTACCAAATACAACTTTCAACAAGACTGAAAACAAAACCAAACCAGAAACTAAAAGAAAGAAATAAAATACATTTCTAAATAACAATCAGGAGCTCATAGAAATGATTCACAATTTTCTCAAGAGCTGTTGGCCTAATGACCATTGATATGCTTTAGATTCTACCAGAACTGGTTTCTGCAGCCAAGTTATAAAACATGCTATTATGTTTTATAAATTATTAAACTGGCAAAGTTTATCAGTATCATAAGGCTTAAATCTATATTTCACTTCCCAATATCAATGAACAGCAAACAGGATGAATTTGTGGTATGAATCTACAAAATGTTACAATCACGAATGTACAATAGTTAATCACAGAATTTAATTAAAACTATATATCTTATGAAGACTCATTGATGCACAAATACTGCTGGACATGAACATTAAAGAGAAGATAATATTTTTTATTCCAATTAACAAGTGCTTTCAATATGATTAGACAAGTTTAATATTTAGCATTGTAAACAAAACATCAAGCTGTGGTAGCTAAAAAAAAAAATGATGACATACTTGTGGTCCACATTGGACTTCTGTCAAATGGTGGGAAACTGTTTGGATCAGTTAGGCCAAACAAAGCAAAGAATAAAAATTCAAAAGTGTCAAGGGGAGTAAGTGATGGTGGAGAAACAAAGGCAGTTCCAACCTGTTGAGAGACATTGCAGTAGTGTAATAATACTAGCCTCATTTTAACCACTCAAAAATGAGTTCTAAAGTAAATCCAGAAACTTAATAAATAGACTAGCAAGAAATGTAATGTTACCTCTTGACTTTCTGTAGGACTAAACACAGGCTGGTAGATGGCTGTCAGATGAAGTGTGAAGCCAATCATAAATATAAGAAGAATGACTAGGAAACGAACAAGATCCTTTATCAGATCTCTAATGATGATAGCCCAAGGTCCAAACAAATGATGAAAGCTTAGAAATTCTAAAAGCTGGACAAATGTTAACAGTAATGCCCAGGCCATGAATTGGTTCCTAATGTACAACATTTGCATGCGATCTTCATCTTCAAAAGCAGCTCCAAGAAGATGACAAAATATGGCAATCTAAAATATAATTTTAAAAAGAAACATTAGGGAATTTTTTAAATAGATTATTTGAAATAACTATTTTGAATTAAAAACTATTTAAAGTTTAAAAAAATTCTGAAAAATAAAACAAAGGAATCTCTAAAATAGTAATACTATTTCATTAAAGATCAATACATACAAACACACACAGTAGTAACTTACAGCACATATGGCAAGGTTAACTGTTCGAATCCATCCTAAACCCTGCCGATCACCTGGGTTGGTAAGCTCAGAGACTAGTAGCCCTGACAACCATGCCAATAAAATCCACTCATACCAGTGAGGAATGAGAGATGTGGAAAGATAGATAGGCACTAATGGAGCAACTATAACCAGACTGAACAAGATCATCAAATAGAAATGTGAAACCAAGTAAGTCATGAACTTGATAATAGGCACCTGGAAAATAAGATCAAGATAAAACAACAAAGATCACAAATATATATTTGAATTGATAGTATTTTGTAAAGTAGCAAATTTTAAATGTGAACTTAAGTTTGTTAATACCACATTGTTTAGTTTGTCAGTATCACAGTGTTAGGCTCATTAAATGACAGCATGACAATTGTTAACAAGGCAGATTATTACCACAAGTAAAAATGTTTCAAAACTGAATGAAGGAAAATAGAAATTATTTCATTCCTAGAAACAAATGCAAGATGAGTAAAGATTATTTCCAGCTTAAAGAACAAAGAAAAAAAGTGTACATATAGTTCTAGCACTACATACTGACCTTATTAAATCTATGTCTGGAGGGCAGTGAAAACAAAACCCAAACCGGAGGAATGAACAGTAAAGTAAAAAACAACATAACAATTTTCCAGTTTGCCCAACGTAGTTCTCCCATCCAAACATCAGAGAGATACTTTTGAACTGCTGGGTGAGCAACAACCTGTTAGATTCATTGGAAAGTTTAATACCATTGAGGATGTTAAGTTAAAAATCATGTTGTTATTTAAGTAGTCATTGGCTATGTTGATCCCCAGATGGTTGAAACAACAGTTTTTATTTAGAAGTTATCTTTTCTTCTAGTTTTACATGCCAGGTTTCAACAAGACAGTTTTATGTTACTATCATATTTATGATAATATAACCAAAAACATCTTCTTTTAATTTAAATAATGTTTTTAAAATAGTGATTAGTTTTAGAATTTTATATATTTGTACACATACAGAGCAGAAAACATTTCAAAGTGCATGAAGAATAGAGAAATGTATGCCAACCTCTTTTTGCTCCATATCAATAAGTACATCTAGAAATGGTGTGCCATGATGATCTAAGGCTTTAAGTAACTTTCTGGCACTGCTGACATTGGAGGCGATTGCTGTTAACTCAACAGCCATTGCCTCACAATATGTGCTGGCTGCTACAAGATCTCTGGATCTTTCTTTTTCTTTGATGGCCTAAGCAGGTGGGAAACTAAAAAATGTTAGCTATAGTTGTCCTCCTTAACTTTTAATCTCACAGTCCACTTTTTTTTTTCATTTGCATCATCAATGTTTTAAAAATAATTTTGATTGTAGTGATACAACAGTGAATTTGGATTATTTCTCAAGCTTAAATCGGTTTTAAGAAAAAAAACATTTTTTTAATGTAAAAAAAAAACCTAATCGAAAGAAAAACTAAAGAAGGATTTAAAGTTCTATTATATTATTTCACCTGAAGCTGATAGCTTCTAGCTAGTTTTGCTGCTGTGTCTACAGGAGCAGGAGATAAAAGAATAAATTCTTCTAAACATTTGTTGTTGTTCATTCGTCCACATACCATCAAATCAAATACAAACTGAAAAGTATATATAATAAACATGATTTCATAGTGCTTTGTGCAGTGTCTTAAAAAAAAAAAAACTATAAAAAATGTGTTATACATCAAATTACATTTACATTTAATAAAACTTTTCATATTATTATTCACCCATTTTAATATAAACAAAATAAAATTAAAGTAAAATGACTATAAACGAAATGGAATACAAAGCGAAATAGAAGTACTAATATTTTCACCTTTTTATCCTCCATAAGAAGTCTTGTATTGTGATCCCGTTTCATCAAGAAGCTTAAAACATCTATATGATTGGCTGATGTGGCAAATGTAATGGGAACTTTACCATCTTTGGTCTCAATGTTGGGAGATGCTCCAGACTCTACTAATAGTTTGACAACATTAAGGTACCCAGCACTACTAGCAAAGTGAAGAGCTGTGAACCCATTCTGTAAAGGAAAAGATCCTCTTTATACTGTAGATATACTTCAAGAAAATTTAATGTTACCATGGCATAATAAATTATATATTTTTAAGGGGGAAGAGAAGACACTATGACCTTTTGATATGTAGCCCACTAAATAAAATTTAAAAACATGCTAAAATGTTCATTTTAACATAGAATTATGTAAATTAGTGATATATTAAATGTATAAATTAATGAAATTTGTAGCCATTTTTCTCCCTTAATCAAATTTATTTTAAGTTAATGTTCCCATTACTTTACAAACTATCTCCTTACTTTATCTGATGTATTGATGTCAGCACCTTGACCTATCAACAGAGCGCACATTTCCAAGTGTCCATTAGCAGCTGCTCTTAACAATGCTGTTCTACCTCTTTTGTCTTTTGTGTGAATTTGATATGTTGACTTACTCAAAAGTAAACTGACCACAGAGGTGTGACCATTGCCAGCAGCCAAGTGCAGTGGGATAGATCCCTGAATTGAGTAACAGAATATTCATTTATTTAAACAATAATTTTATCAACTATTTTATTACTGGGGTTGCCTGCATATTTCATTTTTAACATTTAACATTATCAACTTGTTAAAGAGGACATTCAGACTAGATTTTTTTCTTTTTCTTTTTTGCAAAAAAAATTCTTATTTAGTTAAACCTTTTGGAAATATGCTAAATTGATATAAGTAAAAAAAACAACAACTAACTGTAACACTTGAAGATGAATCTGTCTGAACTCCTGGACAATTAAGCAAGATTCTGACAAGACCCTCATGGCCAGATTGGGCAGCAAAATGAAGAGGAGTCATTCCAGCCTATATTTCAATACAAACAAATAAAATCCAAATATCAATATTCTTACTTAAATATTTTTTTTAAGAGTCCTAGTTAGGTACACATAAATAAAACATAAAAGTTAAGGATGATTTTTCTGTCATCCATTTACCTCAGATGACCACTGAATTCCAAATGCTAAAGAAACAGGAGCCTCACACTTGACACAGGCTGATACATTGATTAACATTTCTCTCACAAAATCAGCTTTACCAAAATGTGCAGCCACATGAAGAGCTGTAAGTCCAGTCTTTCAGAAAATTCATAAAATTTAGTTCATTTAAACTAAGTGACTAGTACATTTAGGTGTATTGAATCTTATAGTCTTGTAATTCAAATAATAATGAGTAGTAATATTTAATTAATCCATTATTGATAAACATATTTTTCTTTTTTCATTGAAAAAGAAAATACTTGTACAACCTTTTCGCTAGCAGTTCTAAGTGGGATGTATTTCTTCAATTCATTCATTGTCTCTATATGTCCATGTTTGGCAGCTAAATGTAAGGCAGTCATTCCATCCTAATCAAAACATAACATTCAAAATCAAATACAGAAAAGAATGTATTTTTTGCTCTACACGAGAAAGCCAATCTAATTAAAAGAAATCAATACAAATAACAAGTAAAAATATTGCTGTTTGATCATGTGGTGTGTGCTCTGAATTTTTATCCCAGTGGTCTCAGATTCAAACCATCTCCTGTCTTCCTGGTTTAGGGTTGCAGTTGGGAATCTTCATTTCTGAAGAAACTGAAAAGTGAAATAAGCAATGTCATGGTTAGCTGATAGGACTGAAACATCAAAAAACTTACAGCATTCTCATCCAATGCTGAAGCTCCAGCTTCTAATAAAATGTTCACAACCTGAGCATGGCCACCTTCAGCAGCCAGATGAAGTGCTGTAGAATCATTAGTCTAGAAACATAGGAAATAAATCAATATGTTTAAAAAAAACTCAAAAAATATAATTCATCAGTTGATAAAGTCTATTGGTGTGCAAGGAATCAGTAGATGAGGGCAGGGGAGAAGAGCAGATAGATACCTTGGCTTATATTGTGATATTAAAGGAAAATATTAAGGTGTCTATTTAATCTGTTAGGTTTTAGGCATAATTGAATGCTGTAATATGACTTTGATGAAGTTACTAAACTTTATAGTGCCTACCTTATTTCTAGCAGTTGTAATAATAGTTTTGTTAAACCTCATGAGTTCCTTTATAACAGCTGCACTGCCTTTAGCTGCGGCAATATGTGCACATGTCATACCATTCTAAGTTCAAAAAAAAAAATTTACATTGTTAGATTCAATTTTTTTAAAGATGGCCTTTATGAGTCTACTACTTTTGAGGGTAAATCAAGAAAAATGCTTATTATGATTTAAATATTTCATTATATTCTTTTTAAAACTAAATTGTTTTAGTAAGAATTATTCAATTAGAGAACAAAAAAATCATTATAGAAAAGTTTTAATAACAGGAAACATTTAACTTCCAAAAAAACTAATTAAAATCATCAAAAAAAGTAATTTAGTACTTTTTAAAAATCATTTTATCTAAAGATTGTAAAGAAATCTATCTAAATAACAAATCTTGTAAAAAGATATTATTCATGTACAAATTTATCTATGATTTTTTTTTTGCCTTCTAAAACAAACAAATACATGTAATCTATTAAGACTAGGAAGGCAAAGTTGTGGCAATTAAAAAATAACAAAAGATAAAAAAAAAATAAAGGAAATAATTGAACCCACTTTGCCCCTACAACACCTACGAGTCTATAAACAAAACTTTTGTCATTATTAAAAAACAAACTATTAGAACTCTTCTTTGGTAGCATGCTATAATAAAATGTGGGCCTTCTATTTCAATGATTTTCTTTTGTATTGAAACTTCTTTCTTTTAGTTTGTTTACACACAAAAAAAGAAACATTTAGCAATGAAACTATTTGGTGCATCTAACTAGTAGAAATTAATTCTGTAGCCAGCTATCTACACAAATGTTTGAAAATTGTTCTATTGCACAAAAACTCACCACATCCTGCAATTAAAATTACAAAGAAATAGCAGATTATTAAAAAGATTTTATTTAATTTATCTGAGTAAATGTTTAAATTTTATCTTTTTAAACATGTGTCTCAAATCATATCACAAAACATATAAGAAGTCTGATGTACAAATACTGATTCCAATGAGTCTGTAATATTAATTAGATTAATTTTATATATATAAGTTTTCAAAAACAGTTTTATAGTTAGTCAATAAGGTGAAAGATAAGTTAAAACAAAAACTGTCACTGTTACAAGTTTTTGTTTCTTACAATATTTGCCATTGTAACAAGTTCAGGCCGGTGTTTCAAAAACAGTTTCACTACATCAGAATGATTATTCTCAGCTGCTAGGTGTAGTGGGGTTTGCCCTTGCTGGAAAGAATAAATTTAGAAAACTTAAAATTGGTTATTAAACAGGTTTAAAATTTTATGAGTTTTAAGACTGATATAAATGTAGCAAAGCTCAAGTATATAGGCCTACACTATCATATTTTACAGCATTGTCACTACTACTTACTACATCAGTGGCATTAGTATCTGCCTTCATTTTAATTAAAGCTGCACAAACTTCTTTCTGACCATTCTGAGCTGCCATATGAAGTGATGTCTTCTTGGCCTATGATAAATAGTTTAAAAATTAGTTGTTACTAAAACGTGTTATGGCAGCTCTGATTGCTTTTTATTTTTAAATTACATTTCAAATATGCAAATACTGTTTTTTTAATTTTTGCCAAATAGTATTGTGCAAGTATGATCCTATGAGATATGGGCTGAATAACACAAACCCCACTAAAATCAATGAGGGCTGGAGTTTGAATCTCTATGTAGCCCATTCAGAACATGCTATATATGGGTCAGATGATGTAAAATCCTTTTTCTGTGGCCTACAACTAATGAGGATGTTAAGTGGCCAACACAACTGCTCTTACTTTTCACAACTAATGTCAGGTACCCATTAGAGTTAGGTGAACTCAAAATCCAGAAATTTTAAATCAGTAAACATGGGGATTCAAACAAAATTTTCAATTAATAATCAAGAGAACTCAAACCTAACACCCCTCAGTTTATAAGCCAAGTGCCACTCAGTCACCACATCCACCCATATATAGAGACATTTTTCATTAGAGATGAGTAAAACTTGAGCTGTATTAGTTGATAATAATAATAGAGTAAGGAATCTTCCATTTGGGACCCCTCAACTCAAGAAAACATTAAGAAACTGGAACAGACACAAAATAGAGCAGTGAGATTCATAACAAACGAATATTCACATTTGAATAGAGTAACACCTTTAGTAAAATCACTAAATTTAGAAAGCCTTCAGGACAGTAGGCTCAAAAGTTAAGTAGCAATTATATATAAAACACTGAACCATAATCTTCAAATACAAAAACAAAATTTAATAAAATACTCTGAAAGACACAAAGATAAAGGCACATTCCTTGTCCCATATGCTAGGACAAATTTGTACAAATACTCCTTCTTCCCTAGTGCTATATGAGCATGGAATGGGTTGCCTGAGCTAGCCAGGAAAACCAGTGACTTGGCAGAATTTAAGTCATTGATTAATATGCATGACTAAATGCATGACGCATAGGACGTAATCATCTTCTTTTTTGAAGTAACGTCTGTATTATATAAGATAAGAAGAAGATAAGATAAGAGAGAGAATATGAACTTTTTTTTCAGCTTCGTAAACTTATTAAAAAACACACTAGTCAAATTTTTCAGGATACTAACAGAAAAAAATAGAAAAAAACAGAAAACAGGACGATACATGATGCATATAGTGAATAAAAACAAATACCATCCATGGGTATTACATTTCCCAATATAAGTGAAAACACTATCGAAATTAGCTTGGTACAAGGATAAATATTGGATATGTAAGTTTTCATTGACGACAGCACATGACCAGGCAGCCATCCAGCCATACAACAGCAGCAGCTGCTTCATCAGGAGGACAATGGAGACAGCTGTCTTGGAACACATTTTCTTGAATGAAATAGTTTGCTTAATATGCGGAAAAGTGTTGACTGAAATATATATATACGGTGATTCCGAAGATCGATTGTAGTTTCCATTGGTTCAGTAGCTACTCATTTCCGATGTTGCATTCATTGTTCACGATCAATCTTTGTGAATGAAAAGCACCTTGGCTTAAATCATGCTTTATTTAGTCAAAGCGTAACAGGTCTTTATGTCCGGCTCAGCACATGACAAGGTCAGCAGTTGTGACCACTTTATGAAAACAAAAGTACATATGCACACTTGGTTTGTTCCAATGAGCTGTCATGCATATACGAGCCGTGTAAAAACACATATCTCGGTCCCTCACTATTTTCTATAGAGTTGTTTTCAATTATTATTATCTCCCTTGTATTTAGTTAAGCTACTGCAGCCTTGTCGCGTCAGAATTACTTCATTACAAAAATAAAGAAATGAAACGAGCAAATGTTTGGAACTGTAAAGTAGGCTCTTGTCACAAATTTAAATTAAACCTGGAATTTTTATGTAACATGGCTTTACGGTGCCCTTACTTAGGTCGATGTGAATTATCCAAGTATCTTAGCTATTTTTAAGTAATATTTTCTTGATTTTAATTTTTTTTTCTAATGAGAACAACTACAACAAGTCTCTCAACCTCCACTGCCATATATATATATACTACAATACAACCAAAGTATGCAGCAATGCGACAGCCATAACATCTTTTAAAATATATTTTCTTAAGATCTTGGTCCGACTTAATAGGGACAATGCAAATTTTCACGTACTAAATGTAATTGTGTGTTTGTTTTTCACATCATTTTCTTTAATAAACATTTTGGCTTGTGTATGTGTGTTTATTAAGAGGCACACTTTTATTTTCAAAAAAGTTTTTTCAGAAATTACTTTAAAATTAAAAACAAAAATCGTGTGAGAGAGGGGAGGGGTGGAGGAAAGAGTATATACAAGGAATGAAATGTGAGCAGAAGAGAGGGGGCAGGATAGGTGTCACATGTAATGACCATTCCTAAGGAGATGATCGCCAGATGCATGACGCCAACGACCAGTGCTCAGTGCTGGTCTTGTCTTCATTTGTTTAACTCTACCTGCATCAATGCGAGATGTGTCACCCAAATCACCCCTACCCAATTTCTCAAAATATATTTTTTCACGTTAGAGTTTGTACTGACCACATTCCGTGTCTTGATCTTTACTATATGTGGAGTTATTGTCGTCATTCAGCGAAATAAAGCTTTAGATGTTAACATGGTTTTTGTTATATTAAAGTGTGACACTTAGCTAGTTCGTATATTACACTAATGTCAAATAAAAAAAAATCTTTTGGAAAGAAATCCAAAAATGTCATCCAGTGCGATTAGCAGAACTCACATATAGCATGTCATTACCATTCAGGAATCTAACTTATTATAGACCTATATTCATGAAATAAGCAAAACCTTTATAATTAAAAAAAAAACAACAATGCGCTGAACGGTGTTAGAATTCATACTACACATACAATATTATGGTAGAGTGAAATAAACATTGTTATAAAAGCTACGTACTTATTAAATTATCGTCAAATGATATGAAATATGAAACGTCCCGTCGCCAAAACGGCTCGCGCCAAAACATCCCGTCGCCAAAACGGCGGCGCCAAAACGTCACGTACCGCATTCCTCATTTCATATGCTAGGACAAATTTTTACAAATACTCCTTCATCCCTAGTGCTATTAGAGCATGGAATGGGTTGCCTGAGCTAGCCAGGAAAACCAGTGACTTGGCAGAATTTAAGTCATTGGTTAATTTGCATGACGCATAGGAGGTAATCATCTTCTTTTTTGAAGTAACGTCTGTATTATATAAGATAAGATAAGAGAGCTTAAAGCCTTCTTCCAGATAAACTCTTCTTCAAATGTCCACACAAAAAAATTGGACTATAGTGCAATTAACAAGCTATTGGAACATAGAAGATGTTCTATGCAAAAGAGCATTAATAATAATAATAATAATGTTTTCTAACTATAACAAACTCATAAAGGCTCATGATTTGTTATTTTTATTCTAGTTAGCTTCTTGCAGCTATAAGCTGTAGGCTTTAGTGGAATCTGTATCACAAGAAATAGCATAATGCCCTTTACATCAGCTTAGCAATATCCTACAGATCCTAGAGAGTATTTCCAATAAAAATACAGTACCATAATGTAGCAATGGTCAGGCAGTAGGATTTTTTTTTACTGCCAACTTTAGGATCTTCAACTTGAGACCCTAATAATATTTGATTTGGGATTTTAATTTAGATCTAAATGAAAATGTGTTTCTTGAGTTCAAAAAATGTGATGTGGACAACATTGTACTGAGCAAGCTAAAAAATTAATTATTCTCTTCTTACTCTTTAAAAATAAAACATTTAAAAAAAATATTTTTACTTTTTTTTATCTTTTAAAAACAAAAGAGAAATTATAACTAACCAAAGTCAATGCATCTATAGTAGCTCCATGTTTCTCTATTAAAAGTTTGACTAGAGCTACATTTCCATTAGATGCAGCCAAATGAAGAGGTGTCAGCCCATGTTTAGATTTGGCATTGACAAAAGCTTTTTGGTACAATAACATATCCGCCACTTGCTCATGACCATTTTCAGCTGCTAGATGTAGGGCAGTTTTACCATGCTGTAAGTTAAAGAGAAAGACAACTTTTTTGATTTTCTGCTATAATCCTTTTGATAAAACCTTTTCAACAAATGTATTATTAGGCCTATATATTGATCTGTAATTTAAAAAAGTGTGTGCTGTAATTTTTATGTAATTTTTGCCTATTTATTGTCTAATCAGTTTTTTTTTAAATTGTTGTAATAATCATATATACAAAATTCCAGATTGTCATCATATATTTTAGTAAAATCATTAAAAGAATAATATGATATTACTATTGACATTAAACATATGTATTAAACAAGAGATATTGACTTACCTCATCAAAAATATCTACTCTGGCTTGATTTTTCAATAGTATTTTTACAATATCTAAGTGACCTTGTTCACTTGCAACAAGTAAAGGAGATTGACCATTCTTAAAGAAAATGTCCATTTACAATGTTAAAATATTTAAAGAATTGAAAACATAATATTAAATGGTTTGTTAGTGAAAGTAAAACAACAGTAGATAAAGGGAAAGACATATTTATTACTCTAAAAATAAAAAAAAATTGCCTTATAATGAACATTTTTCTCTGTAAATTTATATATGAATTTTTAAAAAAGGTCAATAACAGTTACCCTTGATTGTTTGTTGACTATACTTTGAATCTGTGGTCCTAAATGTTTCACAATTTCTAGCATGATATCAGCATTGCCTGATCTAGCACAATAATGAAGGCAACTTTCTTGTGTCTAAATAATAAAACATCAAATCTCTTTAGTCCCCATACTTTGGTTCATTTACACATTCAAATATAAACATTTTAATTTTTAAGGTGTTTTCCATCTGTTTGCAATTAAAAGATGATTTTTAAAATAATCAAACTTGAGTCCTAAAATTTATTTCTTGTTACCAATTTAGTTGTGTAGGTGACATTAGCATTGTAGCTAAGTATAAGTCTAACAAGATCTGTGTCTTCAAACTCATTGTGGGCTTGGCTCTTTTTTATTTCTGCAGCACAGTGAATGGGTGCTTCCCCTTCCTGCAATTATATAGTCTACACTTTATAAATGCTGGAAGCTGAACCTTACTGTTAAAACATACATTGTAAACATATGAAATGTAAATACAACTTCAATTGGATAACTTACAACATTTTGCTGATTGGCTAAAGTGATAGCATCATGGAGGGATCTCTTCTGGCAGACAAACTCTTGTAATTCTTTTACAATATCCAGATGACAATGCCGAGTAGCTATGTGAAGTGCTGTCTCTCCAGCCTAAATTTGAACATTGTAGTAATTATCACTATTAGTACCTAATATACTTGAAGAAAAGGGAAATTGTGCAGAATGATTTCTTTCTACTTTTTAAAGTGAAAAAAATAATTGAATTAACTATGAAAGTTATTAGCTCTGGTCATAAAAAATACACAAATAATCTTTATACATAATTAATATGGCATAAATGATATCAAGTCTCATTAAAGTTGTCATATAATTGTCCCTTGTCATTTACTTTAATTATTATTTGCTTTTAAAAGTTTGTTGTTTCCGATTTTAAAAAAAGCCTTTTGTTCTTATTTGACATAAAAGTATTGAAGAATTACATGATGTGCAATGATAAATAATATGGTTTATAATTTCATTACAGTACTGAGCAGATTATGGTAAATTATAGACACAACTCTTAAATTAAGAAAAAAAAATTACTTTTGATTGGTGCATGGGATTAGCACCTTCTCGAAGTAATGATCGGAGAACACTCAGGCCACCATATCTAGCTGATACATGAAGAGCTGTTTCTCCATTCTGAAAGTGTATTATTGTTTGAACATTGTTTTGAATAATTTCATTATAAATGATATAACTTTTTTTGTACAGAATCACTGATTTTTTAATAAACAAGCATATTATATATTCTAATGAAATTCATTGTATCTATTGTATTACTTCTCTTGTGGAATTCACATCTGCACCACTTTTAAACAACATTTCAGCACATTTCTCTCCACCTTCAGTTCTTGCAGCAATGTGTAATGGTGTTTCCATATGCTGCAAAAAGTAAATGAATTATTAAATAAAAGAGACTTGCACTTGTATTTGGCAATGGGAAAAATAAGATATATTTTGTACAGACTTTCCTGTATTGAATAATAAAAATATTCATTATGTCATTAATTTGTATCTAACAATTTGAATCAAAGATATGTACTTCTCCTCCTTTAGTTTCTACTTGAGCACCACTTCCTATAAGGGCCTGAACTACCTGTGGCTTTCTGAACTTGACTGCCAAATGTAGAGCTGTCTGACCATCCTATACTTGGTTAATATTGTGTATTTTGTTTATAATAAAATTTGTAAGTTAAACAATAAATTAAAAAAAACATTGTAAATATGTTATTAAATTCCTTCTTAAAGACATTTTATTAAACTTGATTGTTTAATTATCTAAATCTGACCTTAGTTGTGGCATTTACTGCAGCTCCTTTGGCTATGAGTGCTTTGACCACTGCAGTGTGACCCATCATAGCAGCTACATGCAGACAGATGGCTCCATCCTAGTTTGTAATCAGAGATAATGTTAAAGCTCTAACTTATTACAAAGAGACTTGTAGTTTTGATACTTCAATAGTTATAAAACAGTGAAAAATGGATTAGATTAGATATTGTAGAGTATTGTGATGAGTTTAGGAAAAAATAAAATAAAGTTTTGTAAAAAGTTAGCTTATATTAGAATTATTATTCTTAATCAATATTCTTACTATTAGAATAGATGTTTCTTTGAGCTATAACTACATTATTATTTTTATTATTATTATTATCTATATATATAATTCTCTTCATGGCCCAACCATGCGTTACACCACAATAAAGTCAATGAAAGATAACTCTTTTATTTCTGCAAGTCAGACTAGAGTAACCTCACGTAACTTTCACCTTGACAAAGAGCACAGCTCAGGAAAAAAAAGGGGAGGGGGGAGAATAAGTAATCTTTCTCTTTATAAATTCTATATTTGACAACATTTTGGGTGTATTTTTACACACGTCAAATCTGAAGTCATTAAAATAGTTGCATGTTTTTTCTGTAGCTTTGTTTTGACTTTGCCCCTTCATATTGCCCATCATTTCCTAACCATGGCCATGGCTTCCATATATCTTTTAATGTAGTCAAAATTCCTGCATCAGGTAACTGTTTATTTTTATCAGTCGCATATTTCTGGAAAAATTGACAAAACTGATGCTCTCAAACTTCGCAAGATGGCTGTATGATT
The DNA here is from genome assembly GCA_030265305.1 of Biomphalaria pfeifferi. Taxonomy (NCBI): domain Eukaryota; kingdom Metazoa; phylum Mollusca; class Gastropoda; family Planorbidae; genus Biomphalaria; species Biomphalaria pfeifferi. Next base: position 917,468 of record JASAOG010000208.1, read on the forward strand.
TGTTTGTGAACATTGGGATAACTATGGTAACACCCTGTCCATTGTTCTTACTCATGGAAGCACAGTCATACCCTTTGCTCGACAATATGCTGCCTACATGAATACTTCTGGCATTTATGGTGGCAAGGCTGAAATTGTGGCGATGTCTCAAATTTACTGCTACTATCACTATTCACTTCCAAAAGCATCTGCATACCTTCCTCAAGTTAACAATCCAGGTCAATGTTGCTCCATATCTCTGCTATTTAGCAGTTGCATTCAACGCAATGTACTGGAGTGTAAAACGTTCGCAGCTGCTATCTCACAAACTGTCCTTATTCCCCGGATATCCCTGACTCCATCAGAATCAAATTTGCCTTTTACCTTTAGATGCAGACAATTCCCTGTTAGATTACCCTTTGCCATGACAATTAATAAAGCACAAGGCCAAACGTTCAAAAAGACATGCCTGTACCTTCCAAAACCTGTTTTCAGTCATGGACAATTGTATGTTGCTCTCTCCAGAGTTCCTTCTTTTCATTCACTCCAGTCATTTGCCCAAATCCACCCCATTTAAACAACTTTCAGGAAGTGTTCCCCATCACTAAATAGCAGCATATGATATGCCGTGGGTTGACTAGTTATTATTATTACTGCTTAATAATATAATCATTACTTTGTTTGGCATTAGTAGTGGGACTCCTTTCTTAAGAAAAGCCAAAGCAGTTTCAGGGTGCCCATATTTAGATGCAATGTGTATCAGTGTGCTGCCATCTTGTGTTCTGTCTGTCAGAGTTGCCTTGCAATGAGAGATCAAGAACTCTACTAAATCAGTGTGACCTCGTTCAGCAGCTATATGTAAGGGCATACGTTCCAGCTGTGGCAATAAGTAAAAGGAATATTTAATAATTGCAAATTTCAAACAAACAAAATATAAAAAATCCTTTTTTTAAAAAAAAAAAAAAAGCTTATCTAAAGGAGAAGAACTCTGTCCTAAAAACTATATCTACCAAAAATGTACAAGTTATTTCCCTTATTTAATATCAAACAAAATAATTAATTACCAATAGTTAATTCACTAATTGAGTAATTTTGATTCATGTTTTGTTAGGTACAATACATAATTATTTACAGTATCAAATTGATCAGAGAATGTGTGAGGGAGAATTAGAGTTAACAATTATTTAAAGAGACTAAAACCAACAAATTTAGCTATATCTGTGAATACTGAAGCATAAGTTACCTTTGTTGCTATTTAAAAAATTATGAATTATCAGTAATCAATTTTCTAATTGGTTACTTTTTTATTGATTCATGTCTTGTCTGTCAATGAATAATTTTGGGAAGTTTCAGCTTGATCCGAGAATGGGTGTGGGAGAAATAACGTGTACATACTTTTTACCAGACAGAGTGAGCTGATATAAGCTTTGTAACAAAATAACAAAACTAACTGGGTTGGAGACCAGACTCATATAAAATCATAAGCTATAGTCATATTATTTCCCACCCTCTATAGTTATTATTGAATTCAAATTCTGAAAATAGTATGCATCACCTAAAACGTCAGCCTCATCAATCTTCTAAGCAATGACCTTTTTGTGAGGTACAGTATCAGGAATAGTGAAAAGAGGCGAACAATGTTTGATAGGAAGCAGAGCTACTGAAAGCTTGATTTAAAAGCCCATAATAACCCTAAGTTGTTTACAATATTACTAGAGTTTAAAAACTAATTAAAACTTTAACATTATTGACATAAGAATAAATCTTTTTTTAAAAAAGAATGCACTAAATCAAAATGGATATGACAGCAATATGATATTACGACAATTTATAGCTCCTCATTAAGAAATAGATGATTAGGAGGAGTTTTATTTTATCAGTAACTCAAATTTGGGTTCATAATTATACATTCTTCTCCATAACTTAAAAAAAAACAAAAAAACCTTGTCTTGAACATTGAAATTAGCTCCAACAGAATAAAGATATCTAAGAACATTCTCATCCCCTTCCCATGTCGATATATGGACAGCAGTTTGACCATCTTTCTGTAAAAGAATTAAATCAAAGTTTAATACTTTTGTTTAAGCCAATTAAAATATGCTAGATTTAGTTTTTTTTTTTTTTAATGGTCTTCAATATTACAGATGTTGGCCTAGATCTAGATGTACAAAGTGTTACTCACATTTTTCAAATCTAAATTTATCCCAGCATCCACTAACAACTTCACTGTCTCCAAATCTTTTTTCCTACAAGCCAGATGTAAAGCAGTATCTCCAGTATCCTGTAGAAACAGAATACATGTAGGGTTACCTATTTGTAATGATCAATCGTCTTTTGAAATGGTTTTTAGTGTGCTGCTTGAAGTATAAAATGTGTCTCTAACGGTAGCGCACACGCTGTAGCTCACTTGTTTGTCTTAATGTGTAGTCTATTACGTTTGATATTAGTTATATAGTTGGTTGGCAGAAGCTAGGTTTTAAGTCAGGAAAAAAATTGCTAACTATTACAATGCATGAAAGTTTTTAGGCCTAGGGCGACCATAATCAGACCCCCGAATGACAACATCATTATCATTGGCATGCAGTGTTTAAATGCTATAAGGGCCAACATTTTCGCCAAGTAAGCTTAAAGTCGGTATTTTACTCGCAGTAGAAAGCATTTGACTTTCAAGTTAATATGTATACAATAATTATATATTATTCATTTATATATCGATATAAACGTCAAGTATAAAATAGTCGATACCTCGGACGCATTTATTATTATTATGGACTGGTAGTGGTAACTGAATAAAGAAACCCCAAGAGATGGCGTCCCTTTTAGAACTTAAAGATGAATAAAATTTGAAATTGTCACGCTTTCCTCCCTTCCGAGCATTCCCATCTACGCTCCATGGCCAGGGCACCTAATCGCTTAAGAATAGTCCCGTACACTGTAGGGCCTACATATATACATCCTAGTATTGCGGGGGTTGAGGAGCTAGCTGATGCGTGAGACATTTCAAACAAAATTTTTCTTATTTCATAAGTACAGTATTATCTAAGCCCTGGCTAAAGCATAAATGTTTGTTATTAAAGTACCAGAACTGTGGTCACTGATTAGGTCATCTAAAACATTCAATATTGTATGAGTATTGATTTTTCTTACGCAAGGAGAGTTGGGCGGGACATGCTAACACTAAAAGAGAAAAAAAGTTTCTTAGTGTATTGGTCGAACGACACAGAAACAGATTTAAGCATCAACAAAGGAATAAATAGATTAACGATAAACAGTAAAGACATGTGTCGTTTAATTGTCGCAGCTCTTTATTATTTTGTTAACCTATATGTCAAATAAAAACACATAAACAGCTTACAGTTCTACGACATGTGATTTGGGCTTGGCCATTCTGCGCCAATAACTCCTTGATAACTAATACATTTCCTGCTTCTACGGCCATAAGTAATGGAATCATACCATCCTGAAACATTTCCAGCACGTACATTTTAGTTAGTTTGAAGTCAAATAATTAGACTGGGAAGTAGGCCTATACATTTCAAATTCAAATATAGGAATAGTTCGCTGTCATCAAAAATAATAAACTATGCATAAAATAACTTAGAAGTGCACAAAGTCAAACATACAACGTACATACATAGCACAAATGAACTAAGTGTTTTGTTAACCTTATCTGTAACTGTCCTGGCATCTTTCCCCATGGCAGTCAGTAATAGCTTGGTTATGGACAATGCACCCGAGCTTCTTGCACATGCCAAATGTAATGGATACGTGTTAAGTGGCTGTATCAATAGAGGTCATCATTATAAGATAGAAACAGAAAAATGTTGCACATTGATTTATTTGGACTTTTTTTTTTCAATTAAATATTGCCTAACTTTGAATTCGTGTTCAAACTTACACCGCCGGTTACAAGTGGGTTAGCATTTTTAGCCAAGAGTGTTCTGACTGTGTCATCCCTGGAACTCGCTGCAGCAAAATGTAAAGCTGTTCTTCCATCCTGCAAGACAGCATTGCATTGTGAATATCATTGCATTGTGAATATCATTTCATTGTGAATATCATTTCATTGTGAATATCATTGCACTGTGAATATCATTGCATTGGAACTGGAAAAATACTTTGCGGAGCACATAATTTACATTGACTCTTAAGGAATAGACATTTAAAAGATTTAACCAAAATCAGCTTAAATAACTGTTTCTGAAGTTTTCTGCCGACATTTCTCCTCAATTCATACACAATTTTAGAGCAGACAGAAAAAAAACATTTTAATTCTTTAAAAATAATGAAATGCTGTTTTTATAAAAAAAAAAAAAGAAAAGTAAATATTTGTGTTCTTTCTATTTAAACGCTTTCTTTTTGTTTTAGTTGGCTTTATATGAGCCTGGAGGCGAATTCAACGCATTTATTTATTATATTTTTAATCTGCTAGCTTTGGAATCAGAGTCTACAATTAGAAGTTAAAGTACTTATGAAATAAAAACGCTCCAGTATTATTTATCTATATCTATTTGTCTGTCAATCACACCACAAATCTCGTACTCCCTCTTTCTCTCTCTCTCTCTGTCACTCTTTTCCTCTCCCCCCCCCCCCCCTTACTCCCTTGCTTTTTACATGGATGTCGTTTGAGCGATTTTTTCTATTGCCACCATCTCCACAGTGCATTGAGAATCAAAACTCACCGCTAGGAGATCATTTACATCTGCGCCTTTGTCAATAAGTCCTTCTACAATGTTTAACCTGTTTTCTTGAACTGCCAAAATAAGGGGAGTTAGACCAGTAATCTGTAAGAGAAACAGGGTGTGTCAAACCAGAGCTCTGTAAGAAAATATGGTCTGTCAAACCAGTGATCTGTAAGAAAATATGGTCTGTCAAACCAGTGATCTGTAAGAACATAATCTATTCATATAGGTAAAAAAAAAAAAAAGGAGGGGGGGTGAGGGGGTTAACCCAGTAATCTATTGAAAAACAATGAGGTTTTATCTTGTGTATACGTGTGGAAAAATATGGTGGTTTGACCTAATGATATGTGTGGAAACGGTAACTTAAAAATTATAAGTTTGAAACATAAGGGGTTTCTAACTCAGTTATATGTGTGAACAATAAGAGGTTTAACTTAGTGATTTGAAAGAAACATACGGCAATTTAACCCAGGGCCAGTTAAAGGCCCTTATGTGTAAAAAAAAAAAAGTATGGTGTTAATGTGTGAAATAAAAAGACATTGTAGGAAGCACCCAGCATTCTATTGCTACAAAATCAGATGGCACAGTAAAAACAATTCAATCTAACAGCATGACTGCACAAGACTTCGTGAGGAAATTGAATCCTTTCCTGAACAGTTTTATGAGCACTTTGTTACAATTAGGCTAATGACTGCACGTTTGTCATTAGCAACCCACTTTGAGATTGCGTTTCAAGAAATACAAATCTGATTGATTGATCCTCTCTGTGTAGGCTACAGGTTCGAATGGACGTTTTAGATTGCGCAAACTTGTCAAATTTGTTTTTTTTTTAAATTTGTTTAATTTTGTCTGAGTCTGTTGAACTAAACTATGAACAGAGCATAACGATGACATTATGACTGTCTGTCAGGGAAAACTTTTTACTCGTCATTTCTCAAGTTGAAACTTTAAACAATTATTTTTTGTACCTAACAATACAGGATTCAATTTAAAAATTAATTAATTCAATTTAAAAATCAATTAGTTATTGATAAATAATTGATATTGAATAAAGGAAATAGGTTATACATTATTGAGAGATGTTGAAAGTGCGGGTTCTTCCCCTTAAATAAGCTTTGTTTTTTAAAAAGGATTATTTAAAAATATTTCCTATCATTTATTTTTCTCTCATTTATAATGAAATTAATATATGTAAAGGTTTACAAATATAAATTTATATACATAGACTGGACAAAGCTTAAATTATCAATGCGATTTTTGTTTACATTAATAGGCCAACGTCTATATGATAAAGTTTCTACGGGATCAGAAAGTGCTTGTGTTTCGAATTAGTATTTTGGTCTTCTTTGACTAATATTTATGCCAGCGATGGTGCAACAAACTAATTCTATTTCAAATGCAAATTACATATGTATTGCTAAAAATAAATAAAAAACTAATAAAATCTAACAATAGAAATGCCTTAGAGACTTCAGACTTTTAATTTCTTTATTTCCCAAAAAGTTATAAACAAAAATAAAATGATTAAAAAAAATTTAGGCCTATACTTTGAAATGTACGATCGCGAACATTGAAACTGTGTTGTATTGAGATTCTTAAGCCTGAAGATCACATCTTTTATTTTCATACTTAATGAGCTTTATGTTTGTCACTATTTCTGTACTGAGCAGAAGGAAATTAGCCAACGAAAATCGTTTCATTGATCAGTCTATGTCCATGTCAAAATGTTTCTCTATTACCTCATCATCTTTTTCTATTACCTCATCATCTTTTTCTATTACCTCATCATCTTTTTCTATTACCTCATCATCTTTTTCTATTACCTCATCATCTTTTTCTAGTATCTGTTTGCTTAGAGATTTTAAAGGCGCTGACTTTAGTTTTTTCTCTACGGAAAGCCAATCTCCTTTCTTACACAAAGTCAATATACTGAGTTCTACGCCTCCAGCATTCTTGGCTGCCGCTGAACCTTCTGATGATGTGTCTGTTTAAAAAAAAAAGTGGGAACCTAATCAGTAGACTTAGGTTTGTGCGTTTTTCATATTCAACATTTATCAAACTGTATTTGCATTATAATTGTAAATCCATATTTTTTAATTAATCAAGTAAAAAACGACCTATTACCAAATGTTTAATAAATTAATATCGTTTCATCTTCTTAGCGGGACCTTTCAATAATGTTTTCGCTAGAGACGTCTGTAACAAGACTGAAAAAGCTCTTCTAAGGAATAGCCCACATTTCAATACGCCAACGTGAAAGCTTAACTACAGAATGCACTTAAAATTCTTGGCGCCGGAGCTCCGCCCCAGCTTTTCGAGCCCCCTCAGCTATAAATGGCTAAGGAGGCTCGAACGTAAATACTTTGGCTTGGGCGTTAGGCTCTAGTAATTGTTTTAGAAACTATGTCTTAATTATGTTAATTTAATACGTTTCCACTGACGATATAGGTATCAATGATTTGGTGACACAAAGACGAAACAACAATATATTAGTTTCCTAGCCAAAAGTAAAGGTACTGATTGGTTTCTTGATTTCTTAATTAGAACTTTATTTTTTTTTAATTAGATTTAAAAAGAAAATTGCTAAATTGAAGTTAATCTGTTATAAACATTCATAGATTTCTATTATCTATGGCCTATGATCATATTGTCTGATGTTACAGGTGAAGATTGAAATAGTTTCCAATTCTTTGATATGATATTATGTTTTATAAAAATGGTAGAAGCGACTATGCATAAACCAGTTAAAACTGAGGATGGCTGTAACCAATCCATTTGAAGGGATTTAGGTGGTCGCCTCACTTCAATTCTATGCACTAGTAAGCTAGAAAATGGTGAAACGTTAAGAGTTAAATTCCCCTTGTGTTTAGATCTAATCATTCAACGAACATTTTCAAAAGTGGAAGAGCTAATAATACGATAAAGTGTAAAAAATTACACGCCCAGACCACTGACAAAGTGGCTGGCCCCTTGCTGCCTTTACCCAAGCAAACAAGAGAGCTCATGATGAGTGCTCATGCAGTACGCTAACAAAATGGCCCCTTACCCCCATCAATCAAGAGAGCTCATGATGAGTGCTCATGTTGTACGCTGACAAAATGGCCCCTTACCCCCATCATTCAAGAGAGATAATGTGAAGTGCTCATGTTGTACGCTGACAAAATGGCCCCTTACCCCAATCAATCAAGAGAGCTCATGATGAGTGCTCATGTTGTACGCTGACAAAATGGCCCCTTACCCCCATCAATCAAGAGAGCTCATGATGAGTGCTCATGTTGTACCCTAACAAAATGGCCCCTTACCCCCATCAATCAAGAGAGCTCATGATGAGTGCTCATGTTGTACCCTAACAAAATGGCCCCTTACCCCCATCAATCAAGAGAGCTCATGATGAGTGCTCATGTTGTACCCTAACAAAATGGCCCCTTACCCCCATCATTCAAGAGAGATAATGTGAAGTGCTCATGTTGTACGCTGACAAAATGGCCCCTTACCCCCATCATTCAAGAGAGATAATGTGAAGTGCTCATGTTGTACGCTGACAAAATGGCCCCTTACCCCCATCAATCAAGAGAGCTCATGATGAATGCTCATGTTGTACCCTAACAAAATGGCCCCTTACCCCCATCAATCAAGAGAGCTCATGATGAGTGCTCATGTTGTACCCTAACAAAATGGCCCCTTACCCCCATCAATCAAGAGAGCTCATGATGAGTGCTCATGTTGTACCCTAACAAAATGGCCCCTTACCCCCATCAATCAAGAGAGCTCATGATGAGTGCTCATGTTGTACCCTAACAAAATGGCCCCTTACCCCCATCATTCAAGAGAGATAATGTGAAGTGCTCATGTTGTACGCTGACAAAATGGCCCCTTACCCCCATCATTCAAGAGAGATAATGTGAAGTGCTCATGTTGTACGCTGACAAAATGGCCCCTTACCCCCATCAATCAAGAGAGCTCATGATGAGTGCTCATGTTGTACCCTAACAAAATGGCCCCTTACCCCCATCAATCAAGAGAGCTCATGATGAGTGCTCATGTTGTACCCTAACAAAATGGCCTGTTACCCCCATCAATCAAGAGAGCTCATGATGAGTGCTCATGTTGTACCCTAACAAAATGGCCCCTTACCCCCATCAATCAAGAGAGCTCATGATGAGTGCTCATGTTGTACCCTAACAAAATGGCCCCTTACCCCCATCAATCAAGAGAGCTCATGATGAGTGCTCATGTTGTACCCTAACAAAATGGCCCCTTACCCCCATCAATCAAGAGAGCTCATGATGAGTGCTCATGTTGTACGCTAACAGAATGGCCCCTTACCCCCATCAATCAAGAGAGCTCATGATGAGTGCTCATGTTGTACCCTAACAAAATGGCCCCTTACCCCCATCAATCAAGAGAGCTCATGATGAGTGCTCATGTTGTACCCTAACAAAATGGCCTGTTACCCCCATCAATCAAGAGAGCTCATGATGGGTGCTCATGTTGTACCCTAACAAAATGGCCCCTTACCCCCATCAATCAAGAGAGCTCATGATGAGTGCTCATGTTGTACCCTAACAAAATGGCCCCTTACCCCCATCAATCAAGAGAGCTCATGATGAGTGCTCATGTGGTACCCTAACAAAATGGCCCCTTACCCCCATCAATCAAGAGAGCTCATGATGAGTGCTCATGTTGTACGCTGACAAAATGGCCCCTTACCCCCATCATTCAAGAGAGCTCATGATGAGTGCTCATGTTGTACCCTAACAAAATGGCCCCTTACCCCCATCAATCAAGAGAGCTCATGATGAGTGCTCATGTTGTACGCTGACAAAATGGCCCCTTACCCCCATCAATCAAAAGAGCTCATGATGAGTGCTCATGTTGTACGCTGACAAAATGGCCCCTTACCCCCATCAATCAAGAGAGCTCATGATGAGTGCTCATGTTGTACGCTGACAAAATGGCCCCTTACCCCCATCAATCAAGAGAGCTCATGATGAGTGCTCATGTTGTACCCTAACAAAATGGCCCCTTACCCCCATCAATCAAGAGAGCTCATGTTGAGTGCTCATGTTGTACCCTAACAAAATGGCCCCTTACCCCCATCAATCAAGAGAGCTCATGATGAGTGCTCATGTTGTACGCTGACAAAATGGCCCCTTACCCCCATCAATCAAGAGAGCTCATGATGAGTGCTCATGTTGTACGCTGACAAAATGGCCCCTTACCCCCATCAATCAAGAGAGCTCATGATGAGTGCTCATGTTGTACCCTAACAAAATGGCCTGTTACCCCCATCAATCAAGAGAGCTCATGTTGAGTGCTCATGTTGTACCCTAACAAAATGGCCCCTTACCCCCATCAATCAAGAGAGCTCATGATGAGTGCTCATGTTGTACGCTGACAAAATGGCCCCTTACCCCCATCATTCAAGAGAGCTCATGATGAGTGCTCATGTTGTACGCTGACAAAATGGCCCCTTACCCCCATCAATCAAGAGAGCTCATGATGAGTGCTCATGTTGTACCCTAACAAAATGGCCCCTTACCCCCATCAATCAAGAGAGCTCATGATGAGTGCTCATGTTGTACGCTGACAAAATGGCCCCTTACCCCCATCAATCAAGAGAGCTCATGATGAGTGCTCATGTTGTACCCTAACAAAATGGCCCCTTACCCCCATCAATCAAGAGAGCTCATGATGAGTGCTCATGTTGTACGCTGACAAAATGGCCCCTTACCCCCATCAATCAAGAGAGCTCATGATGAGTGCTCATGTTGTACGCTGACAAAATGGCCCCTTACCCCCATCAATCAAGAGAGCTCATGATGAGTGCTCATGTTGTACCCTAACAAAATGGCCCCTTACCCCCATCAATCAAGAGAGCTCATGATGAGTGCTCATGTTGTACGCTAACAAAATGGCCTGTTACCCCCATCAATCAAGAGAGCTCATGATGAGTGCTCATGTTGTACCCTAACAAAATGGCCTGTTACCCCCATCAATCAAGAGAGCTCATGAAGAGTGCTCATGTTGTACCCTAACAAAATGGCCTGTTACCCCCATCAATCAAGAGAGCTCATGATGAGTGCTCATGTTGTACGCTAACAAAATGGCCTGTTACCCCCATCAATCAAGAGAGCTCATGATGAGTGCTCATGTTGTACGCAAACAAAATGGCCTGTTACCCCCATCAATCAAGAGAGCTCATGATGAGTGCTCATGTTGTACCCTAACAAAATGGCCTGTTACCCCCATCAATCAAGAGAGCTCATGATGAGTGCTCATGTTGTATCCTAACAAAATGGCCCGTTACCCCCATCAATCAAGAGAGCTCATGATGAGTGCTCATGTTGTACCCTAACAAAATGGCCCGTTACCCCCATCAATCAAGAGAGCTCATGATGAGTGCTCATGTTGTACCCTAACAAAATGGCCCCTTACCCCCATCAATCAAGAGTGCTCATGTTGTACCCTAACAAAATGGCCCCTTACCCCCATCAATCAAGAGAGCTCATGATGAGTGCTCATGTTGTACCCTAACAAAACGGCCCCTTACCCCCATCAATCAAGAGAGCTCATGATGAGTGCTCATGTTGTACCCTAACAAAATGGCCCCTTACCCCCATCAATCAAGAGAGCTCATGATGAGTGCTCATGTTGTACCCTAACAAAATGGCCCGTTACCCCCATCAATCAAGAGAGCTCATGATGAGTGCTCATGTTGTACCCTAACAAAATGGCCCGTTACCCCCATCAATCAAGAGAGCTCATGATGAGTGCTCATGTTGTACCCTAACAAAATGGCCCCTTACCCCCATCAATCAAGAGTGCTCATGTTGTACCCTAACAAAATGGCCCCTTACCCCCATCAATCAAGAGAGCTCATGATGAGTGCTCATGTTGTACCCTAACAAAATGGCCCCTTACCCCCATCAATCAAGAGAGCTCATGATGAGTGCTCATGTTGTACCCTAACAAAATGGCCCCTTACCCCCATCAATCAAGAGTGCTCATGTTGTACCCTAACAAAATGGCCCCTTACCCCCATCAATCAAGAGAGCTCATGATGAGTGCTCATGTTGTACCCTAACAAAATGGCCCCTTACCCCCATCAATCAAGAGAGCTCATGATGAGTGCTCATGTTGTACGCTAACAAAATGGCCTGTTACCCCCATCAATCAAGAGAGCTCATGATGAGTGCTCATGTTGTACCCTAACAAAATGGCCTGTTACCCCCATCAATCAAGAGAGCTCATGAAGAGTGCTCATGTTGTACCCTAACAAAATGGCCTGTTACCCCCATCAATCAAGAGAGCTCATGATGAGTGCTCTTGTTGTACGCTAACAAAATGGCCTGTTACCCCCATCAATCAAGAGAGCTCATGATGAGTGCTCATGTTGTACGCAAACAAAATGGCCTGTTACCCCCATCAATCAAGAGAGCTCATGATGAGTGCTCATGTTGTACCCTAACAAAATGGCCTGTTACCCCCATCAATCAAGAGAGCTCATGATGAGTGCTCATGTTGTATCCTAACAAAATGGCCCGTTACCCCCATCAATCAAGAGAGCTCATGATGAGTGCTCATGTTGTACCCTAACAAAATGGCCCGTTACCCCCATCAATCAAGAGAGCTCATGATGAGTGCTCATGTTGTACCCTAACAAAATGGCCCCTTACCCCCATCAATCAAGAGTGCTCATGTTGTACCCTAACAAAATGGCCCCTTACCCCCATCAATCAAGAGAGCTCATGATGAGTGCTCATGTTGTACCCTAACAAAACGGCCCCTTACCCCCATCAATCAAGAGAGCTCATGATGAGTGCTCATGTTGTACCCTAACAAAATGGCCCCTTACCCCCATCAATCAAGAGAGCTCATGATGAGTGCTCATGTTGTACCCTAACAAAATGGCCCGTTACCCCCATCAATCAAGAGAGCTCATGATGAGTGCTCATGTTGTACCCTAACAAAATGGCCCGTTACCCCCATCAATCAAGAGAGCTCATGATGAGTGCTCATGTTGTACCCTAACAAAATGGCCCCTTACCCCCATCAATCAAGAGTGCTCATGTTGTACCCTAACAAAATGGCCCCTTACCCCCATCAATCAAGAGAGCTCATGATGAGTGCTCATGTTGTACCCTAACAAAATGGCCCCTTACCCCCATCAATCAAGAGAGCTCATGATGAGTGCTCATGTTGTACCCTAACAAAATGGCCTGTTACCCCCATTAAACAAGAGTGCTCATGATGAGTGCTCATGTTGTACCCTAACAAAATGGCCTGTTACCCCCATCAAACAAGAGTGCTCATGATGAGTGCTCATGTTGTACCCTAACAAAATGGCCTGTTACCCCCATCAATCAAGAGTGCTCATGATGAGTGCTCATGTTGTACCCTAACAAAATGGCCTGTTACCCCCATCAATCAAGAGTGCTCATGATGAGTGCTCATGTTGTACCCTAACAAAATGGCCTGTTACCCCCATCAAACAAGAGTGCTCATGATGAGTGCTCATGTTGTACCCTAACAAAATGGCCTGTTACCCCCATCAATCAAGAGTGCTCATGATGAGTGCTCATGTTGTACCCTAACAAAATGGCCTGTTACCCCCATCAATCAAGAGAGCTCATGATGAGTGCTCATGTTGTACCCTAACAAAATGGCCTGTTACCCCCATCAATCAAGAGAGCTCATGATGAGTGCTCATGTTGTACCCTAACAAAATGGCCTGTTACCCCCATCAATCAAGAGAGCTCATGATGAGTGCTCATGTTGTACCCTAACAAAATGGCCTGTTACCCCCATCAATCAAGAGTGCTCATGATGAGTGCTCATGTTGTACCCTAACAAAATGGCCTGTTACCCCCATCAATCAAGAGAGCTCATGATGAGTGCTCATGTTGTACCCTAACAAAATGGCCTGTTACCCCCATCAATCAAGAGAGCTCATGATGAGTGCTCATGTTGTACCCTAACAAAATGGCCTGTTACCCCCATCAATCAAGAGAGCTCATGATGAGTGCTCATGTTGTACCCTAACAAAATGGCCTGTTACCCCCATCAATCAAGAGAGCTCATGATGAGTGCTCATGTTGTACCCTAACAAAATGGCCTGTTACCCCCATCAATCAAGAGAGCTCATGATGAGTGCTCATGTTGTACCCTAACAAAATGGCCTGTTACCCCCATCAATCAAGAGAGCTCATGATGAGTGCTCATGTTGTACCCTAACAAAATGGCCTGTTACCCCCATCAATCAAGAGTGCTCATGATGAGTGCTCATGTTGTACCCTAACAAAATGGCCTGTTACCCCCATCAATCAAGAGAGCTCATGATGAGTGCTCATGTTGTACCCTAACAAAATGGCCTGTTACCCCCATCAATCAAGAGAGCTCATGATGAGTGCTCATGTTGTACCCTAACAAAATGGCCTGTTACCCCCATCAATCAAGAGAGCTCATGATGAGTGCTCATGTTGTACCCTAACAAAATGGCCTGTTACCCCCATCAATCAAGAGTGCTCATGTTGTACCCTAACAAAATGGCCTGTTACCCCCATCAATCAAGAGTGCTCATGTTGTACCCTAACAAAATGGCCTGTTACCCCCATCAATCAAGAGTGCTCATGTTGTACCCTAACAAAATGGCCTGTTACCCCCATCAATCAAGAGTGCTCATGTTAAAGCTATACTATGTCTTCATTTTTTACTTTTTTTTGGTTGATCTGAATTTAAAAAAAAAAATAAACTTTTCTCTTATTACAACATGAGTTGCATCCCTCGTTAATTAGGTGTTTTATAAATACCATGACGATTATTATCTACCGAACGTCAGGGAATGTAAACGTGTTTATGTAGAGGCTACCTCTGGCGTTGAAACATGACGTAGCTTTTGTAACTTTGTAACATTTCAACTTTGCCATCATGGGCACATAACGAGGCATACAAAAACAAAGCGATTTCTAAATCAATTTCAATACCTTATGCATTTCTGTTATTTCTTACTGAATAATCTCTTCCCAGAGTGTAACAATGTTACTGTCAACGCGAACCTCTAGACTCTAGAGTTACCCCCCCCCCCCTCCCCGGGCTTACCTGACAAATCCGAACTTTTACTGCCTATACCACTTGACGACCCGCTAGTGATCCTGACAGGCTGCTCCTTCTTGGTCACCTCCGAAGGAGTTTTATCTTTAGTCATCTGTCCATCTGGCTGTCCGTCAGAATGATTATCCGACTGACCAGTCTCCTCGATTGTGAAAAGCGGTGTTTTCGATCTGTTTTCTGGTGTTACCTCTTTGAGGTGCTGCTGTTTGATATCCTGAGTTGTATTTGCTCGTGGTAAACTCATTTTGAAAGGATCTTGCATTAGAAAAAAATGACAATTGTAATTAAATTACATTTAATTAGTGGATCACAAGCCAGCTTGGTTGTAGTCTTTTTAAAAATTCACACATTGTATGATGCTAACTTTTGTTTGGCTTTTAGCAGATATAAGCCTAATTGCTGTTGAAGTTCATTTGGTAAAAGTAAATAAAGTTTGTCTGTTTATGATAGTCTCCAGTTTATGTTAAGTCAATCCAGAATGAATATTGTATTGCATTATAGTTCAGCAATAGAAAGCAGAAAATCCAGTTGCCGGGATGCATAATAATAACTGAACTTTGCGTTGTTATAATATAATAGTAGGGCAATACTTGATGTTCAATACATATTATTTAGTTACGGACTTGATGTTTCAATGACTGGAGAACGATTCTTGTGTTGAGAGTATTTCTTTTGGTATCGATTAGTGTGACTCCTGTTGAGAAAAAAATAATTGATATGAACATTGAAAAAAAAAAAAGCTAAAACAAATTAAGACAATAATGACACCATCTATGTGTCTGTATGTCATACTGCGGGCCATTTTGTCGGTTAGTCTTTCTATCTCTATCTCTATCAAAGTTTTGACGGTCATTACACAATCTAGCCATTTGATTGCAGTGTATTGTAAAGAAGTCCCCAGACCATGGGCGCACGCCCAAATTCTAGACATTTTTTGTACCATCAGATCAATCAAAATCTAATAAACAACTGAGCAAGTTAGTGCTTCCACTGGTGACTTAAGTACAGTTGTAGTAGACTAGCCAAGGCTTATCAGGAATTGATGGCTGACCATGTTCGTGCACCCTTCTGTACTCTTAGTAACCAAATTTAAGCCAGTTTTTTTACACCTTCAAATCAATTAACTTCTGCTAGGAAGCAGTGCTTCCACTGAAATAAAATTGATAATGATAACGTATTATTGTAATAAACTAGATTAGGCTAATCTCTAGTTCATGCCCGACCATGTGCGCTTTATTATAGGCTTGCATTTCAATATTCTATAGCATGTGAGTTGTGACGATTTGTTTTCACTTGCACACTATTATTGTTATCATTATATTTAGTAAAGGCCTAGAATATGATAAAAGTTTTTTTTTTGTTTTTTTTTTGTCTTGGAGGACCAATCCTTGCAGGTACTTTCGATTTGATATATGGGAAAGTTTCTTTGAACAAGATTGAGAAGTGCAGTTATCTTGGTAAATGTATTTACATCTTGCGGAGTTGCGGTCATTGTTAGCGCTTAATAAAATAGAGGTTAAACGGTTTACGATAGAAGAAATATAAGAAAGTTCTTCCCGTGCCATCTGAGTCAAAACGTTGATTTGTATTGACGGAGCACTAGCAACAGCATGAATTAACTGCGTTTTCTTGTTATTTTGGTAATGAAAATGTAGATATCTCTGGCACTGAATTGATGTGTTTAAGAGTTGCATTTGTTGATGGCGATTGTATTCGAAACGAATTTTGTCCCTGATGTTAAGAGAGACGCAGTACCTGTATCAAGCATCAGCGAATACATTATGTACAGTTTAGACATGGACAAACTACTTGGCCAAGGCTACGATGGCTGCTTCTTGATGGGTAGCATTCAGAACTGTTTATGCATATGTGTAATCAGTGCCTGCTTCTCGTGTGTTTCTGATTTATCTTTTAATTGTCGTCAATTATTCACCTGTTCTTCAACCAGTTTCGTAATGTTGCAGTCTGTTCATCTTAGTACAAGCGGTCGCTCTACAGCACATAAACAGTCACATTAATGACATAATCAAATACAAACCTGACCATGCTGAGGAACAATTCAGGGATGGCATCCTGAGTAAGGTGACACTGCTGGCAGAAAAACTTGTTAATGAGTTGGTGCTGCCGAGACTTTGCAGTCGACATTTACACCGAGCAAAATCCACATGTTAGCATCTTGGGATTAGTACAGAACACGACTTTACATTCCTTATTTTGATTCGTTAGTTTCTTCATTAACGTCTCGCTTTTCAAGCAATACTAATGCTCAGTTCAACCTGTTTTGTCTACATCCTAAAACGATGCAAAACTTGCAACGTACAGAACAATATCAGAACTGCCAGAT
The DNA here is from genome assembly GCA_030265305.1 of Biomphalaria pfeifferi. NCBI lineage: Eukaryota > Metazoa > Mollusca > Gastropoda > Planorbidae > Biomphalaria > Biomphalaria pfeifferi. Next base: position 934,586 of record JASAOG010000208.1, read on the forward strand.
ACGCGTTCATTGCCGGCTTGTCCATTGAGACGAGAAGCAATTCAGTAGTAAGTTTATTGACAGTTTTGGCAGCGTTTGCAGTTTTTGTTTGATCGACCGTTGGGATGCACTAGTCGCACAGATAAACAGTAAATAGTGTTTTCACGTTGGGTTTTTTTTTTAATTCATGAAACAAGTATTTACAGTGAACTAAATATAGATATGGGGGGAGGGTAGGGTGAGGGTCCACCAATTCTTTTCTTTAATATTCTCTGTAATAAAAAAAATTGAATCTACGACTTGAGCCATAGGTGGCAACTTGCACCCCCTGCAAAAAATCCCGCGGGCGCCCATACTCCAGACTGTCACTGTTTTCGTATTAATACTGAACAGCTTCTGTTTCAATTATGCATTAATTAACGGCTATTTTAATAAATCAATCAATAAGTCTCAGCATTGGGTGCCGTTGGGCAACTGCTGTAGAATGAGATGCTCTAATTAAAAAGCAATAGCGTCGATACTAAACGGCTTTCTGCTGTAGCAAATAATCAATGCATACTGTGATTCCTGGCTCACAGCGCGTGCTGTTAGCAGGAACATTTGGATGATAGGCGAAATCTGATTTAGCCGCGTAATGAGAGAAAAGAAGGAAAGAAATCCTGACAATGGAACAGAAATACAACGTGTGCTGTTGACGTAAACAAATAAACTCAGAGGAATCATGAATTATACATTTAGAACAAGAAACGAGCAAGAAAAAAACTGAAGACAACTTTGGAGATTTGTCTCCATATATTTCTTCTAATAATAAGGCTAGTCTTCGAGTCAGAGATTAGTGAGGATTGCAGTATTTCCCGTGGCTGCGCAGCCCCAGCTGTGACCTACATATTTTACCACATCTAGGGCAAGCATAACCATTGTCCGCAGGTGGTCGACTTAGATTTTCTTTTCGCCGTCTGCGTTTGTCTTCGGCAGCAGATTTTCTTTTGGTCTCAAATGTTTATCCCGCGGCCTTCGTGAGTGACCTCCAGCTGTCTCGTTCTGAGGCCGCATGCAACCATGTGCTCTCTTCTATGTCAGCCAAGGAAAGTTGATGCCTAAGCTGGTCTTTGAAGCGTTTCCGTGGGGCGCCTCTGTTACGTCGACCACCTTTTAGCTCAACAAAAAAGACTGCCTTTGGCATACGTTCATCTCCCATACGGGATAGGTGCCCTACACAGCGCAACTGTCGGACCAAAAGAAGTCCCTCTATACTGTCCATACCGGCGTTGCGTTCGCAAGGACATCGCTGTTTGTGCATTTCCGTGCATATTTCCTCTAATATATTACCGGCAAAGTGCCGAAATCAAATAATTATAAAGAATCCCGCGTTTTCAGAAAAGTAGGAAATAACTTTACAATTTTCTACTTTACTTAGGCATTCTTATAATAGCAGTCTTCGATTCCAAAGATTAAGGATGAGTGCAGTGATTCACATGACTATGCAGACCCAGTTGCGACCTACATATTTTCCCGCATCTCATTCAGTCAAAGCCATTGTCCGCTGGCGGTCTATTTAAACTTTCTTTCCGTCTTTTGCGCATGTCTTTAATAATGACATTTCTTTGAGTTTCAATTGTTTGTCTCGCAACTCTCTAACTGTCTCTCTCAGAGGCAATCTGCTGCCAGCTACTTTCCTCTATACCAGTGAGGGCGAAATAACGCATGAGTTGATCTATATAGCACTTACGGGATCGGTGGTGTAGCTGGAGTGGGGAGAAGAGGGGGAGAATTTAAAGATCTCCCAAGCCCCCACTTGAGGGGGGCCCCAAATAAGTGTCCGAAATTTGTTTTTTAAATAATTAAATGTTACGTAACTGTCATGTAATCTTGCTTTGCACGTTGTTATATAAGTCAGTGACCCTATTGTGTGTATTCCACACAGATTATGAACTCTTTCCTTGCGGGGTTACTCTCACTTTCAACTTCCAAAGCGCTGACTAGTGCCGTGTTACTCCTAAGAAGTAACTTGGTGTATAGTGTAGTTTTTTTCAGCATCCTTATCATTTAAGAAGAAACCTGATAAGAGCACTGAAAACAAAGGAGACCATGAACGTGTCGAAGAAAAGTATCACTACTTAGATGATTCATACAAAGATGCAGCAGTCGAAGAACTGAAAATCAAGGAAGTAGTACTGAAGAGACTCCAGGGGAATACCCTTTTACCAGTCAGAGAAAACATCTGAAGTAAGTGATGCTGAGTGTCGCAGTTATCTATGTAACCGTATAGTAGAATTATTTCTCTAATTGATAGTGCGGCGTTGATCACTATATTGATGACGTCATTAGACTATTAATATTTTACTTTGTAGACTAGGGGACTGAGCTTTTGTTGCTTGTCACAACTTCTAGTGTAAAGTTAGGTGTGTGTGGTTTGAGTCATTTATCGTCTAGTACAGTCTCTCCATTGTTTTGTACGTTGGTACAGATAGACGTGTCTTGAGAGCTCTTGAATTTCTCCTTGGTTATTGTTACTGGATAGCCTTAACATTTGTCTTGGACATTTTCTTGTTGGATTATCTTGACCCCTGTTTAGGGTGAGTTTTATTTTTCATTGTATAGTTTTTCTATTTGAATTCGTTCGTATTTGTAAGTCTATAATTAGACTAGATCTAGATGATTAGAAGAATCCTTTCTTTTATCTTCTATAGGGTTTTAACGACAAGTCTAAGTTTTGGTCGTAGTCTCAGTTCAAGACTCTATTTCAAGTTTTAGCGTCAAGGCTAAGTAGTGATCTTAGCTTGGTGTCAAGTCTTCTTATCTTATATAATACAGACGTTACTTCAAAAAAGAAGATGATTACGTCCTACGCGTCATGCATTTAGTCATGCATATTAACCAATGACTCAAATTCTGCCAAGTCACTGGTTTTTCTGGCTAGCTCAGGCAACCCATTCCATGCTCTAATAGCACTAGGGAAGAAGGAGTATTTGTACAAATTTGTCCTAGCATATGGGACGAGGAATGTGCCTTTATTTTTGTGTCTTTCAGAGTATTTTATTAAATTTTGTTTTTGTATTTGAAGATTATGGTTCAGTGTTTTATGTATAATTGCTACTTTACTTTTGAGTCTTCTGTCCTGAAGGCTTTCTAAATTTAGTGATTTTACTAATGGTGTTACCCTAGTCAAATGTGAATATTCGTTTGTTATGAATCTCACTGCTCTATTTTGTATTTGTTCCAGTTTCTTAATGTTTTCTTGAGTTGAGGGGTCCCACACGGTGGATGCATATTCTATTATTGGCCTAACCAAGGTTAAATAACATTTTAGTTTTATGTTCTTATTTGATTTATAGAAATTTCTTTTAATAAACCCTAATGCTTTGTTGGATTTTTTTATAGTTTCATCAATATGTGGATTCCATGACAGTTTTTCATTTATTATAACACCTAGGTATTTTGCGTTTTTAGTCTGTGTTACTGGTTTGCCATGAATAAGATAAGTGGAATTAATTTGTTTTAGTTTTTTGTTACTCTTAACAACTGACATTTTTCTGGGTGGAAAGACATGCTCCAATTTGATTCCCATTTCTGTAATTCATCTAATTCTCTTTGTAAAATATCTGTGTCTTGTTTTGTTTTTATTGTTCTATATATTATGCAATCGTCTGCAAATAATCTGACTTTTGTTCCTGAACTAATGCAATTTGGTAAATCATTTATGTAAATTAAAAATAGTAGTGGACCCAAAACTGTTCCTTGAGGTACACCTGAGTTTACTGTTATTGGTGTTGATTTAGAGCCATTTATTATTACAGTTTGTTCTCTCCCTATCAGAAAATCTTTAATCCACTGATGCAGTGGACCGTTAATGCCGAAATATTTTAATTTTTTAAGCAAACTATGGTGGTGAACTTTGTCAAAAGCCTTGGAAAAATCTAGTAAGATAGCATCTATTTGTTCACTATTATCTAAACCTTTTGAAAAATCATCAATTAGTCCTATTAGTTGTGTTTCACATGATCTATATTTCCTAAAGCCATGTTGGTATGGGGTGAGGACATTATGTTTGTCTAAGTGGTTTATGATATTGCTACATATTATGTGTTCTAGTATTTTACATGTGATGCTGGTAAGTGATACTGGTCTGTAGTTTCCTGGATCAGATTTTTCTCCTTTTTTAAATAGGGGGGTGACATTAGCTTCTTTCCAGTCCTTTGGTACTCTGCCCTGGTTAAGCGATGCTTGAAAGAGTATTTTGAACACTGGGGCTAGCTCATTGCTTAGTTCTTTGAGTAATCTAGCTGGAATACCATCAGGTCCAGACGCTTTATTTGGTTTGGTGTTGGCTAATAGTTTTTTAATTCCATTTTCTTGTACTACTAAATCTTCTATGTTGTCTACTTGGTTCAAATTAAGAAATATGTCTTTGTCTCCTGGGGCTGAGAATGCTGATGCAAAGTATTTGTTTAGGATGTTTGCTTTAGTTTCATTATCATTATGTATTATGTTATGTTCATCTTTTAATGGCGCTATGCCTGTTGTTTCCATTTTCTTAGACTTAATGTATGACCATAGTCTATGTGTTAGACTCAGTGTAAAGTCTTGGTGTCAAGACTTGTTTATCCAGTCTCAATTTTCTATATTGAGAGTACAACTTTAGGTCTACAGTCTACAGGACTGAGGTCTTCATCTCACTAATCTGAGTTGGTCGTCTGGTTGGTTTTTCATGAGTCTGAGGTCAAGTTTTCAGACTGCGGGTTGCCTTGGTCAGACCTGATGTTATAGTATGAACTAAAAACTTTTAGAATTGTCGTCAGTGAACAGTATCGGATCTAGAGACTAGATCTCAGTGGATTACCAGTTGTTGTGTTGGAAGTCTATTTGAACAACTTATAATGAATATATTAAGGTAATGATATTGTTCAAATAATGATCATTTATATGTCGCAAAGAGAATAACTGGATCATTTTAGATTACATATTATTACACATATATCTATTGATATTGATACTATTATTATCATTCAGTATACATCAATTCATTTGTAAATATATCACTGGAATATATTTTTATTGTTATTTAACATCATACACTTAGTTTGTATCTGTATGTGTATGGTTTGCTTGTCAGGCTGAACTTGGGCCAAAATATTACAAGTTCAGAAAATAATAACAATAACACACATTGAAATAATATTAATTTTAAATAAAAACTCACATTTGAAATATCTAATAATAGTTTGATAAGTACAAGGAAACAAGAACCTGACAATGAGTCAAGTGATGGTCTTCCAAAATCACTTTCTCCAGTTAATCAAAAAATATCTCAGGAGCACAATGATGCAAAAAAAGCTTAGCATGGCTTTAATGTCAGTGGAATGACAAATACTAGACAGTATCGATGTAGATGATGCTATAGATGTCTTAGCTGCACAGAAAGCACGACGTGAATCGATATGAATTGAGATTTGTCACTTGTGCATTATTTCGCCAATAAACAACGGTATTATTCATTAAAAGATTCGTAATGATTATGTCTTGTTAATTTTACTGATATACTGTACCAATTAGAATGTAGGCTTATATATTTATTTAGTACATTATCTCATGTCATGATGTCGAATGTCAAAATGCTAGGGGCTCCCAAAGAGGTCAATCCCGCTGGGCCGCCAAATCCCTAGCTACGCCCCTGTACGGGAGCAGCTCTGTTACCCCGTCCTTCTTTAAGCTCGCCAAAGAAGATCGCCTTTGCCATGCGGTCGCCTACATGCGAGAAAATTGTCCGACCAAGCGCAGCAGTCGAATGCTAATTAGTGCTTCTACACTGTCCATACCGGCCTCAAGCAGAATTAGTTATTTGTAAAGTAGTATTGCCAGTCTATGCCCATCATGAAGCGAAGGCACCTTTGATGGAAGCTTCGAGGAGCTATCAGTAGAGCACCCAGGTCTCCGAGTCATTCAAAAGTGTGGTAAGAACCACTGCTTTATAAACTTTGATTTTTGCTGCTAGGTGATTTCGCCATACTCTCAGTCTAAGGCGACCAAAAGCGCCGTTGGCCTTTTCTATTGAATGACTAGATCTACGCCAGGCAAAAGGCAAAGTAAAAAAAAAATCTTATTTAGAAGTATATATATATATATGAATGAAATATAGATTAATGAAAAGAGATACAAAAAGAACAACGAGAAATCCCCTTTTGGAGATTTTCATACATGCCGGAAAAACTATCAATAGCTAGCTTTGGTGTATCCGGTATACAAACTATAGGAAGTGTGGATAAGCAAGTTTTTGTTTCAATGTATAAATTTTGCGTTCACTTTTTAGCCCTGCAGAATCTCATTTAACAAGTTATATAATAAATTCAATAAGAAGGAAGTAGTAGTGATAGTAACCTTGATCACATCATTCTTTTTTTTATCTTTCCTACAACATGATGTGAAACATCTTGTTTCCCTAACATAATGAAGTTGCTATGTTGTTATACACTAATTCAAATTTAATGAAAACGAACTCAGCGACAAAATTGTTTGGCAAATAGCAATATTATTCCGAGAAGAGTATATCATTAATAAAATATTTAAAACATTTCTCAACTTTGTCTGAAACAGTTCTGTTCATTCCATAGAATTCTGTTAACAATTAGGCCTATACATTTATAAGGAACATATACAACATTTAATTCCAATTTGCATCAACTGACGATCATGTTTGCATGCCGAGCCGTATTTAGACTAAAAAGACCCTTAGCTATTTGATGTATTGACCCCTTTATAAATCTAGATATTATATGTCACTGCTAAATGAAACTATGAAAAATTATAAAAGTGTGATCATCTGGACAATCCATTATTATTAGACAGATGATTGTGGAATGACTAAAAAAGAAGTGACTGCATTTTTCTATAATTGAATGTTTATGTTTTGTTAGGCTTAGAAGAAAAAAATGTGTTGGCAATTAATACAATCTTTACTTGTTTATAGTCAGTAGCAAGTGGTCCTTTACATGTTATTGACATTGTTTTGAGGCTATAAACTATGAGAGGTGACGTAACTTTGAAAATGATCAGAAATTACTGTTGGTGATGTTACTTCTTTTCTTAATATGTGTAGGATGAAGTCTTGTTTGTTTGAAACCTTTGTCTTAGTAATGGATTGATAGTTTCTTTTTTTTTAAATCATGTCTTTAATGTGTTCCTTAAAAGTAAGGCCTATGTCAGTGGTTCTCAAACCTTTCCTTAACGGAATACTTCGCACATTCTGAGTATTTAGCGGAACACTTGCTTATTTTTTAGAGAGATTAATCCATGTGGTGGCCTACTTGTTAACCATTCCAGTAGTTCACGGAACACCTATTCTTGCCTCGAGGAACACTAGAGTTCCGCGGAGCACAGTTTGGGAAACACTGGCCTATGTTAATGCGTTTCAGAAAAAGATATTAGCAAAATAAAGGTTTCTCTACTCTCTGCTATCCCTTTGTTCCAATCTAGTCAAAATATCTATACTTGGTACCTCTTACAGATAAAGAGCTAATTACACAATTAGCAGCATTGAAAGTTACATAATTACAGATTAAAATGACCATTGGCAGATTCAAGTGATATATTCAAATAATGCTAAAGTAACTAGTTATGTTGAATTATTACTATGTCACTGAATGATTTAATTAGAGAAAAGTTCTTAAGACTTACCTAGTATGTCATCTACTTTACTTCCATTGTATCTAAAACTGCTTTAGTCAGCTATACATTGACCCATCCTCCTTTCAGTGGACCTAATTGAAATTTTTGCTGCGAAAATCTTTTATTTGCAAAATATGTATGTTTTTTTCAACATGCAGTAGACTTGTTAATATTTTAAATTATGGCTTCACTGCAGAAACGCATTCTCCGGACATCTACAGCTCATTATTCATTAGTGGAGTTCGGGGCGAAGCCCCGAAGCCAAAATCATTTTCTTGAATTCTTCACTGCAGAAACGCATTTCCATGACATCTACAGCTCATTATTCATCCTATTAAAAAAGGAACTTTTGAAAAATGTTTGACTTAAAAAATATTCTAATATGAATTTATAGGCCTTTACTACATTGCAAATAAAACGATTAGAAGATACCCCACATATTTAGATTATGGCTTTGAGGATCGCCGCCGAAAAAAAAGTTCGAAAATAATATTTATTTAAAAAAAAGCTCATTTAATTCAATAGGCATGTATGTAACTTTGTATTATTGCAGAACTATAATCTAAAGCTCTAACAAAAAATTCTGAAGTGGGAGGAGAAATGAAGTGGGCCAATTAGATTCTACTCTAAATTTTTTTGCATTTTTAGGATTCAAGCATAAATTGTGAGCTATAGTCCCAAATTTAACTAGAAAAATTGCAGATTGAGTAAAGGTTGGAAAAAGGCGGATTGGAAAAGAATATTTGGGTTCAGAACTCATCTAAATCGTTACTCTTCTACTGAGAAATCTGGTATGAATTCTAAATTTTCCAAAGTATTTCTTTAAAAAATTATGATAAAAAAATGATGAAATTACATAAACTCTGTCGCCATATTTAACTTTTCTGTTTTGAAACATCGTGTTTTCGTCTGGAAAAAGAGGGGCGTTAGAGTGAAAACGATTAATCATAGCTCCTTTTTATAATATTTGCTAATGATTGCATTTGGCATTAAAGATTAGGGGTGGGGCGACTCGATATAAAAATTTAATTTATAGCAAATATAACAGATTTTTAAAAAAAAATTTTAATATCTTAACTATAAAACAACAAAAAAAAAAGTATTGTTTTGTCCGATGGGCGGAAGGCGATTGCATGAATCGCCCTGGTACAACCCTTTTTCATTTTATATTTACTAATGATAAAATTTGTTATTAGAGTGTGGTGCGATATAATATACAATGGGTTCACATATCAATATGTAGCTTATATTATATAGATATTCAACTTATTTTGTTCACAAACTATGATTTCTCCATAAAAATAGGACCGCCCCCCCCCCACTCAGAGGGCTAGAGTAGGGAGGGCAGCAAATGCAATTACACCCCCCCCCCCCCTTACCCCACCGAATCGGCCAAGATACCAGACAGGGAGCGACATAATATAAAAATTTTATTTTAATTCAACTAATTTTGCTCACAAACTATGATTTCCCCACAGAAGTAGGACCGCCCCCCCCCCCACTCTAAGGGTTTAGGTGGGAAGGGCAGTAGAAGTATTCGCCTCCCCCCCCCCTCCCAATCGGCCAACAGGGGAACGACATTATATAAAGATTAGTTAAAACACCAATAACAAGTTTTAATCATATAGATATTTAATTGATATTGTTAGCAAGCTTTGATTTTTATAAATAAATTGGACCGCCCCCCCCACTCGAAAGTTTATGGAAGGGGGGGGGCGGGATTGATGCCATCCCCCCCTCCCGACCCCACAAAATCAGCCAACATACTAGAGGGGGGGCGAAATAATCTTTAAAAAAGTTGAAATATAAATAATTAGTATATATTATTAACATAAGTAATAAATTCATATACAAATTGTGTTTAATTCTATACTAAAATTCGTCCGCCCCCCCCCCCCACCCCGCGTATACAAATTGTGTTTAGTTCTATACTAAAATTCGTCCCTACCGCCCCCCGCCCTGGATCCGCCAGTGATTCCATGATAATTTTTCATTTCATCTAGATATTTTAGGTGCGTCTATCTGATTTACCATGAATAAGATAAGTAATATTTATTTGTTATAGTTTTTCTAGTTATTCTTAACAATCGACATTTTTCTGGGTGGAAAGACATACACCAATTTAATTCCTTTTTCTGTAATTCATCTAATTCTCTTTGTAAAATTTCAGTATCTTGTGTTGTTTTTATTGTTTCATAAGTTATGCAATCGTCTGCAAATATTCTAATTTTTGTTACTGAACTAATGCAATTTGATAGATCATTTATGTAATTTAGAAATATATTTGATATAAGACTGTTCTCTGAGGTACAACTGAGTTTGCTGTTGTTGATGTTGATTTAGAGCCATTTATTCTTACAGTTTACACTCTTCCTGTCAGGAAATCCTGAATCCATTGGTGCAATGTATGAATCTACTAGACAATAAAATATTCCAATGAAGACGGTTCACAAAATGTTTCTGAACATGTATTCACTTATTTAACTCGTTAATGAATAGGGCTTATACGCGGAAATACCCGAAGACGAAATCTGTTCAAAATAAAGATTTTCTAGTAGGCCTACTCTAGTCAAATTAGAAATCTTTTTTTATACTTTGAAAAATTATAACGGTCAAAGTAGCATTTTCCCAGTGTGGCCAACCTGCTAGTAATTCTTTTCCAAACGATATACATCAACTGTCAAATTTCTAGGAAAATCTTTAGAGCCGTTTTCGAGAACCGTGTCCACCCAGGTCTTAGGTTTTGCCAAGGAGGTTTTTGCCCACTCCGAATGTGCCACCAGAATAATGATATTGTAATTAATGTAATTATATTTTTTTTAAATAAGTATTTCCACAATGTAATATTTATTTGAAGTTGTTGAATTGTTATGTAGATTAACAATTGCAAAGGAAAAATCCTTCGGAAAGATCAATTTATTCAAATTAATAGCTAAAATCCGACAACTAGTTTCCTCAGAGAATTGCGTTACTCCCCTTCAACGAACACGCACAACATAATTATTTTTCAAAACCCGTGAATTATTCAATTGCGACCATTGGAGGCAATAAGTACACGACTTATTATAATTACCAATGTTACACATAGACGTACTTCCATTTTTGTAAATGAATTATTTTTTGATGTTTACTAAAAATTCCTATACTTATAGGCCTACAAAGATAGTATATGAAGAATTTTATAAAATCACGTTTACGAAAATAAACATAAATATCAAAATCCAAAGGAACTTCCAACTAATGTGAGAAATAAGATTCAAGAATGTATTTGGTTAACAGGAATCGAGGCTTATAAGCAAACACAGTACGTGTACTAGTTGTTATAGCCTATCAAATAAATAGTAAACAAAATAAAAAGTTAAATTTCAGAACTGATGAAATAAATAAAAGTTATTTTTCAGATTTAATTTTTTTTTTCTGTGTACGACGTGATTAGTTTATAAAATTTTATTTATGTTACATTTTTTAATGTAGGCTATTAATTGTCACATCAACATTATAAGAAAGACTTCAGAATTGCTCTTTTTATATTTCAATCTAAAATAAATTAATTAGAATATCAGCGCAAAAGTATGATATTATTAAGCTTATTAGTCAAATTAATGAGTTGACTCTACGAACAGAAACTTCCATTAAATGTGTGAATGTCACATCTGTGACTATAACAATAACATTTACAATCCAAAACCACGGTGAAACGATTAGAAAAAAAAAAGGCATGTATGCCAACTATGAAAGAAAATGAGAAACATCTCAGAAATCTAATCCGTCATGACCAAAAAAAAAAACGCTTACACTTTTCCACTTTGTTTCCACACAACAATCAATATCTAAATCTCTACTTTTCAATCTATAATTTAATTATCACTCAGATACATTTGTATGTAATATTCGAATGGTTAATTGTTTCACTATTTTGTGTATCCACTTCACATCACCACTTCAGTTCTAGGATATTTAATCCACGGATCACCCCGAAAATTAAAATGTGTACTTTGTGTGCCTCACTAAGGGCGGTATCGACTATTTACTTTGCCAGTTCGCCACTGGAGCTTTCTGCGTTCTAAATGCCAATACTCCCCACCCCCGTACTCCATTCAGAAAAACGGAAGTCAGTGAAAGAGAAAGCTTTTGGGCTGTTTCCTGTCGTCATAGGTTGCCATGGTGATTTGGTCATTCTTGATCCCAACCCGCTTCCTTGCATGGAATGTGTTAATGAAACAGTGTCTTTTAAAACTTTTAATTATTTTGCATCAAGTATATGTTTTATCAAGTCGTAATCCAACAAAATTGTATTTATGTAGAAATTAAGTTTACCTACGAAATTGTAGCTTTAAACTTAAATTGTTTATGCATATATATATATATATATATATATATATATTTTAATGCAATGCAAATGCAACCGATTTGTTTTCCTTAAAAAGATAAGATACCCCACATATTTAGATTAAGACTTTGAGGATCGCCGCCGGAAAAAAAATTATTTGAAAAATAATATTTTTAAAAAAAAGCTCATTTGTAAGTGATACATTTTGTTCAATAATGTATATTTATATAGTATTGGCCTCCTTCAGTTGTAGAACGATTTGGTTAAGGTCTCTCTCCATCTGGTGCGGTCTAGAGCTATGTCTTCCCGATTGTCAGTATTGATGTTCGCTGATTTGAGGTCCCGTATTATTACATCTATGTAACGGAGATGGGGGCGCCTAGTTTTTCTTGTGCCAGTCGCAAGTTGTCCATAGAGGATAACTTTTGGGATGCGCTTGTCCTCCATCCGGCGAACATGTCCAAGCCAGCGCTAACGGCTTTGTCTGAGGGTTGTAAAGATGCTGGGAATACCTGATCGCGCACTTTTTCTTTTCTTGTATATATATACATATATATATATATATATATATATATATATATATATTCTGGGGAAATCGTTAGAGCCGTTTTCGAGAACCGTGCCTATCCAGGTCTAAGGTTTTGCCCAGGAGTTTTTTGCCCACTCCGAATGAGTATATACATAAAGTTGTATTAGTGTTTATTCATAAATATAAGCGTTACAGTTAAAAGGTTTTTAATAGGAGGGACTTCAAGAAGAAATAATGTTCTCGGACAAGTTTAAAATTTCCAGAACCGTCCTACAAGCTAGTCAATTTATGTATAAGGAGTCGATGGCTTATATTTAGCTTGTACTCTATAGTAATCAGCCATATCGTCTGGCTAGTAGTATTTATGAGTCCATTGCGTGTCGATAAATGGCAAGCCTTAAGACAAACATTTGATGTTTGACCCGCGCACCAGCATCGATGCCAAAATTAATAGCCGTAAGTGTACAAGAGAGGAAATATTCGATACCTTGACGACCAATCAAGTACTTTATTAGATTCGTGAGTAGTCTCCCATGTTAACCTGCGTTTGTATTGTTGAAAATGTTGTTATATGTCAGAGTGTACTTGTGAGCGCAGCAGCGATGGACGGTGCTGTTTGAGACATCTTTAGGCCTATTTGTTACTGTTGCCAATAGTTAATGTAATGTCTCATATTTGAGATCCTTGGCTCATATATCAATTTGTGAGGTTCTTAGGCTGCTCAAAAAGACATTAACCCTTTTAATAAAATTGAAGATCTTTCCCAAATGATGGAATGACAATAAATCCTACACAGGACATTGTATGCAATTATTGATGCTTTACATGAAAGTTATTTTACTAATAGTCAATAGAACTATGTGTCGGTGCGTAGGTTATATTATTCTAGCACCAATTCTTGTTAGGTGCACATCTTTTTTACACACCTTCTTTGTTGCATTTTTTTTAGCTGATGGATTTTTTTTTATGCTTATATATCGTTTCTTTGAGGTTTGTCTGTGCGCACCTGTTTAGGGTGAGCATCTAAGGCATTACTGCATTTCGCAGTTCTTTCGCTGCCATAGTGTATTAGATTTGTATTTTCAATTAGTCGTTCTTACTTCTCTACAGTTAGTGATGGGCTTGTAGCCTATAGGTTGAGTCAGCAGTGGGCCAGTGTTGTAGCTTTGTTACGTTGAGGCCAAATACTTACTAATGTGTTGTGTTGGTACTATGGGACAGCAAGGTGCAGAATGATTATTTGATTAACATAACATCTGTTATATAATATTTGTTAAATTCAATTCATATATTACTTTTTCAGTTTGTTCATTGTAAATTACTTTCATCTCATTAAACATTATATTGTTAACATCTAGTTAATTATTTATTTTACGCACGAAGGTGCATGTGGAATGCCAGGGGCCCGGGAAAACGATCTAAAGTTTAAAACACAACCCTGACACTATGTATATTACCTAACCGTAGAATCACTTTGACTTGTGGCTGGCTGGCTTTATTTTTCACAACATTCAGATAAAAAAAAAAAAACTCTTACTGTCATAACAATGAAAGCAAAAATTAACTAATCCGGCAGGGTGTCATCTAATCAGCAAGTCGATGACGCGGAGACCAATCACCCTGTTTGTTTCAATCAAACAGTTGACTTAAATTGCATAATTGTTGACATTAATTGATGACTTAATGAGAGTATAATCCCATTGCTTTTGTATTGTGGGACTTGAATTTCACGGCTTGGTCTGGCCATATTGTTAAACTCCTTGAATTAGTTTAAAAGCGGTAATGAACAACTAGCCATTGTTTTCAATCCATTGTTTTCAGTTAAAGTTTATGCTATAGCTGGTATGAGTAGGTTTGTGTTCTGCGTTACAGCTGTATGAGTAGGTTTGTGTTCTGCGTTACAGCTGTATGAGTAGGTTTGTGTTCTGCGTTACAGCTGTATGAGTAGGTTTGTGTTCTGCGTTACAGCTGTATGAGTAGGTTTGTGTTTTGTGTTCAAGTTGGTACGAATTGATGCGTGAGTAAAATCTGAACGTAATAAAAGAAACGTTGGGTTAGCTTTAAAAAATAATAATAATTTATAACTTATCAGCATTGTTATGATTTAATAGAATAAACTATTTGCTTGTTTATCTCATGTTTGTATTAAAGTGCTCTATTTCAATAGTTGTTTTGTATCTTTATCAACAGCAGAATTCGTTTCAACCTTATCTTATCTTATATAATACAGACGTTGATTAGGCCTACGTCCTACGCTTCATGCATATTAACCAATGACTTAAATTCTGCCAAGTCACTGGTTTTCCTGGCTAGCTCAGGAAACCTATTCCATGCTCTAATAGCACTAGGGAAGAAGGAATATTTGTACAAATTCGTCCTAGCATATGGGACGAGGAATGTGCCTTTATCTTTGTGTCTTTCAAAGTATTTTATTAAATTTTGTTTTTGTATTTGAAGATTATGGTTCAGTGTTTTATGTATAATTGTTACTTTACTTTTGAGTCTTCTATCCTGAAGGCTCTCTAAATTAAGTGATTTTACTAAGGGTGTTACTCTAGCCAAATGTGAATATTCATTTGTTATGAATCTCAACTTCATTCAGTTGTGGTTTTTCTACATCATTGCACTATATAACTCACTAGCGGTTCCAGAGCTTTGGCGTGGGCGGGGGCGATTTTTTTCCAAACCTAACGCCCAGTAAACCCTAAGCATAAACGCGGTACAGCATATACATATATAAGAATTAAAAAAATAAAGCAGTGTTTCTCAACCTTCTGCAAAAAAGAAACAAATAAGCCATGTTGAAACTTTTCTCTTGACAGCTAGGGGATCTGGGTGATGGCTGTAAGTTCCCCAGTGGGATCCGGGTCCCTGACGCCAAAAGCGTTTTCTTGCATTCTTCACTGAAGAAACGCATTCTCGTGATATCTACAATCCATTATTCATCCTATTAAAAAGGACCTTTTGAATAATGTTTTACTTGAAAAATATTCTAAAATGAATTTACAGGCCTTTACTACATTGCAAATACAACCGATTAGTTCCTTGGAAGATAAGATACTCCTCATATTTAGATTAAGGCATTGAAGATCGCCGCCAAAAAAAAAATTATACGAAAAATAATAATTTGAAAAAAAAACAGCCAAGTTGAGGCCTTTCTCTTGACAGCTAGTGGATCTGGGGGAGCGCTGTAGGTTCCCCCAGTGGGGTACGGGTCCCCAACGCCAAAAGCGTTTTCTTGCATTCTTCACTGCAGAAACGCATTCTCGTGACATCTACAGCTCATTATTCATCCTATTAAGAAGGACCTTTTGAATAATGTTTTACTTGAAAAATATTCTAATATGAATTTACAGGCCCTTAATAGGCCTACAATGCAAATACAACCGATTTGTTTTCCTTGAAAAGATAAGATACCCCTCATATTTAGATTAAGACTTTGAGGATCGCCGCCGAAAAAAAAAATATTTGAAAAATAATATTTTTAAAAAAAGCTCATTTGTAAGTGATACATTTTGTTCAATAGGCATGTTTGTAACTTTGTTTAGTTACAGAATTATAATTTAAAACTCAAAACAAAATAAATAGGGAAGTGGGAGGACAAATGAAGTGAACCAATTAGATTCTACTCTACATATACTGTATATTGAAGATTCAAGTATATATTGTGAGTTTCTTTTTATAAATATCAGTATTAGAAAAGGTTGGAAAAAAGTGACTAGGAAAATAATATTTGCGTTCAGAACTCATCTTAATTGTTACTCTTATAATGAAATATTTCGTATTAAATTCTAAATTTTCCAAAACAAAGTCTTTCTTAAAATAACTAAGATAAATTCGTGTGCAGTTACATATTTGACTGTTCTGTTTTAAAACGTAATGTTTTCGTCTGTAAAATGTTTTTGTAAAATGTTTTACATGTTTCGGATGTTCCTTCAGAGTTGAAAATAGTTTACTTCCTAGTCCAAACCTCCCGCTGGACGACGGGGGATGGGAGCTGGCAGGGTTTGAACCCTCGACTTTCGATAAATCCGAACGACAGTCCAGCGCGCAAGCCGCACGACCAGGCAGCCATCACTATGATTTATAATTAAAAGTAGGACCGCCCCTCCCACTTAAAGGGATTAGGTGGGAAGGGCAGTAGAGGTATTCGCCTCTCCCCTCCAATCGGCTAACAGAGAAACGACATAATATAAAGATCGGTTAAAATATCAATAACAAGTTTTAATTATATAGATATTTAATTGATTCTGTTAACAAGCTGTGATTTCTACAAATAAATTGGACCGCCCCCCCCTCTCGAAAGTTTATGGGGGGGGGGGGGGGGGGGGGGGGCGGGATTGATGCCATTGTCACCTCCCCATCCACAAAGTCGGCCAACATACTAGAAATGGGGGGGGGGGGGCGAACTAATCCAAAAATAGGTTGAAATATAAATAATTAGTAGCCTATATATTATTAACATGACTAATAAATTCGTATACAAATTGTGTGATTTCTTTACGGTCTATCGTGGCTAAATAAAAAAAAAATAGAGATGCGAAAGTTTAGATTTTTAAAATTTTTATTTTGTTATATTTTAAATTGTTTAAGATGTTATTTCATTTGTGTTCCGACATACATCTAAAGTGAAGTTTAAAAAAAAAACTGTTCACAAATAAAAGTTATATTCCTTTTTGTTTTAAAAAGGATTTTTCTCAACTTTTTTTCAAATTCACTCTTTACCGTATTTTAGTGCATCTAATCTGCGGGTTATACAAGTTTTCCCGCACGGATGGCAGTGTTGTGGGTATTCAAAGGTACGAGGTTTAGAAAATGTATTTTACTCATAAACATATTATAGCATAAAGGAAACTATGGTCATACCAGTAGGTCTTTAGACGTCCTATAAGTAGCTGTGTGAATGTTAAATATACATTGGAAAGCTTTATAAACATCTCATTATAAACGTCAAGAAAACATAGTGGCAGAGAATCTTTGATATACCAGTAATCAACTGAGCTAGTTTACACATGCGGAGTATATAAGGTGCAGGTTGTACGAATATGTTTTTGCTTATTTTGTAATTAATGCGGGGTATACGCGTGCGCAAAAATACAGTAATACGCATACACCGATTTAGTACTACTATTTGTTTGCAATTACAAACCAACGAGTTAAAATCTTATAAACTTATGCCTTTGTGTGTGTGTGTGTGTGAGTGTGTGTGAGAGAGAGAGAGAGAGAGAGAGAGAGAGAGAGAGAGAGGGAGAGAGAGAGATGGAAGTCAGAGCTAGTATAAATTAAAATATAGAATATGAAGTTTTTGTTTTTCAATAGAAACACCTTGGCCCTACTACACCAGCGTATTTTTTGGAATCTACTTATTGTTATAAAACTTGCATTGAACCAAATGTGGCCAGCGTGGCCTACCAATAGTTCAGATTTGTTTCCTAACGAACAGGCTTTTCCCACCAACATTACAAAAATGGAATGATATTTTTTTATACGAAGACACGGATCGAAGTATTTGCGTCATCATCTCCCGTTTTAATTTCCATCAAGGCTGAGCCCAATCAATGAGTGATTTGTGCCTGAGGTCAGACGGTTAAGGTGAATGGTGGTTACGCTGGCTCTTCGATTAGTTCAATAGCTCACTTATTGCTTTAGTATCGGTCTACCTGAAATATCCTTTCAGTGTGAAGAGCATGCAAGCAAACCATTGTGTTCCCCTTCGGCCGATCATTGCAATCTGTGATTGACATGCCCTTATAATTGTGCAGGGAGAAGGGGCATTTTCAATAGTTTTCAAGAAGGTTGATTAAGTCAGTATGGTTTATACAAAGCTTATATATCAACTCTGTCAGTCTAATGTGAGCTTGCGCTCCCTGAGCTAGTTTTATATGTATTTTTGTTGTATAGGTTAGATCTATTTTATATTTTTATAGGTTAGTGTCAGATTTTATAATTGTACTTCCGCATATTTATATAGGTTAGTGCGGGATAGTATAAAAGTGATGTACTACATGCTGTCTTAAAACAGTTGAGTGTACATTTGACCAGTGGTCAGTACCATATCTGTCTGTGTGACAGCTGAAGATCTTTGTGGTCTGTCGTCTAATTATTTTATTATTCTGTACCTGGGACGGCCTGTAAGTTTGTAACTATTTGATATTTTCTTTTACTAGATCTATGGCACACTGTGTGTAAATATGCTAGACATATTTTAATTTAGTTTTATTTTCTAGTTGGCAGTTTATGTTTTGAGCATGTGATTTAAAGATGGCGGAGTCCATCAGTCCTGCTTTGAGTTTTCTAGATGTAATAGAATATATGATTTTATGTATTGCAGGCTATTATTGCTGCTTTTAGCTGCTGCAATTACACTGCTGATTATAACTGCTATTACACTGCAGTAACTCTTGCTGGAGATCTAGAATCTAGTGTTATTTTGTTTTGTAGTGTAGCCTTAGTGGCTTAGATTAGTAAACTTAGTTATAAGTTATAGTCTGTTTCTGTTCTTAGTGAATACTAATCATAGTAATATACTAAGACTAAGGTGTTCTTGTTTTAGTGTTAGTTATGAGTTGTTTATAGAAGCAGAATTTTGTAGCTCTTGACTAGTGTGGTAGTTGTAGTTCTCATTAGTAAGATAGTTGTTTTGACCAGTTTGTGTTAGATAGTTGGTTTGGTTAGTTTGTTGGTGTTTGTGGTAGTGTAGGTTTAGTAACAGGGGGGTTGGTATTGGTTGTTTATAGTGGTTAGTGTATATATTATATTTTATTATTGATTCATTTATTTTTATGTAAATAAAGTTCTGTTTTGTTTATTTATCTTGCTTTCATTTAGTTTAGGTTAGTATAGTTAGTATGTCTGGTTATTTAGGCGACTCTAGCCCCTTGGTCGTAGACTGAGGTGTCACAGATTGAGCCCACCCAGTAGCGCTAACATCTGCCTACTGTTGGAAAATTTTAATGTTGAGCAGCAGAGAATAGGTATCTCCCACTCGCGCCTACCTGACCTGCTCACACTAATACAAACATGTAACACGTTATTTCTCACACACCTGTTCTCGGATCAAACTCCACACATTTAATTATTAACACATGAATTGGGGGGGGGGGGGAATGATTTTACTAAACCCTAACCCTGTCACGAACACACACATACATTCTTAAGGTTTTTTTTTTTTGTTGTCTGCATTGACTGGTGTTTGCACAATTTTACAATGAATGTCTATTCTATTTTAAAATTTAACTGTACTTTTACATTTTATCAATAGTTATTCATATTAACACATGTATTGAACATGTTTTCTGCTAGACTTCTTTCCTTTCAGCGTTAGGCCTACCATTGCTGATTTAAACATTTCTTATTTGTTTGCTATCTTCTTGGACGTAATGTTGGGTTGAATGAAGCAGCGACTGCACGAAGGCATCTACATCAGGTTTTGCTCAAACGGCAACGTGTTCAATTTTTGACCTCATACGATCTACTGTACCATACAAAAACAAAGGAAATGGTCGTAACAGAGTTTTCTTCGACTCAACACTATCTTTCGACCCACACATAAGTCAGCTCTGCGCAGATTAGGCCAGATCCGACCATATTTAACAACGGAGTCAACAAAAACGATAACCGTGGCATTCATACTCTCCCGCCTTGACTGCTGCAACGCCGTGCTAGCAGGTATACCTGATGACAAAATAGCCAAGCTGCAATGTATTCAGAACAACGCCGTGCTAGCAGGTATACCTGATGACAAAATAGCCAAGCTGCAACGTATTCAGAACAACGCCTTGCTAGCAGGTAGAGTAGAGTCACTATTGCGGAACAGTTTGCAGCTACTTTTAGTTTTCAATTTTTTGCTCCGTAATGGTTAGACCTATGGAAAAACTAAAAGTATCTAGGCATTGCCCATCCATTTTCCGATAAAAATAGACGCATTGTTTAGTTTTTCAACAGATATTAAAATTTTACATTCAAATCGACTGAGATATGGTCAGTCACAATTACGGAACAGAATTTTTTAAGAAGTCACAATTGCGGAACACGGTAAAAATGTCGGAACAAAGCCTATATAAAGCATATATTTATTAGTCTTATACTTGAACTCCTTATCCTTTACATTAATTTTATTTTATTAAAGCTTAAGACAACACATTGTCACTTTTTAATTCTTTACGTCTTTAATTTAATTGACGTCACAGTACCCTGATTTTCCTTACAATGTTTTATTTTCCACTATTCTTTAATTCTTTTTTTGTTATATTTATATTATATAGGCCTATATGATATTATTTGATATTATGATTTGTCCTCTTTTTGCTGGACGTCTGGTAATCATTAATTATATATTATATGTTATATTATTCTCTAAATGTTTTTAAATTATGTATACTTGTGGTGAAATAGTTAGTATTTGTTTATGTTTGTGTAACGTGGTGAGAATGTGTTCACAACATTGATTTAGTGTGCTACTGTCCAAGTCTCTCTCGTCAGTTCATGTGTCGTTCTAGTTTAATAAAGCCTTGTTTTAGGTTACTCTTCAGTGTTCATTTATTTCTTATTACAATTTATTAAACTAGAAATTTTCAATTCTCTGGATCTATGTGTCTCGTGTATCTTATTTGGATTTTCGTTCAACACTATTCTCAGTCTGTAAGTAAAAATTGTAATACAAATGGAGCGTCTATTTAGGCCAAAAGAGCTAGACATAGAGCCTAGCACGCCATCGGCTGCCGAGAAGTGGCTGCACTGGCTCAGAACATTTGAGAATTTCATCTCCTCAGTCTCTCATTGCGAGATTGACAAAAAGAAACTACTTGAAAACTACGTTTCTTCGAGCGTATTTTAGTACATAAGTGAGTGTACAACGTTCAAAGAATCAATCAAAGTTCTACAAAATGTCTACGTGAAACCTAAAAGCGAAATTTTTGCACAGCACATGATAACTCTATGTCGACAAGAGAACGGACAAACCGTTGACTCCTTCCTACTTAAGCTTAAAAGTATGGCCAAAGACTGTGACTTCAAAGCTGTCACCGCTGAAGAACACAGAGATATCTTCGTAAAAGATGCCTTCATTACTGGACTGGCTTCAAACAGCATAAGGCTGCGACTCTTAGAGAAATCTACTCTAACTCTACAGTGCGCCTATGAAGAGGCAAGACAACTTGAATATGCCCATAACTATGCCATGGCGTATAACATCTACTCTGAAACTCCATGTGGAGCCAACGCCGACGTGGAGAGCCTTTCTCCAACAACAAAATTAGAACACGAGGTGAGTGCGGCGACTAGTAAAAGATGCTTCTTTTGTAGAAACAGCCCACATCAACGCTTTAGATGTCCAGCCCGTGACGCTACATGCAACTTGTGCGGCAAGAGGGGTCATTTCCAGAAAGTCTGTAGATCGACCAGACAGACACTCAAATCTATAACCTCAGCCATAGTGAAAGCAGATGATGAGACGTCACGGACTACAACCGTTGGATCTTCCTGGGCATCGACACCAGCGTCCGGCCTTACTAAATCTACAATTTCAATACTGGTCAATGGAGTACCATTGAAGGCTTTCGTAGATACGGGGAGCAGTGAAAGCTATATATCTTCTTCAATTGCTAAAAGGTACAAATGGAAATTAGAAATGTCCAGAAACAGAATCTACATGGCCTCTACACATCTTTCTCGCACTACTCACGGACATATTTTCGCCTAAATAAAGTACAAAGACGAACAATACGAAAGTGTGAAGCTCTCACTACTAGACGGACTAGTATCTGATGTAATCTAGATTTCATCAGCCAGCACGAAAAACTGATGATCCCATTTGAGGGAAAACGAAGCACTCTTCAGGTCTGTACGCTGGAAGCTGCACGAGTTGAAGCCCCTCACCTCTTCGCTAATCTTGCTTCTAACTGCCACCCCATAGCCACTAAATCTAGAAAATATTCTATGCCTGACTCCAAATTCATTCAAACTGAAATCAGGAGACTTCTATCTCACAAAATTATTGAGCCTTCCACGTCCCCGTGGAGAGCTCAAATAATTGTAACAACGAATGAAAGGCACAAAAAGAGAATGGTTATCGACTATAGTCAAACCATCAATCAATTCACTTACCTCGACGCGTACCCCGTGCCAAAAGTTGATGAACTGGTGCAGGAAATATCTAAATACTCAATATACAGTACATTTGACCTAAAAAGCGCTTACCACCAGATACCTATCAGGGATGATGAAAAGCAGTACACGGCGTTCGAGGCTTGCTGAAAGCTTTATCAGTTTTGCCGCATTCCTTTTGGAGTGACAAACGGAGTTGCTGCATTTCAAAGGACGATCAACACAATAATTGAGGAGGAAGGGCTACAGGATACGTTCGCTTACGTGGATAACGTTACCATCTGCGGACGTGACTCCAGTAGCCACGACCAGAATCTACAGAGATTTTTCAACGCCGCTAAAAAGTACGGTAACACCTTCAACGACGATAAAAGTGCTATTGCGACTAATAAAGTATGCCTCCTAGGCTACGAAATCTCACAAGGGCAATTAAGACCAGACCCCGAAAGATTTCAAGCGTTGAGAAATCTACCTCCACCAAAGACATGAAATCACAAAAGCGGGTGATTGGACTACTGTCCTATTATTCTCAATGGATCCCAAATTTCTCCAACAAGATCCATTTATTGGTGAACAACAAGACCTTTCCTCTCCCTGAACAAGTACAGGAAGCTTTAAAACAGCTAAAACATGAACTTGAAAACGCTGTTGTGTCGACGATAGATTATAATCGACCACTAACAGTCGAAACAGATGCCTCCACTCTTAATCAAGACGGCCGTCCTGTCGCCTTCTTTTCAAGAACACTCACTAATAGTGAACGCAGACACTCTGCAGTTGAAAAGGAAGCATACGCTATCGTAGAAGCCATGAGAAAATGGCAACATTACCTTATCAGTAGACCCTTCACATTGTTTACAGATCAACGCTCAGTGTCTTTTATGTTTGACCAGCAAAACAAGGGCAAGATCAAAAACGAAAAGATACAAAGATGGCGACTGGAGCTTAGTTGTTTCCAATATGACGTCGTATATCGACCCGGGAAACAAAACGCTGCGGCGGATACCTTTTCAAGAAACCACTTTGCGTCAGCAATGACTGGAGAAGACCTCAAACTGTTACACAACAACCTCTGCCACCCAGGGGTCACGAGACTCCTCCATTTCGTTCGGACTAAGAACTTACCTTTTTCCTGCGAGGACGTCCGCAAAGTGGTAAACCAAAGAAAAACTTGCGCTGAACTGAAGCCTAGATTCTTCAAACAGTTTTCAGGCACCCTCATCAAGGCTACCCAACCATTTCAGAGAGTAAGCATCGATTTTAAGGGGCCACTCCCATCTGCTACTCACAATAAATATTTATAACAATGGTGGATGAGTACTCACGCTTCCCATTTGCCAACCCATGTCCCGATATGTCATCTACTGTCATAAAGTGTTTAAATCAGCTGTTTTCCTTAGTTGGGATGCCAGAGTACGTCCATTCCGACAGAGGTACGTCTTTTATGTCGAAGGAGGTGCAAGCCTTTCTGCACGAGAGGGGAATAGCTACAAGTAGAACAACCGCTTTTAATCCTTCGGGCAACGGGCAAATTGAACGACTAAACAAAACTCTATGGAACGCTGTTACTTTAGCACTGAAAGACCTCGATCTCCCGA
The DNA here is from genome assembly GCA_030265305.1 of Biomphalaria pfeifferi. Classification (NCBI taxonomy): domain Eukaryota; kingdom Metazoa; phylum Mollusca; class Gastropoda; family Planorbidae; genus Biomphalaria; species Biomphalaria pfeifferi. The sequence continues at coordinate 958,788 of JASAOG010000208.1, forward strand.
TCTCAAGATGGGAACTTGTCTTGAACCAGGCCCTACACTCGATTAGATCATTACTATCTACGGCAACAAACGAAACTCCACATGAGAGAGTTTTCCGGTTCAACCGGAAATCCTCCTTCGGGATATCTATCCCCACTTGGCTATCCAGCCCAGGTCGAGTGTTGCTGAGAAGAGAGAACAGATCTTCAAAGTATGATCCTCTCACGGAAGAAGTCGAATTACTGATGTGTAACCCCCAATATGCCGTGGTACGGTTGCCCAGCGGTAAAGAGGAGACGGTCTCTCTAAGACGCTTGGCTCCCAACCCCTCCCCATCCACAACAACAAGTGAACCTTCGTTCTTCGCTCAGGGTGAGGATAATGAATATCCTCCAGAAGCTCAAAACATGGAAGTACCAGTCAACACCCCTACGGTGAGGATCTCCGAGCGCTTCCTCTTGAAAATACACAGAACCATCATACCCCACTTGACGCTCAGGAACTCATTAGTGACTCCCAAACTGTAGAGCATGATAGTCAACCCCGTTAGAACTTAAGAGAGAGAAGAACCAGACCGAACTATAGAGTCTAAGTTGTTTCTCTATTGCACTACTTATACTGACTACATAAACTGGCATTGTTTATCCCTTGCTACTGATACTAGAGTTTGCTTGTCACATACTTACGTACATGTTTACTTACTACACTATTTGTTATTGCTTAAAACAGAAACTAGTAATTGTTTATAAGCCATACAACAGATATTGGTTTTTAGGTTTCTTTGTATCACTCCTCATTATTGTTTACAAGAGAAACTAATATTTCGACACTATTTATTGATCTATTGTATTACAGGCACTGGCATTCTCTTTTTATTTATGCTATGGCCTACTATATTACTATACTTGCTATTTTAATTCTAGGCGGGGTGAATGTAGTGAAATAGTTAGTATTTGTTTATGTTTGTGTAACGTCGTGAGAATGTGTTCACAACATTGATTTAGTGTGCTACTGTCCAAGTCTCTTTCGTCAGTTCATGTGTCGTTCTAGTTTAATAAAGCCTTGTTTTAGGTTACTCTTCAGTGTTCCTTTATTTCTTATTACAATACTAATACAAACTCATATTTAAATTCCGATAATCTAAATCACTATGTAAATATTAAGCTAAATGCACAGGTCAAACAAATAACATCTAGAGTGTTCCACAATTATAACTATCTTTCAAAAGGTAAAAACTGGGTAAACACCTCCCGATTTTTTTTAAATTAAATTCCTGGTAGATGGCTACGAAATGAAGTTTTTCTACAACCATTTATAAACAGAAAAATAGGTGTATCATGCAGGTGATGTGTCATTATCATTTTTAAAAGGCCTTAAGCCCTGACCTATGCGGTTCTCCTGGTACGTGAAAAATAATGGACGATTCCACACCTGTCAACTTTAACCTGGAGTCAAAATTAATTATCTGCTGTGAAAGGAAAACCCTTATATTGGAAGTGTAGAGAAATGGACCATGCGCAGTACCGTTACAGTAGTGTAGCAGAAAATTTCAAAATAAAGTAGATTTTAACTAATTTCGACGCGCTGTTCCGCAAACACGCCTGCTCCGCAATAGTGACTCTACTATATACCCGATAACAAAATAGCCAAGCTGCAACGTGTTCGGAACAATGCCGTATGAACAGTCCTTAGAAAAACAAGACGAAATTCTGCTACTACGCTCTTGCGCATGCTCCATTGGCTTTCCGTGAAAGCGAGAATCGATTACAAGGTCGCCACACTTTGTCATCAATGTATATATATCAATGAGATGCCCTTGTACCTTAGCGAACTAATTAGGCCTACGACATATGTCCCCCAGAGAGCCCTGCGCTCAATGGACTCAGCGCTTTTAGTGGTGCCACGTTTCTCCCTCAAAAGCTACGGTCGGGGGGGGGGGGGGATGTTTCAGTTCACGGACCAAAGGTTTGGAACTCACTCCCCATTGATCTCAGACAACATGCTACACCACTTTTAAGAAGACCATTAAGACCTATCTGTTTAAAACTTTTTTAGATTGTCATTTCAACTGTCGTGTTTGTGTTTGCAATGTTATTACAGCGCCTTGAGCCTACATTTTGTTTGTTTAACAGCGCTTTATAAATAAAATTATTACTATTCTCTATGCTTTACTTGCTCACACTGAACATGATCTCCAGCTCGAGATCAACAAATTTGCATACGCTGGCACCTCTTTTGGATACAGTCTTTCTATACAGTCGCTCACCCCTGCAGCAGTAAATATTTGTTTTTTAAGTCTTTGAACCCTATGTGATATTAACTGTAAACTTCGGAAAAACAAATCATGTTCCAGAAGTCACCCAATAAAATCTACTCAGCCCCAAAGATATCCGTAAATGGACACCCCTTTAACGTATTAGACTACTACACAAATCCAGAAAGCATATCAAATGACGCATCGTTTTCCAGGGAAGTTGATAACCGTCTGGCCACGGGCCATAAGTGCTTTTGGACGCCTCCAAATAATGACAAAATTAATCGCTCCCCCTGCCGACACAACTCAGTGTCTATCAGACAGTTGTTCTATCAACCTTTGTTTATAGATCTGAGACGTGGGTACTATACAGAAAGCAACTAAGACTTCTTGATCGCTTTCAACAAAGAGAACTAAGCTCCCATGGGCGCCCGCAGGATTTTTTGCAGGGCGGTGCAAGTTGCCACCTATGGCTCTAAGTCGTAGATTCAACTTTTTTTTTATTACAGAGAATATTAAAGAAAAGAATTGGTGGACCCTCGCCCCCCCCCCCCCCCCCCCCAAATACCCATGTGATATTAAGTTCACTGTAAATACTTGTTTCATGAAATAAAAAAAAAACACGTGAAAACACTATTTGCGTGCGACTAGTGCATCCCAACGGTCGATCAAACAAAAACTGCAAACGCTGCCAAAACTGTCAATAAACTTACTACTGAATTGCTTCTCGTCACAATGGACAAGCCGGCAATGAACTCGTATCTGGCAGTTCTGATATTGTTCTGTACGTTGCAAGTTTTGCATCGTTTTAGGATGTAGACAAAACAGGTTGAACTGAGCATTAGTATTGCTTGAAAAGCGAGACGTTAATGAAGAAACTAACGAATCAAAATAAGGAATGTAAAGTCGTGTTCTGTAATAATCCCAAAATGCTAACATGTGGTTTTTGCTCGGTGTAAATGTCGACTGCAGCCTCGGCAGCACCAACTCATTAACAAGTATGTCTGCCAGCAGCGTCACAGTTTAACTAACGGTAGATTATATAAAACATAGTAGGCTACCGTACTTATATAGTTGGCATCCACAGATCGTTCGTTAATGTTGTATAGTTAATATTCTTCTCAAGAAGCAATGCTATTATTTCAGTAAACAGTGACACGAAATATTTTCAAAACGTTTCCCCATGATAACCGACAAACCTTCGAATGCAACAGACTCACTTTCTACCTCATTTAGAAATTCTTTGAAGCGGCGATGGCCATAAGCTTTTAGCTTCAATGGAGGTGATCATCTTAACCACCAATTCCTTGACACATTTCTTCACTACATATCTGCTCCCCAATGAACTTTTGGATGGATAGTACCGGTATCTCATTTGTGTTTTCTTTCAAAGTGACCTACATTTCCATTTTGTCCTATCTGTTGAAATCAAGACAACATTTAAGAGGACCCTGAAAGGGGAAAATCTGCTATTATAGGTCTGTTTGTCCAGTTTAGATCTCGAAAACTAGAAAAGATATTGAAAATTCAATATCATAATATTTTAAATTCTTCAAAGTTCTGATGTTATGGCTACTCTTTTATCTTTTCTGAAAGCGAAAAGTACAAACTTTAATTCACTATGGAAGCAGTTTTATAACTATTTGTACAACTATTCACTATTAACAGTAAAATACAGGTGAGAATAAATAAATAATGAAAATTATATTTTTTCATACTGTTGATTGTTTTAGGGGTAAAGTTGGGGGGGGGGGGGGGGGGGGACAAAACGGACCCTGGTGATGTCACTGTTCCTGCTTTGTTAAGAGTTAAATAAATAAATGGACGCTCAGAAACACTGTGCACCGTCTTCTATGTCAGGATCTATAGGACCATTATTAGAATTTTATATACTCTGAATAGATGTATACAGTATATATTCTCTTAACCAGGTTTTTTTTTTCTAGGACAGGGAGGATTAGGGTGCGGTCAAAAGGTTCCTTTTTTTTTAATCTATCATTCATTAGTTATATAGAGTAAACAAAAATTGCTCTTTGGAAAAGTGATCATCTTCATAAAGGAGAAATTGTCTTTTAAAACAAATCTTTTTTTTTTTATGTTACTTGTTCACATAATGTCCTCTTAATATAGTACACAGTATTATAGCACTTAGTTTTCATAATAAAATATTGTACTGGTACAAGAAATTAAAAAAATTTTCCATAAACTTTTATTCACATTTTCTTTCCATCTATTAATAGTACAATAAAAGGAGGGGAAAAAACAACCCAAGATTTCATGAGTTGAGTGGTGTGTGTATATATATAGTCAATAACACTGGTCTCAACTAGGACTTTGGGAATTCTGGCCACCAACTTCAACTTAGCATGAAACACATGCTATCAGATTGATCAAATTAGTCTTCATCATAGATTTATAGAGACCATTAAACAAGTGCTGCTTCTGACTTTCTATAAGATGGACAGAAGGATCATTTAACTTGATGTTATTATGACAAGTTTAAAAATCAATACCTCATAAGTACAAATCCAACATCTCATTTCAGATGGGTTTAATCTATAGCTATGATGGATTTCAACTGAATATAAATAAAAGCAACACTGTTAATGTATAAAACAACCAAATGTCCCTGTGAATGTCATACAATACAAATGTCTACAGTAATTCAAACCATGCTAACATTGTTTACCAAAAGCATAGAGGTATTCAATAGTTTTAGTTTGATATGTACAGGCAAATATACATGCTAAGTAATAGTTGCATGAAGTATGAGCATATACTATTAGTATTTATAGATGGAGATTAATAAATAAAAAGCTTTAATAAAATTAACCAATAGTGAGACCAAAACGTTTGAGACTGCTCTCTTCCACAAAACAACATAACAAGGGAGCTCACCAATAATTTCCTTAATAGTCCCCCTTTTAACAATTATTCGAACTGCTCACAAAATAAAACACAAACATTAAAAGGGCAAAATAAATAATAATCCAAATTAAAAACAGTATATGCATTATTTACATTTGTGTGAGTAAGATTAATTATGACAACAAAACCACACCAAAATTCCATACACCATAAGTTTACAATGGCTGTCACACAAACAAAAGAAATATCTAGATTCTTATCCCATCTGCTTACAGAATGTTAAAACAATAAAAAAAAAAATTTACAAACATAATACAGTACAAGTCCAACATCACTTAAGTGTTGAACCATTGTGAGTTGTGCAATTTTTCAATGGCCATGTCAAGGACTATTAACTGGACATGTTAATTCTTCAATGTTTATGAACTGTTACAATGCTTCTTGATTCTGTAAAGCAGTGTTTCCCTTTTTCCTTTTACTTGGCACATTCTGAGTATTTAGCAGAACACTTGTAGAGAGATTAATTCATGTGGTGGCCCACTAGTTCATTATTCCAGTAGTTAGTGGAACACCTAGTCAGACCTTGCTGAACCCTATGTTCCAAGGAACACAGTTTGGGAAACACTGCTGTAAAGGTTTGAACTAAGTCCTCTGATGAATTTGTTAATGGACCATTACAGTGCATCTCAATACCTTTCAAGGCATTTGCTAAACATGTATATTGCATTAAGACTGTTACTCATTAAGAATAGCATATTAAATTTGTAGCACAAATATTTGATACTATGAAAACAAGTGAATCAAATGAACACAGACCCAACAACCTGGAATGATACTGTTATCAAAGCACAACACAGAAAAACTACAGTCTTTACACTACTGGAACTTTAACAAGTAACAAGCTTTGATTTTTTGGTGTATTCTTAACAAATAAATAACTGTATGATACATATATGGGCAAGAGTCAAAATATTAATACATATTGGAAATAACAACAACAATATAAAAAAAAAAATCCAATTATCCAATAGTCACTGAAATCTTCCAAAATCACAAGAGCAAAATGTTTTCTAAACATTTAAACCACTGCATCCCCCCACCCATAAAAAAACAAAAAAAATATTAGCGTTTTACCACAAAAAAGAAAATAATGGATATGATATATATCCTGTTACCAAAAAGGCAGATATCTTGCCATGGACCAAATAAACAAGAAATTAAACATCAAGATGATTAGCTTCATATTGGGGAAGAATTAACTTTCTGTAGTTGCATTCAACAAATAAACAGATCTTGGTGAAGATATTTACTTTAAAGGGAGATTACTTTATAGGAGGCTCTGCTCCAACAGCCACACCATGCCCACTCCTGCCACATGTCATATTGGTCACATCATACCATTTATTTCCTTCACTGCAGTAGGCCTCAACAGATGATAAGAAATCATTGCCATCATAGCCACCTGAAGAATGTAAAAAGCTAAGAATTAAACATAATTTTTTGAATCACTGAACTTATCTATTGAATTAGTTTCAAACCCTAATAAACATAAACAAAAAAATAAAAGCTTGTAAATGAATAACATAGAATTATTAAATATTTCGTTTTAAAAGAATTTCCAAAACAAAACAAAACAAAAAAACAAGCACAATTAAATAAATTACCAGTATGTGAGGAAATATATTTAAAAAAAATTTTTTACAGAATTATTTTTATATTTGCAATAAATAAAAAAAAGATGTCAATAATATCTAAGAATACAATATATAATAATATTTTCCAACTAAGGGCATTTTATGGGAAAAAAATGTTATAATTAAAATAAAATGTGCATATCTTTGTATCTCCACATTTATTCTACTGATAATCTCAACAAAGGGTCTAAAATGAAATTATTATTATTTTGTATAAATATTATTGGCTTTTAAAATCTAAGGGAAAGCTAAAAGAATGAAATCCTTATCTATTTCATCTATTGTCTAGTAATGTAAAATAACACATTGTTAGCAACAATTTTGTTTAAGGTTAGTTAAAAGATCATAGATTCTGAAGGATTTGCACTGACCAAGAGCAAACAGCTGGTTGTTGATGACAGCTACACTGAGAGCACTCCTAGGGCTGTTCATAGGGGCCACAAAGTCCCACTGCTTCTTGTCTATACTGTATCTTTCCACAGACTTGAGCTGACAGCTACTGTCATAGCCACCAACAGCATAGATGAAGTTGTCCATAGCTATAACACCTGTCAAATAAAACAAAGAAACTTAAATGTTCAAGCCATACTATTAATGCTTTACAGAACTTTTTTTCTTTTAGAAAGGAACATCTAAGTATTGTTACATTTCATTAGATGTTATGTGCTTAATAATTTGTCCAATTAGATTTTATATCTCCTTGCTGGAACATTTTTGTCTTTTTTATTTTTTTTAATTTTCAATATCCCAATACTACAGACATATATTTATTTAATGTGAAAAGAACTACAATTTTGAATTAGAACACTTCTGCATTTATAAAAACTGTTGTTTTTTTAAAGGAAAGGAAGAGGAACTGGAGTTGTACCTGCTCCACTTCTCATAGTGTTCATAGACTTGATCTCTGTCCACTGGTCATGCTCTGGGTCATAGCACTCCACACTACACAAGCGATTCTCCCCATCAAAACCTCCCACTGCATACAGCAGCCTATTCAACACAGCACATCCAACTCCTATTCGCCTTGTTGACATGCTGGCTATGTTAGTCCAACAATCATGCTCAGCATCATATCTGAGAAAACAAAAAAAATGTTAAATATTCATCAGTTTCAATTTGTTAGTTGATAATAAATTTATTTCACCACCTTCACCTAGTCTTTCATCTGTTGGACTGTTGGGGCCTGTCTTTTGCCTTGGACAGATTCTCTTTCAATGACAGGCCCATCCATTCTTTCCCTTTTGTCTGCCTCTTCTTTTTCTGGTACTGTTCCCTGAAAGTTTTTTTAAGCCCTGATGACCTTAAGATGAGGCCATATATATAGTTTTTAGTTTGCATTTTTTGACAGTAGTTAGGAGATCATCATGGGGTCTAATCACTGTAACAATCCTGTTTATAATTTCTTTGTTTGTGATGTGATCTCTGTATGTGATACCTAGGATCTTTCTGTAGAATCTCAATTCCATTGCTAGGATCCTCCTCTCTAGTTCTGCAGTTAGCGTTCAAGACTCACCAGCTATGAGGGGGGAGCACACCAGTCTGATTTTTTAATTTAATTAATAGTAAATAAAACATTTTTTTTTGGTAGTTAATTATTTTGCAAAATAACTAATGATTAACTTACTAATTATTTCTTGTACTTTTATCTATATTAATTTATTTTCAAAAACATTTCTAGAGATAAGTGTGAATGCAAACATTTTATACAGATTACATTTTATACCCTTTACAATGAATGTAGCATTGCACCTATAGGAAGTGTCATTTGAGTTAATTAAATATTAAAGCAGGATAGATGCTGATTTCAATGGTTTGATTAAAAGTGTCTGTAAGCTCTGCATATATTTTACTGTACACTACCTGAAATAGCACTAAGCTAATTTTAAAAAAAAAGGTGCTGATGAAAAGTTATAATTAAATGGAGATCTTGTTTAAAAAAAAGATATACCTTTCTGCAGAGGCATGATGTGTACTTCCGTGAGAACCACCAACAGCATATATCATACTGTCAATGACACCGACACCTACACGATTTCTTGGAAAGTTCATGGTATGTTTAGGGATCCAAACATTTCTCATTGGGTCATACATATCCAGGTTGTTGGAATCCATATTGCCATCAGGAGAATTATTTCTCCCACCCACCACAAATAGAGCCCCACGCACAATGCAAGCACCCAGCCCACTTCGTGGCGTGGGCAGGTCAGGAAGTCTAAGCCATTGTTTGTTCTTGGGGTTGTAACACTCAAAGTTACTCAGAGACTGTCTGAGGTAGCCACCAGCACAGAATATTACTAAGGGAGAACAAGGTCTTCTGGGCAGGTCTGAGCACTTCATATGAAGTTTGAGATTTTTTAATTTTTCTGATATGATCTGTAAACATTGAGGCATTTTCTGTAATATATGACAGCTATTCATTTGCTGCTCTAAAAATGTTGGAGCAAGACAGTTGAGACGAACAGAAGACAGAAGCCCTTCAAGAATTTCTACCCTTTTTTCAGGGTCATGTTCTACCCAGCGAATCACAGCCTTGAAGACTTCAGATTCACACTGGACATTCAGTTCATCTTGTTTCACTAAGCTAATCATCTGGCAAGGGCTAAGCACCAGAAATTCATCACACTGAATCACATCACAAAAATGTTTCCGGATATACTTCCTAGCTTTATTTTCAAGATCTAAACAGCCATGCTCACTAGCGAAATCTGCAATACCAATACAGTTGCTTGGATCCAGTTGGTGTTCCAGAAAAACTGTGCATGCTTCCACTACATGATTCATTTGAAACATGGTAGCTGCTGGAAGGAGGTAACAAACATTTCCTTCATTGATATTGACTTCTGCTGTGTAGGCAAATTCAACTAGTTGAGCCAGTGTGCAAGCAGAGATGCCATGCAGTGGGATAGTGGTCATTTCCTCTTCCCTCATGCCACTTGTAAACATAGCTTTGAAGTAAGGACTAGATGCTGCCAGCACTATCTTGTGTGCCAAGATCTTGTCTTCACCAGCAACTAAGGTCACATCACACAGTTTTTTGGACCGCCTGAGAATGCTCATTATCTCCAGAGCCTCCTTAGGATGCTTCATGATAGTAAAGTGCATACTTCCATCTGCAGGCTTCTCTGTAATCTGTGGCCTAGGCCTGTAGCATGAGGACTCTTTAGAAGACATTCTCTTTGTTTAGCTAACTGTTTAGACTAGTCAAGAGTAAAAGTCACTGTTTTTGAAGGTATTCATTGCAGCAACCATTTCAGTGCTGTCTGACAGCAACTGGGACATTCTGAACAAATAAAAGGGACATATATTAATTTAACAGCAGATATTGCAATTGACTATTGATAAAATAGTTTTACTTTATCTTCACACTTTTAATCCTAAAACTGATATTAAGAGTAGATTAGTAAAAAAGTTTAAATTTGGTTGAGGCAGATAGTTTATATCTTTTACTCGAAGCAGACTTCTCTTACTGAGGGCTCTGAGCATGTGACAAGTACTAAACACTTAAGTGAAGCCCCCAGATGAGTTGTTACTTGTCTAATCATTTCACCCTGCCCGTGTTCATTTTTTCTCCCTTACACTACACCTTTTCTACCTTCTGGCCTGATAGTCTTTGTCAATCATGCAGACGGAAAATCTGGCCATCTTTATCTCGTTATCTATTTAATAATTTCTCAAAGCACAAAACAAGGTTGTCAATTGTAGTCAAACTGAATTTCCATTTGACTGGATCAATAAAATTATCTTATCTTATCATAAGCAGTCATTGGCTATTTTTTGTCACAAACATATTGCTTGGATGATTACAGGTGAACTATTTGTAAGGTCACAAACTTCTGTCCTAATTGTCACATTGCATCCTACATTTCCCCCCTCTCCAGACTGTAAGACAACTTCTGGACCTTCCTTCCTCACACCAACCCTTTGTGTCGTTTACTGCATCTCTAAAAGCAAGACTTTATCATATCTATTGTTCAGGTGCATTGTGCTTTCCAGTTTATATTTCTTCTCAAAATCATTTCTATATTTTTTGATTCTTGTGGTAACAAGGGAGCAAACATTTCTGTTTCAGCAGTTGAGTGGTAATATAAGTTTATAAATTACTTTGAGTTTCCACACTATTGTTATCCCTCACTTTTATAACATTTCATTTATTAGATTTCTGTATATATTTAAAACTAAAGTAATTTTACTTTCATCATTGTGTGTCCGATGAATGTTGATCCTCCCCCTAGACCCAGCCATCCCTAAATTTAAAAAAACTGGAGCCACTGAGCAAACACCTCTAACTGAGAGCAATGATAATACAACTCTAACTAAGACACTGAACATATGCCTCTAACTAAAGGCACTGAGCAAACACCTCTAACTGAGAGCAATGACAATACAACTCTAATTAAGAAACTGAACATATGCCTCTAACTAAAGGCACTGAGCAGACACCTGAATGAAGGCAATGAGTAGGCACCTCTTACTGAAGGTACTGAGCATACACTTCTAAATGAAGGCATGGATATAACCAAGTTCACAAAATAGGTGCTTGACATATAAACATGAAAATAAGGTGCTTGACATGAACATAAAAGTATAAATAGTCATTGTGCTAACTACACTCAAAAGCAGACACCTCTAACTGAAGGTAGTCAGCAGAAACATTTAACTTAATGAGCAGACAATCTAACAAAAAGCACTGATATAACTAAGTTTATTATGGGTGCTTGCATAAACATGGGAATATAATAGCTAGTCATTGTGCTAAACATAAACTATGCTCATAAGAAAGGGAGAATCAGCCTGACTCAGCCAGTAAAACCAATGATTTAGTAGAGTTTAAGTCTCTAATTACCATGCAGGACTAGCTTAGAATATGGATACATTTAGCACATGTCTACACCACAGCTGTTTTTTTTTTTCTAAGCCATGTTAGTAATGTCTACATGATAGTAGCATGGGCAATTATTCAATGTATATACATTTTTAAGTTAAGTGCTTAATCCCTTACCAATTTTTTTCCCACCAAAGCAAAAAAAAAAACTAATTTTTTTAAAAGCTTTTTTATAATTCAATTTTTCTCTACCTCTTTAATTCAAATAAAACCAAAGGTAATAATATTGAGCAAGTGCTGTTAAAAATGAAAGCCCGATCCCCTTCTATTTCAAATAAAAATAGTGTCACACACACAACACACCCACATAAACGGTACACTTCACCAGACAGTGACGCAGCAAAAATTACATTTCCTTGTTGGGTCAAAGTAGTAAAAAAAAAAAGCAAGGGGCGGGCTTATTAATAACTAGGCTACCTGTCTCCTTTCTAGTTCACGTAGTTTACACGGACACAAGACTCATCAAAGAACTGGCACTACCATTAGACATACACTAATACCGATGTACGCAGGATTAATTATGAAGTTTTGAAGTGTAATGCTTTTTTTTTAAAACCTAAACTGTTAAATTAATGGCTACCGTATCTGTCGCCTAAGAATTAAATGCTTAAAATAGGTACAAGCGCTCCAAAAAATGTATTAGAAATAAACTAAACCTCAAAGTCAAAACGCCATTATCTGTTCACTGCTCTTGTATGGGCTGTAACAGAGGACGCTTAGTTCAGCAGAGATTGGAAGCGGGAAGGGACGAGGGGAGGTTGTCTGTGAGAGAGAGAAATGTAAAGAAGCGAAATGAATTTCCATCTTTAATTCAAGTATGTTTTTTTTTTTTTAGATCTAGCTTGTGCTTCATCGCCATTACTGGTACAAACACTACTGTGGCCACATGGAGACAAAAGCCTGTACCTGTCAGCGTCTCCAGCTAAATGTTAGCCACAGAATACAACTCAATGGAAAGCCTCTCTACTGCTTAGCCTGTTCCAGGCCGTACTGTAGAGCTACTTATTACGACTTGAAGGTCACCAGTTTGTTTGCGGAGCAGACCCAGGAAAGGATGACGCTTGGTAACAAACAATTCAGATTGTTTTCCTGTTGCAGAAATATTTCTCAGACGTCAAGTTTCCATGTTAAAGTATGTGACGTGAATAGCAGGCGAGCATCAAGGGAAGCAGTCAATGACCACGAGTTAGTTACGGTAACTTTGTTGGTTTTTTTGTCTATTTGTAAATTATGGTTCAGTATTTTATGTATAAAAGCGATCTGTACTTTACTTTTTAGTCTTCTGTCCTAAAAAAGACATATTATTCTTTATGCTTCAGTACCGATATCTCACTAGATGGCCTTGTCTAACCTCCCAACAAATATAGAAACCAAACATTGTGTATTCACCTCAACTTCTACAACCCAAGTGTGTCTATATACGATATGCTGCTGCTGATGTCTGTATGTGAAGCGGATCATTTGTGTTGTAGTTCTTACGTGCCTAAAGGAGAAAAGTCACTCGTCGTTTTGTCTGGTTGGTCTCTAGATTTGTGTGCTCTGTCTGTCTGTTTCGTTTAGATAGCAATAGCTAGAAAAGATTGAAAATCACATTTTATGATTATTTGTAGCTTTCACAATTCTGGCGCGCTACATTTTATTTTCTAAAAACTGTTTTCTTTTTAAAATTAAATGTTAGGCGTTTGTTTTTTTCTCATAATAATACCGTTATTTTATACAATTATGTGCTATTTAAAATTGAGTAAAAAAAAATCAGGGGAGACTATTTATAAGGGAGTTAATTCTCTGTGCTCAACATATACAATTCCTTTAGACCAGGGGTTCTAAACCTGTGGGTCGCGATCCCCTTGGGGGTCGATTGACGATTTGCCAGGGGTCGCCTAAGACCATCAAAATAAGGATTGTTATTGTCTATTCTTCTATTGCTGTGTGTGTCTATGGGGGGGGGGGGGGGGGGAGGGGGTCGCGGCAGAGTGGTATATTGTAAAAAGGGGTCGCCGAGCTTAAAAGGTTGAGAACCGCTGCTTTAGACACTTCACTATTGGGAAAGGCTTACATAGGCTTTGGTTGAGATTCCGGGTAGATGGCTCTTCACCATCTATTGGATCATTATAAAATAACAATTAGGCTTACGCTGAACTATATCTTCATACTACATAACAATCAGTTCATTGAATACAAATGTCAATGAATATTAAAAATGTAATAATAATAAGAATAAAAAGTAATACATCTCCGTGCGGTATCGTGTCAGCCGGCCCAACAATCTATATATATTTATATATTCCTAAGGGACCCGATCGAGTGACATATCACCAATTCTTCCTCTTGCTGAAAGCAGAAAACATACTAACATTTAACCAGTTACTAGTTTTATACATGCCTATAACAACTAAACACCTTTCACGATCGAAACCGCAGCGGTTAAATTTACCGAAAACAATTTTGTATTCGTGAGTAGACCCGATATGGTGTTTACAGCCGACGCAAGTACAAGATGAAACTTTCTTCCGTTTTTAAAATAAAAATAAATTATGGCTTATTATATAGCTTATTATGCTCAGAGCGCTGGTCCAATCTTATTTGTGGACCATTTGGGGGGGGGGGGGGGTATCTAGAAGAAGGTGCTGCCTTTAAGCGCTCAGTAAACACAACTCTGCCCGAGTCGGGTGTCGAACCTCGAGCCCCCTTCATAGGTAGCCAAGCCAAGGTCAAGCGCACTTAGACCACGTTTCCCACTGTTTTTTTATTGATAACCATTGATAGCGCTCCTTGGTGCCAAACTTGCTTTTGTAGACATTGTAGACAACAATCCATTTGATGATGTTTCCTTTTATTTTTGTAAAGGACACAATGCAAACACAAAACAAATGTTGTGAAGGGAACGGGAAAGTCAATGTTTCCCTCTAGGCCTGAAACGGATGTTCCAAAGAAATGCTTGCGATATCTAAAACTTCAAATTACTGAAAAACTTACCAAAGGACTTTACTGTATTTAATAAAAGGGCCGAAATATATGAAAGCAGCTGAGTGTGTGTGGGTTCCGGTCGAAAAGAGCATATCAACTATTTCAATATTGCATTGACAAGTAGTACTAGCTTTTTTGTATAGGGGCGGAAGCGGATAAGTTAAAGTAGGCGGAAGCGGATAAGTTAAAGTAATATTAGAATTTACGGGCCAATAGCATGTGTCGGGGGTGGTGGTGTTGTAAAGCAGTTTGTTCTAAAGCCATTGGAAAGTTTGTCAGAAAAATCAAGATGAGCGGGTTAAAAAAAACAACATAATTCGGGGGGGGGGGGGGGGGGGGGGTTTCCTAGAGAAATTGAACGAGATGTAGCAAAAAAAAGTTGGAATATTCTGGCAATATAAAGTGTGAGAACAAATCAACGGACGTGTAATGTTAGTACACAAATATAGGCATCACTTTCAACAGGCACAAGTCTCTTTTGTATGGACAAAGGTTTGGGGTCGTTGATAGATTGTACTTAATAGCTTCTGATACAGATGTTGTAACCTACCAGGGTCTACCACTTCTGAGTTTGTACTTGCACACAAACTATCCTTGTAATCTTGTTTATTCTTGTAATCTTTTTATTATCATCATTTATTCCTTTTGTAAATCTACACAAATATGAACTAAATCTAGTATGATTTACAAATCATATTCGAATTCGTCTCATGTTTAATGGAACAAAATATATCCGCACACATTATGCCAAGAATAGAACTATTAGCAGTAATAATGACAGTGTATTTGTAATTTTGGCCAGATCTTTTCGTAAATAATGGAGTTCAACACAACTTTAGACCAATCAAATTGCTTTGATAACGTAGGAAACTACTTATTACAAAACACATATCTACTAAATTACTTTTTTTTGTGAGTGAACAATTTGGCAATATCAGACAGATATTGCTCATTATCGCCCACTATCCCCATTATTTTGAAGCCCACTTTTGTTGGGAGAATAGTTGACTTAGTGTTAGTCATACCCGCGAACTTTGATGTAATGGAGATCCAATGACTTGAAAGGTTGACCTGACAAGTAGGCGCAGGTAACCTCACATTACTTTTTGCTTACATCTATTGAGTTGTGGATACATCATTCTTTGGAACAATTAAAAGATACCACTCAATACGTTTGCTCTCTGTAAGTATGAATGGGCTTAGAAATGAAACACCATTACGGTTTGCAGGATGACTGCACTGGATGCATTCAATGCATTAAAGGTTATGTAGACATAAGGTAATGTGACCTACGTCATCGTTTACTGGAATTCATTCAAGGCAGCTAGATGTCTAGTCAAATTCATGTAGCCATAATGAAAGGTGTACTAAACTTAATTAAAAGACCATTTCGATAGCATTCCTCGAATTTGTACATCAACCACTGACTATTGCATGAAAGTGTAGATGAATGAAATTCTGGAATTTAAAATTGCGTTGAGTTGTTTTGGGGCACACTTTGAACGTATTTGTTGAATTACAAGAAACTTTAAAACACCAATTGTTTGTTTATTTTAATGTTGAGCTAATCTACATTTTACTCTCGACCTATCAATGTTTTATTCGAAAATGCAAGACATTATTTCATGATGCTCAAAATGTTACTCGTGCCCCCCTCCCCCTCTCTGTTTAGTTGAACAATCAGCTGTCTCCTAATCTTATAATAGATCTAGATTGAATTGTTCGGTTCAAATGTGTTAGAAAGGATGCCAACTATTGAGAGTTCATGTTTGCAGAATGAAACAGAATCTACCCCCCCCCCCCTTTTTTTTTATACAGACAAGGCCAAAAAAACACATAGGTCAGCATCAGCATCTATAAAAGATTGGTCAAATTCTCTACACTATGTGCCAGTCATTGGTCAGTTAGTCTCTTTGCCACTGTTATTGGTAGGTCAATCTTTCTTACGATGTGTGACTGTCAGATGACACACTACTAGGCGATGGGAGGTCAGTGAAACAATACAGATCAAAAGGGGACTTCTGAGCCATGTGTGGGTCAAGTATAAAATGGTTGAGCTAACTAGGCTGGGTAGATCTGCACTCAAGAACCCATCTTTTTGAATAATAATCAACGTTCCAATAAGACAAAAACTATAAATCAACAAACAAAGTTTTTTTTGTTTTTTTTTGCAACGTGCATCTTGCCTTAGAAAAGAGGTTGGCGCAGTTAAACCGAATAAAATACTCAGAAAGACATAAATATAAAAGCAAATTTTTTAACATTTCATATACAAGGACAAATTTGTACAAATGCTCAGGAGTTCTTCTCTAGACTAGTGCCATTTGACTCTTACTCTTAGTGTATGGAAAGGGTTGCCTGAATCAGTCAGGAAAACCAAGGAGTGTTAACAGAGATAAGTCACTGATTAACATGTATGGCTACAATTATGCCTGAAATACCTAGATCATTATTATCTTCTCTTTTGTATTAACCTCTGTAATTTATAAGATTGATCTATAACCAAGAAAGAAGATTTTTCATTATAGAAGTAGATTTTAGTAGATCTAGAATACTCTCTAGATGCTAGACACATGTAAGATCTTATTCTACTAGATCTTTATAAAATAAAGAGGATCTGTTAATATAAATCTAGATTTTCTAGATATGGTATATATAGAATAGATTACAACACTACTCAACTACTAGTCAGAATACTCTAGATCTAGACTGTATACAGTAGTAGACTCTAGCTAGAGTGACTTAGAGTCTCCTAGAAATCTAGTATTAGATGTAGGTATAAATATTCATATAGCTCCTCCTTTGTGGTTGAAGATGAGCACATTTCTCATTTCCTATGGACTCGAAGAGGGCTGTAAAGTCCAATCCTTGCTTTAAAAAGCTGGCTTTCCTGCACACAACTCCCCGTACAGAAGTCGCCTGGGAAGGCGATTGTTTGGCATGCGGACTACATGTCCCGCCCAACGAAGTTGGAATCTTTTTACAGTCACATTGATACTGTTCATGTTAGACAGCTTTAAGATTTCTGTGTCTGGTATGTGGTTGGACCAACGCATCTTATGGATACTCCTTAGACAGCGTAGATGGAAGAAGTTTAGCTTTTTGGTGTGGCAGAAGTATAGGGTCCAGGACTCTTGATTCATATAGGAGTGACGGGTATAAATATTATAATATTAATAATTACATAAAAATTTTATACTAAATCTACTGAGTCTGACTAAGTCATGATCTAACTCTCTAGCCATCAATAAAATAAATAAACCTATTAAAAGAAAACATTTAAAAAAAAAGCTTATAGATTAAGATATTAAGTGTAATTGTATTAAATTAGTTAGGATCAGTCATGAAATTATATGCATGATTGACCTCGAGGTGATGTGTGATTAGAAATATTTTTACTATTTGCTTTTATTTAGCTATTAGCTTTCTCAATGCACTCTGTCAC
This sequence comes from Biomphalaria pfeifferi, assembly GCA_030265305.1. Lineage (NCBI taxonomy): Eukaryota > Metazoa > Mollusca > Gastropoda > Planorbidae > Biomphalaria > Biomphalaria pfeifferi. Next base: position 976,877 of record JASAOG010000208.1, read on the forward strand.
TATCACTTGTTTGGCTGCCCAGTTGTGACAGGAGGAGAGAAGAAGGGGTGTATCTTGATGAATGTTTACATGATTGCTTTTTTTTTAGATGCATAAAAAATATGTTCACTCAGGGCAGAAAAGTTTTCAGAGGAACTAATTCAACTTATACCTCCACATCTGTCAAGTGCAATTTCTTTCCCTTGTTCAAATATATAAGGCGTTTTTTTCAATTCTTAGTAACCATGTATGTAAAGCTATTGATTTAGCCTCCCCTGGCAACTCACACCCATATAAGGGATGAGGGCTACATTATGAGCTTGTTTATACATAGGCTTCTTCTTTTTCATTCTCATTGTTATGTTGGAGCCTTCAGATGACTAGACCAAAACATGACATGAACTGCGCAGTGATTTCCAAATCAGGGAGCTCTCCATAATATAGTTTTCTTTCTATTGGGGTGTTTTGGGGCAAGTGTCTTATGCGGGCCTCTTGGTAAAGAGAGCAGTTTTGGAGGATGTGGTCAGCATTCTCTGGTGATACTCCACATGGGCAGATTTAACTGGTTCCAATTTTGAGCTTCCGGTACATGTGTTGTCGCATTCTGTTGTGTCCGGTCCTGAGTCGAAAGATTAGACCTTGATCTTGTCGGGATAGCTTATAGTAAGGGTCATCTTTCTTGTGATTTGGATGAGAGCTTGACCATTTCTCATTTATTTTATTTACAATTAATTTCTTCAATTCTTCTGAATAGAGTGCAGAGTTTATTTGTGAGTTAGTTCTCCCACTCTTGGCGAGTGCGTCAGCCTTCTCATTTCCTTCTAGTTGTATATGAGCTGGTATCCATTGAAAAACAGTTTTTTTTGCTGTTGTTGTTGAGCTTTGTAAGTGCTGTTCTGAGGTTAATAAAAGGATTCAGAGTTTTGCAAGCTTTGGAGGGTTGTTTTCGCATCGGTTAGAAAGACAATCTGACTGTGCAAGGAACTTGGATGATTTTCTAGCATGGTAGCAGCTAGTGCTTCTCTTTCTGCTCTGTGGCTGTCAGAGAGCTCTCCAGTTGCAAAGGAATTTTCTAGTTTGAACAAAATTCACATCTAAGATCGCTTATATTCTTACTGCTTAAGGGGTGCAGATTTATTTATTATGTAAAAATTAAGAAGTGAATCTGATGCTAAAAGCATAGTACACAATTACCCAGTAGTAAAGTTCCCCTTTTAGATCTTGTGGTCTATATGGCAGATGATGTAAAGGTCGCCTCTGAGTTTGTGTGATAACATAAACTCTCTTTGTAATATTGTTTTGCAAAGCATTCCAGCAATAGTTATTATTACTTATTTTCTGCTCCTTCTTTTTAGATTATTTTGCATTTTGATTCCAATTAACACATTTCAACATTGTTCATGATAATAATTGTGATTTGTGAAGGACTTCGTAGTGGGCCAACTCGATCAAACAAAAAAAGAATTCATATGTGACTGGACATGTCTTCTATAGGACTTGGAACATTGTTGTTGATCCCTTTATAGATTCACACTAACGTCGATGTCTATGAGAAATAAATGTCTTAATTTTCTTGTTTATCATTTAGAGACGTCTACTAGAAGCGCTATATATACAGATGAAGGATATTTATGACAATCCTTTTAGACTTGAAAAGTGTAAAAAAGTATTTTTATTTAATCATGACGCTTAAAGTGTTGCCTTTTTAGAGAATAATATAAATCTTGAAACAATTTACTGGCATTCATGAAGCCCTTCCGGCCCACCGGGCATTTGCCTGAGCTGAATGCCCATATTGGCATATAGCCAGTCCGCCCCTGTAGGCAGTATAGACTATAGTGTCTATGGTACTGAGTTATGTGAGTAGTCTCTATAAATAACTAAATATACAAACATAAAGTCTAATATAAGTCTACTTATTATATTATTTTATTATATTATAGTTATAGTAGTTATAAAACTAAGGGTAAAACTTCCCATCGAAGGACCCTTTTGAAGAATGTTACGCAAGTGGCAGCACAGCGCTGTCTATCGCTACGGTAATCAGGTCACAAGGTCACTACCGGCTAGACAATGTCTGTAGTATCATGTAATTGTTCGTGATAGATCTAGTCATGCCCTAATGGTCTAGTGATATGAAAACTCTGGATCTATATTATGTAATAATAAAATATTATAAAAGGCTATAAAACATAAATATTGAGAAAGAATTAAGCTTTATTTTTTTATGTTTTTGCTTATGAGGCTAAACAAATGTATGGTTTCCTATTATGTACGGGTCATAGTCATAGGCCTATTTTTTTTTTTTTCATTTGTAATGTTTTATAGATCTAAATTATTCTTTTTTTAGAAGGGTATTACGGTGGATCAAATTATTAATTTGATGTAATTACTTTACATTAAACTAATCATAATGGGGTTGTATTTGTGCATCATACTCTTTATTTTATTTTCAGTGACCGGGCGCACTCTGCTAGTAGAGCGCGCACGCAGGTGAGGCCACGTCAGTAGGTCATCATACGTGCGGATAGATAGCTGCCAAATAATTGACCTGAAAAACTAGGGGCCTTCGATGCATGCATTGACAATATTGTATAGAGTCAATAGAGACTAGTCACTAGTTAACTACTTTAAGCTAGTTCAAGTAATTGTAGACTCTCGACTAGTCAGACTCTCTCATTGACTATGCTCGTCTCTGTGACTGTCTGAAGACTCAGACTGACTCAACTGAGTCAGTGTCAGTCTTGAGTCATTCAGTGAGTGACAGAGTCAGTCAGAGTGATTTCAGCGATACTTAATTTTAAATTAAATTAATTTATTAAGGTTAGCATACTTCATACTTGACTAGTCTAGACTCTAGTCAATCTAGACCTAGTGACTAGCTAGACTAGTCAGTCTCTAGTCTAGATCGATCTAATAAGTGACTTAACCTCTGCTAACATGATCTGATATTAAAATAATTATTATAATTTGAGAATCTAAATGGACTAGAATATTCAATCTACTTAGTACTTACATGTGACTGACAATGATTAGTCCGCCAAAGTCCTTTCACTCGTTCAACACAGAGATACCCATGTTTTTGTTTATTTTATATGCGAATGTAACCTTCCTTCCCAGAGAACCTTTTTTTAACAAATGGACAGTTTTAACTTCAGCATACATAATTTAAATCTAGATCTAGTATTCATATAATGTTACTTTAAATAAACTGAATGAAATGGTTTAACAATAATAAACTATGGTTATTTTAGATTTTCATGCTTTACGCTGATAATTTAAATACGCAATTTAGAATTAAGGTCTAGATCTAGTAGTAATCCAAACATGGAATCCAAGGCCAAATTGGCATATATCTAAGTCTGAGTCTATATTGAGTAAAATGCTTTCCAGTGATATCATGGATTAATATGACCCGGAAGTAACTATTTAACCTTAAAGGCTCTTTTTTCAAAAATATAACAACAATAATAACTCACAAATTATAGGCTAGTACTTGACTAGATTGACACTGTCAGAGTGAGAGTCAGCACTCAGGCTACTTATTTTTACTTATAATTAGTATTAACAAGGGACTGGAAAGTAGCTAATCATAATATAATGGCAATGATTTATCAATGAATGAATGTCATGACTGTCACTTCACTGTCTAAGACTACTAAGAGCCCGGCCCAGTCAGACACTAACTTTAAACTTAGTAACTAAGTGACTATAAATATAATCGTCTAGTAGATCTAATTCTAATGATAATTTTGATAATGTCATCCCCCCCTATTTTACTATTACGTGACTATTATTACTATTTAAAAAAGGAGAAAAATCTGACCCAGGCAATTACAAACCAGTATGATGGTATCACTAACCAGCATCACATGTAATGTAAAATCCTAGAACACAAAAATATGTAGCAACATCATTTAGACATAAACTATGATTAGTCTTACTATGATAATCATAAACCACTTAGAATAGATCTAGAGTTTAGACAAACATAATCATGATAATGTCCTTACTCCATACCAAAATGGAACATGCAACAAAATGAACAATCTTACTAATCAATATGGCTTTAACTTACTTTAAGAAATATAGATCATGTGAAACACAACTTGTCTAAGTCTAATAGGACTAATTGATGATTTTTCAAATGTTTTAGATAATAGACTAGAGATGCTACATCTTAATAGATTTTTTGAAGGCTTTTGACAAAGTTCACCACTATAGTTTGCTTAAAATATTTTGGCATTGATGGTCCATTGCATCAAATCAATGGATTTAAGGATTTTCTGATAGGGAGAGAACAAACTTTAATAATAAATGACTCTAAATCAACACCAAATAACAGTAAACTCAGGTGTACCTCAAGGAACAGTCTTAGCTCCACTACTATTTTTTATTTACATTTATAAATGATTTATCAATATTTGCATTAGTTCAGGAACAGAAGTCAGATTATTTGCAGACGATTGCATAATATATCTAGAACAATAAAAACAACACAAGATACAGAAATTTTACAAAGAAAAATTGATGAATTACAGAAATGGGAATCAAATTGGAGCATGTCTTTCCACCCAGGAAAATGTCAGTTATTAAGAGTACCGGGTAACAAAAAGCTAAAACAAATTAATTCCACTTACCTTATTCATGGTAAACCAGTAACACAGACTAAAAATGCTAAATACTTAGTTAGGTGTTAAATAAATGAAAAACTGTCATTGAATTCCCATATTGATGAAACTATCAAAAAATCAAAGCATTAGGGTTTATTAAAAGAAATTAAATCAAATAAGAGCATAAAACTAAAATGTTAATTAATCTTGGTTAGGCCAATTATAGAATATGCATCCTCTGTTTGGGATCCCCTCAAACTCAAGATAACATTAAGAAACTGGAACAGACACAAAATAGAGCAGTGAGATTCATAACAAACGAATATTCACATTTGACTAGAGTAACACCTTTATTTAGTAAAATCACTAAATCTAGAAAGCCTTCAGGATAGAAGACTGAAAAGTAAAGTAGCAATTATACATAAAACAACGAACCATAATTTTCAAATACAAAGCAAAATCTAAAAATATACTCAAAAAGACACAAAGATAAAGGCACATTCCTCGTTCCATATTATATGCTAGGACAAATTTTTACAAATTCTCTTTCTTCTCTAGTGCTATTAGAGCATGGAATGGGTTTCCTGAGCTAGCTAGGAAAACCAGTGGCTTAGCAGAATTTAGGTCGTTGGTTAATATGCATGACTAAATGCATGAAGCATAGGACGTAATCATCTTCTTTTTTGAAGTAACGTCTGTATTATTATAAGAGATAAATATTAGATAGCTACATGAACCACTGGTAATAAATCTATCTAGATCTATATCAAGCCATGCCAAGACCAAGTGGTACTTTTCCAACTAAGTTTATGATTATCTCTAGAGTAGAGGGTCTAAATATAAAAAGTCTAGAAAAGTAATCAAGATATGTGGTGAAGGCAATTACAGCTCCTGCTACCCTTTGACTTTGACTCGATGCATCTTTTGGTAAAGACTTTTTTCTTCCAAGACTAAGAAGGTGTATCCATCTTTGACATGAACTGGTGGTCTCTGTAAGCACACTTTTCTCCACAAATCCTAGACCTGGTTGCAAAGAAGCACTTTTTTTTTCACATCTTCTTACAGATGCTCATTTGAAAAAGCTAAATACGCCCTACTTTGTGTTAATTTTGTTTGTTTGTTGGAGACTTATAAACCCTGCTAAGTCATTAATTTTCCTGGCTGATTCAGGCAACTCTTTCTTTAATCTGATGAAACTAAGGATTTTAAAGAGCATTGGATAGGCTGATATAGCAAATTATCTTGTAATTGACTTATAACCATTTTATGTAAATATTCTTTATCTATAAATGTGTACATTTTTACAGGTTCTGTAAAAAGGCCATGAAACTGTTTTAGATATCAGCAAATATGAATTCATTGTTTGGATCAGAGTTTGGTATGTTTGGTGACATATTATAATATATATACTTTTTAAATAATTTTAATTCAATAAATTTGATGTATATTTGTAATATAAAGTATAAAATATAATGTTATAGCTGTGGTGACAGCGGGAATTGGGGTATTTGTGTGTGTAATCTGCTGACACAGATAACACCTGACAGGTGAGCAGTTAGTTAGGTCAAAGGGCGACGCTTTAGAAAAGATATGAGATCTGTGTTGTGAATGCTATTCATGTAGGATATGGTTATATGATCATCATCCAGAATGTACAAGCGATGTTCTATTGGTTTCCAGAAAGCCTTCAGTGACCCTATATAAAGAGTGAAGGTGTTACTTCACGATTCAAGACCCAGTCTGGTACAGTAAGCCCACTGGGAAGTCAGTCCGAACAGTTGATTTCAGGATGAGGCAGAGAGGCAAATAGAGTTTGGTACAGCAGTAAAGAGTTAATACAACAGTATTGTTATATACTGTGAAGTATCTGTACAGACAGTATTTATAATGTTTTGTCAACTGTACAGTATTTGCTGCGATTTATTAATAATATACATTAAAAAGTTAGGTTATTTTGGAGCTCTGAATAGTCAAGTTCTTTGAGTGTGTTGTGGACTGTTTGCAGAGAGTCTGTATAGAGTTGTTACAATTTAGGTTTTACTCCCTAACAATTTATCAAATTTCTTTTAGAAAATATGATTTGTCTGAATTATGTATATTATTTTATACATTTGATTTTTTGTTAATAGAAGAAAAATATAGAGATTGGAAAGCTAAACAAAATGCTAATGGAGCTATTTATTATATTAAGTAAGTATTTCTGTTTGTCATTATTTAAAATACAGATTTTTTATAAAATATATTTATAATATATAAACAGAATGTAGTTTGTGAATTTATTGCCCAATTTTTGACAAGTGATTTCAATAATTATTGGCAATACAACTAACATAGGAATAGTTTATGTTTAGACATTTTAAATATTCTTTTTATTATCAATAAAATGTATCAAGTATTAATATTTTTACTTATAGAAAATTTCTCGGTGACCAGACAAAATAGTGCAGACCAAATTGCGCAAGACAAAATAGCGTGGACTTATATATGATATGTATTAAAGTACTGGATTATTAGTAATTTAATGTCATGGGCAGCATTTTTGTTGATGTCTCTTTTTCAATATTAATAGATCTGAAAGTATGCCATATTTACAAAATATTTATCAAAATGACTGAAATATATTTTTTCTGCGCTATTTTGTCGGATTACCAAACTTATCATAACAAAACCAAAACATTTTGGTCTTTGGGACTATCACACATTAAAATAATAGAATCCGTTTTTTTTTTGTTTTTTTTATCTTAAATTCAGCAATGAACTTCAAGTTACTTCTTGGAATCACCCATATATAGACCAGATCATTGTTAAGCTAGGTAAGGTCATTTGTTAAAATATTAAGATTATTTTAGTGATTTTCTTAAAAATGTTTCACAACTGTATTATTATTTGTTTAATCATTTCAAAGTAACTTTAAGAAATTGACTTAAAGGGGTTTATGTTATTTAAGTAAAATATTATGGCTTGGCTAATGAAGTTCTCAAATCATTTACCCAGCTATGCTTATTGAAGCATTGTTTTATTTATTTATATATATATATATATATATTTTTTATATATATATTTATATTATTTGCATTTTGAAACTTTGCACAATTATTCATTGGAAAAGATAATATGTGAATCAATAAAAAGAATTGTTTTTACAAATTAGTCAATTAATTACTTGTAATTAATTTTTTTTATGCTGACAAAGGAAATTAATTCTTCAGTATTCATATATATGGCTAAATATTTAGGGTTTCGTTCCTTAGATAATTGTACAAATTACAAATTAGTCTATTTATTACTGGTGATAAATTTTTTTTATACAGAGGAAATTAATTCTTCAGTATTCAGAGATATGGCTAAATATGTAGGGTTTCATCCCCTTTGATAATTGTATTCGTTATTTCTCCCGCATCCATTTTGGATCAAACTGAAACTTTAAACAATTATTTGTTGTACCTAACAAAACACGAATCAATTTAAAAATTGAACAGTTTATCAATTATTGATATATAATATTTTGTCTGATATCAAAGTAGGGAAATAACATCTCCATTATTGAGATATATAGTTGTCATTGCAAAGTTCTTCCCCTTAGATAATTTTTTTTTAAAGTAGTTTTTATATTTTTCTTGTTCTGAAATTTTCCTACTGTGATATGAGTTTCACCCATTATTAAAAAAAATTATATAAAAAAAAGGCTTTGTCCAAGATGTTTTGTCTCAATTTGTATGTATACAGTATACCTTACATTTCTAATAGTGTTTTACTAAATATTATTTTTCAGATGAATCCTTTAGCCCTTTCAAGTATGCTGCTTATAGAACATCATTGAAACTGAGAGCACTGCAAGTAAAAACTGGAAGTATGGATTTAGTGTAAACATGTTCATGCATTTGTCTTTTTAAACATTTAATAGGATTTACAAATAGATGCAACTTTTCTGAAAATATGCAGTTCTGTTTTGACGATGACTATGAAGCATTTATAATATAATGCAGTATTTCAGCTTTGAGATGTCTGAAGTATGGTATTATCTTTGTGAGATGTGACAGGTTTTTATTTTATATCCAACAGACTAATTAGACTAATACTTATGTCCAGTACATTTTCAGCGGCCCCATAAAGGAATAAGCCACAATTATTATTTGAAAACCTGTCTGTCACATTTAGATCTCAAAGACTTGAAAGCTTTTTATAATCTAACTTCACCATGTTTTGTAGCTTGCAAGTTTATTTGTAACAGCCATTTTTTTTTGTCATCCTGAAAATTAATTAAGCTGGCCATTTAAAAAAAAAAAATACACCACTTTTAAAACAAATAACATAAAGGGGTTATATTAAGAAACTGAAATTTAAAAGTTAATACATATTAAATTTACGTATCTTTACACATAAAACATTGTTGGCATTCTTGTACTAGAATATGCATCCTCTGGTTTTGGATCTCTGAGCCAACTTTGACTGATACTGACCCAAAAATACAAAGAGCTGTGGGTGTTACTACAAATGAATGCTCAATAATGTGTCTGTAAATAAGAACTGAAGACTAAAAAACAAGTAAAATTGTATTAATTAGTTTGGCTAAGTCATGTAATTAAATTTGTAATAGATCCAGACCAACAAGGATAAATCTGTTATTAGAAATATTTTTACCGATTTTTTTTTGTTGAGCAGCATTTCATGCTTTTAGCTTCTAATTGTGCTATGATCCTATCACTTATCTGGACCAGTTGGGAAAATTGGGAGGAGGGGGGGAGGAAGGGATATCTGTGTAAAATTTACTATAATCTCTGTAAAAGCATTTATAAAAAAATTAATGGGGGGGGGGGGGAAATGACCTGAATTCAAACTCATGGCTCAAGTTGACATACTAACCACTCTACTAGTGAGGTGCTTATGAAAGTAGAAGATTGTATAGTTTATTGTTTGTTTCAAACTTACTTTAAAATGGCAACCTATAAAGGTAACTAATGCAGCGTATACCACCACTTTATTCAAGTACAATTTCTTTGCATTGTTTGAGATACCAAACAAAATAATTAATTATAATAATTAATTAATTGGTTAATTTTAAAAAATTCATTCTGGTGTTGTTAGGTAAAAGAAATAATTGTGCAAAATTTCAGCTTGATCCGAGGTTGGGTGTGGGGGAAATGATATGTACTGTTATAAACCTGGTGGTGGCACAGATGGGGGTAGTGGTGTGAGTGTAGTCAGCCGACGCAAATCGCCCCAGGCCAGCGCTAGACGAGCGGTCAACCGTGACGGGTTAGGACGGTCAGCCGAGATGAGATTCAACACGACGGTTCGGGAAGGATCGACCTCGTGAACAGAGCTCAGGAGCGTCACGAGAGTTGTAGTCATCTGACCACCTAGAAAGGTCGAGCGGCATTCTGTTCGGTTCGAGAAGGTCAGTAGGGACCCTAAATAAGAGCGGTGGTGTCGCAGTCAAGACGGTGGAGAAAAGAGGCTCAATACAGCACGGTTCACAAGAGGAGGTTCACGACAGGGGTTCAGAACACGGTCGACTACAGCACAGTTCAACGGTGTGGTTCTGTACGGAGCATTATGACGGTTCAGTGCGGAGTACTATCAAGTACAGTTGAGACGACCGGCGTCTTGATCTTAATCTGTGATCGAGTCTGACACAACGAGCCTAGTGTGTGAAGTCAGTCCTGAACTGTTGAACCCAGTGCAAGCCCGGAACGAGACGTAGAGGCCAGTGCAAGAGTTGATACGGCGGAACGTTGTTATCGGAGAGATAGTTGTACAGTGTACGTGTTGCTGTTATTGGCTGTTATTTATTCAACTATTAAAGTGTTACGTTACTTTGGAGCCCTGAGTTGTCAAGTTCTTTAAGTTGGTGGTGTATGTTGGTGTTGGTGTTTGCAGAGAGCCTGGATAGTGAGATTCGTAACAACTGGTGTCAGAAGTGGGATCGGAACGGATTGGATCGGATCTACTATGGCTCGTCTGAAACTGCTGTACGAACTTGTATTTATAGAACTGAGGGGAGAACTACGTGAATGAGGGCTGAAGAATGGCGGAAAGAAGGAAACCTTACAAGCACGCCTCCGAGAAGACATTGTGGAAGAAGGAGAAGATCCGGACACATCTGTTTGAAATTAAACCAACTTTAGGAGAGCTCTTGCACCAACAGCTAGATGACTGGAAGGAAGAGTTGCGGGCTATGAATTCGACATGGAAGAAGTCCAACGAAGAGACCTGTACCAAGCTTGAAAAGATGTATATCTCGGTGAAGGAAATCACGAGCCCCATGGTGATGGACGTTGTGGAAGAAACCCTGTTTGACCAACGAGACTTGAAAGATAAAGGAGCTGCGCCATCGCTAAACAATGAACTACTACTCACCCAAAGCTTTGAAGAAATATGCAGTAACAACGGCAATGCTGATGAAGGTGGTGCTGCCTGTGAATCCGAAAACAAGGAGTACAGACCTGAAAATCAGAATGAGAGCGAGAATATATATTGTGCCAAGGGCTTTAGGCAAATGGATCACAGTGCCTTTCTTAATCTTGCTTCTGTGAGCCCAGACTGCTGCCAATTTTTTTTTCCTCATGTCTAATATATAACATCCAGCAACATAAAGTCTAATTATTATCTCATTCATTAACTTTCATTTCAGTTGTGCTCATAAGATTAATATAAAGCTTGAAAATGTTATTGTCTCTTTGTTTACAGTGGCATGGATGAATACCAAAGTTGTGTACCATATTCTGTTGTCAGCTGTTCCAGAGACTCATGAAGGGTGCATCTCTCACTGTCATGCTCTAAGTGTCATTTTGAAAATACTTCACCTGTCTGACACAAGTCACCAGCATGAAGAAGAGATTCCTAAAGCTTCAGAGATCATACTCAATTTGATTATTAATATTTATGACTTGTAAGCCACTTAGTATTTAAAATTGTGTCATATTTAGCAACTGCACCAATCATTTTGTTTTTATGTATTTAAATAATATCCTTTTTATTTTATTATAAAATTAATTTAAAAAAATGAATGTGAATATTCTCTTTGAATCCAGAGATCATAGTGGCAAACTTTCATACAGATCATTGGGAATCGCATTATCTGCATTATCCTCTGGAAAGTTAAAGCAAAAATATAAAAGTAATTTCTTTCTTTACACTAGTATTTTATTGCAATACTATATATATATATATATGTATATATTTTAAAATAAAATTTTGAATTGGGGTTGTCTGTGATTTCAAGTGTACACTTACCAAATATAAAGTAACAGAAGATCATGAAGAATGTTTCACTAAAGGTTACCTCTCATTACTGCTTGCATAAAATAAGTGGCATTATGTTTTATTTATTGTTAACTTGTTTTTTTTTTGGTTTTGAACTTTAAAATATTTATTTGAAATGTGTAACTGCTAACAATAAGACTAAAAATTTTTTTTTTTTTTTTTAGATTTCTTTGCATTTATCAAAGATGAAGAAAATCACATTAAAAAAGAAGAACTAAAGAATTGTATTTTGGATCTTATTCAGGTAACCTCAATAGATGTTAAATACCTCTATGTTTGTTTAAAAATTAACAAACAAGGAAATATTATTTAGTTAATTTGTTAGATTTGTTTTATATTGTAATTTTTTTAGAAATGCTTACTTACAGCCTGTCACCCTTATTGGAGTATGGGCCACAAACAATAGATCTCCATAGTCCACTATCCTGGGCCATTCTTTGGCCATGTGCTTCTGGGATGTCCTCTCCTTTTGAGTTATTTATCTTAACGGCTTCCTTTCGGCATTCAACAATTTGCTTCATGATTCCTCATGTACAAGAGCTTTCTGCTCCCCGGGACTAAGTTTTCAGTTATCTTTTGTTGACTTTCTGTAGCTATTTAATTTCCAGGTTTGGGTTGCCAAACTCCTGGGGCCGGCAGAGAGGTTATTATGACCTTTCTGGTAAAGTTTTTATTACAAATAACATTTGATTTTTTACTTTTCCACTGACTTTTATATTTGTTTTTGCTCATTAGATTACAGATATTATCAAGGAAAGTCAAGCTTTTGGTAGCAATGTGAAAGCTGCTGTATCCAGTTGTTTCAGATTTGTTAGTAATATATACTTAGTTTTAAGAACAAAGATAATTTAAATGTATTCAACATTAAAGGTTATTTATATGTAGTTGTCATAGTTGCAAATAAAATTAAAATATTAGAGGCTTTTCAACACAAAATGCTACAGAAAATGTATATTTCTTTTATCAATATATTGTAATTATTTCTCTAAAAAAAGCAATGAAATTTTTTTTGTTAACTCATGGAATATTAATTATCTTTTTTTCATTGTGTTTTTTACTGTAGATATTAATATTTGCAGTAAAAGAATAAATTTGTCTTCTCCAGGCAGACACTTCAAATAATGACTGTGTTAATGAAGAGATCTTTTACAAATGGCTTTTACAAGAACCTCAGACTTTCATTTGGCTACCAACATTACACAGGATCCAAGCTACAGAAAATAGTATGTTGGTTTTGAAAAAATTTTATCTCCTACAGATATGGTTGCCTTTCCTAGTCAATGATATATCTGTTTCTCTACTCATTCCTGCATTGATGGGAAATTTACTGAAATTTTGTTGGACTCAATTATTTCCGTTTAAAAAAAAAAGATCTAGACCTAGTGCAAAAAGAAACCAAAGTTCTCCCATCTAAGTGTACAAGAGTGTTGTCCTGTATGTGTGTACATATGCAATAAAACATCCAATATTTGACATACTATTCAAAGAACAGGTTTTAGAAAATTTGCAAAGTTTGTTCCATCACTTATTAATGGCAAATATCTTTTTATATTCCTTAGTTGTACATGACATCCGTTGCTGTGTTTGCTTAGCTATGCCTATAAAGGGATTTAGGTAAGTAATAAAACCTTTAATAGACATTTTTTATATAATTTTGGGGAGTATACATATATATATATATATATATATATATATATATATATTTTTATACTCTCCAAAACAATGTAGATTCTTGCTACCTTTTTAACTAAAAAAACTGGCTTTTGAAAATATGAACATTGCCTCTATTTCTATTACAATGATACCTGTCCCAAGATGTAATTGTATTATTTAAAGATTTTTTAATACATCAATTTCAGCCAGTTAAGGAAGGATTAAATATATTTGAGTTAATGTTAATAGAAACTAAGTCTTGTGTACTACCAAATCTCATTCTTTTTTTTTTATACTGATAAAGATATTTTTTTCTATCTATAAATATAAACTATGCATGCGACCAAACTAGTTTGTGTAATATTGGTTAGAATGTAACTTTTTTTTAGTATAGCAGCCATTGGATAAATCTTTTCATAGCTAACTTCTTATCTTATCTTATATAATACAGACGTTACTTCAAAAAAGAAGATGATTACGTCCTACGCGTCATGCATTTAGTCATGCATATTAACCAATGACTTAAATTCTGCCAAGTCACTGGTTTTTCTGGCTAGCTCAGGCAACCCATTCCATGCTCTAATAGCACTAGGGAAGAAAGAGTATTTGTACAAATTTGTCCTAGCATATGGGACGAGGAATGTGCCTTTATTTTTGTGTCTTTCAGAGTATTTTATTAAATTTTGTTTTTGTATTTGAAGATTATGGTTCAGTGTTTTTTGTATAATTGCTACTTTACCTTTAAGTCTTCTGTCCTGAAGGCTTTCTAAATTTAGTGATTTTACTAATGGTGTTACTCTAGTCAAATGTGAATATTCATTTGTTATGAATCTCACTGCTCTATTTTGTGTTTGTTCCAGTTTCTTAATGTTTTCTTGAGTTGAGGGGTCCCAAATGGTGGATGCATATTCTATTATTGGCCTAACCAAGGTTAAATAACATTTTAGTTTTATGTTCTTATTTGATTTAATTTCTTTTAATAAACCCTAATGCTTTGTTGGATTTTTTAATAGTTTCATCAATATGTGGATTCCATGACAGTTTTTCATTTATTATAACACCTAGGTATTTTGCGTTTTTAGTCTGTGTTACTGGTTTGCCATGAATAAGATAAGTGGAATTAATTTGTTTTTGTTTTTTTGTTACTCTTAACAACTGACATTTTTCTGGGTGGAAAGACATGCTCCAATTTGATTCCCATTTCTGTAATTCATCTAATTCTCTTTGTAAAATATCTGTGTCTTGTGTTGTTTTTATTGTTCTATATATTATGCAATCGTCTGCTAATTATCTGATTTTTGTTCCTGAAGTAATGCAATTTGGTAAATCATTTGTGTAAATTAAAAATAGTAGTGGACCCAAGACTGTTCCTTGGGGTACACCTGAGTTTACTGTTATCGGTGTTGAATTAGAGCCATTTATTATTACAGTTTGTTCTCTCCCTATCAGAAAATCTTTAATCCACTGATGCAGTGGACCATTAATGCCGAAATATTTTAATTTTTTAAGCAAACTATGGTGGTGAACTTTGTCAAAAGCCTTGGAAAAATCTAGTAAGATAGCATCTATTTGTTCACTATTATATGGTTTATAACAGTTTATTTGACCTTTAAAAAATGAAATGAAGAAACTAATAGTGAATAAAATGGAGAAATGTACAAGCTCTCATCCGAAAGATAATGCTTATTATAAGCTATCCCAACAAGATCAATGTCTCATCTAAGAACTGGACACAAAAGAATAAGATAACATTAATTCTGGAAGTTCAAAATTGGAACCAGTTAAATCTGCCCATGTGGAGTACACCAGAGAATGCTGGCCATGTCCTTCAAAACTGCTTTCTTTATCAAAAGGCCCATACAAGACACTGGCCCCAAAACACCTCAATAGAAAGAAAACTATATGGAGAGTTCCCTGATTTGGAAACTGCTGCGTAGTTCATCTCATATATTGGTCTAGTCATCTGAATGCTCCAACATAAAAATGAGAATGAGGAAGAAGATTTGACCTTTAAAAAATATTATTTATTTCTGTGGTATAAAATGTATTTCCTGGTAACTAGATGCAGATGTTGATTAGTTTTTACTATTAATGTAGTTTTTAAATAAGAAGATCTTAATAATGCATGTGTTTTTCTTTGGTTACTAGGTACAGATGTTTATACTGTTTTAAGTATGATCAATGTCAACATTGTTTTCTACAAGGCCTCATCTCTCACAATCACAAACAGAGACATCCCATGACAGAATATTGTTTCCCAGTAAGTCACCAAATGTTTAATAGTTTTGTTTGTTTTGTAGTATATATATTTTGAAAAATGTTTACAGCTTTATCTTACTTTTTATATTCTAATTTCAAGACCTCAGCCAAAGACAACACAAAGGCCCTTTTAAATATTTTGAAGAACAAGATTATCGGAAATCAGAATCAATCAAAATCAAACTACTTGCCAGTGGATGATACTGCCAACTCATTTGAAGGCTTCAATAGGTATATCTGTAGATTTAAAAATGAAAATTGAACACCTTTCTTTCATTATTAATCTGATCATTTTTTTAACTTAAAAGAAATGTAAATATTTTTTGTTCATGTTCAAAAATAATTTCTTCCTTTGTCCACTAAACTGTACTGAGGCCCAAATTTGTCCTGTGCATTATTCACAATTTCTCTTTGTTCTTTGATGTCCTTATATTGTCACTTAGAGCACAAGACCATTACATTCTTCCCTGTAATTTAATACATTAATTAGGGTGAAAAAATTATTTATCTTATTAAAAATAATGTGGCTATGAAACTACTGCCAAGTGAAGAAATATATAGTTAAACAACCACTAAGTTAGTTATTAATTAATAGAAAGGGGGAGGTAGGTGTGTGAGAAGCATTATATATAAATATGTTGATATCATCTGTAGATATATGCATTCTGTTTGATTCGTCTTGTGATTCAACCCTCATTTGATTATTTCTTTATTTCGCAACTTATTTCTATTAATTAAATTCTTTTAAAAAAGGAATATTTGAAAGGATGTTAGGGTGGGATAATTTTTCTTTTAAAGGTTATTAGAAAAATATATTGTTTTTCCCTACATTTTATGGGCCAACAACACTAGTATGATAGTGTAAAACAACTTACTTATAAATTCTTATGTACACAATGGTTTCTGGACTTTTTTTGGTATTGTAGGTCTGTTGGAGATGTTGAAGACTGTCAGCATTCTTGTAATTCTGAAAGTTCAGATTCAGGATTAGCCAATAGCTCAGATAATTCTCCATCAGGTGGAGATTGTGGATGCTACAATCAGGGATTTGAAGACATCAAAGTTGAGGATAACGCAGGGAGTAATAAGTCCTCAAGCAAGATGTTCAAGAATTCTTTCCCAAAAGTGGGTTGTTATTTTTATGTTGTATGTAATTTGTGTTTTATGGTCCAGAGTTTATTCCTACAGACTTTAAGTGGGTTATTATGTTTTGCTATCAACGTTTGTGTTGTATTGTGCACAGTGTAAATCCCACAGATTTTAAGTATGGTATGTTTAATTTTAGGGGTGTGGTGGTTGAGTAGTAAAGCACTTGGCTTCCAGACCTAGGGGTCTCAAGTTTGAATGCTGGTGAAGACTGGGATTTAATTCTATATTTGTAGGACACCACTGAGTTCACCTAACTCCAATTGGCATCCGACTTAACATTGGGGAAGTAAAAATAGTTGTTGTCATGACCACATGACCCTTTGTTAACCGTTGGCCATAAAAACAGTTGAGCTTTGATCTACTCCCATAGATGGCAAGGTCTGAAAGGGATACCTTTACTTGCTTAACCTATGTTGTATAGTGCAAGTGTAAATCTCACAGATATTTCATTGGAGATCTTCTATGGTGTCTGTGAGTCATCACAGCTCTGTCATTAATTGTGGAAAGTAAAGTTGTTTAGTCATTGTTCTGGCCAAAAATGTTTTTATGTTGAGTTTCACATCACCAAGCTTATGCACTTACAGCTCTCTAAGGGAAACATATATATGTATATATATATGTACTGTTATGCAGTGATTTATAAGATTTAATGAATACCATAACAAAGCATCTTTGACACTTATAACAAAATAAAGATTAGAGAGATACTAATGTAATTATGACAATTTAAATACAGGAAGGACCAGAGACATTGTTAAATAAAATGGCTGAAAGAATTCAACTTTTAGAACAAGAAAATAGGTCAGTATAAACTGATAAGAATGTTTTTAAATGTATTTTTAAATTGTAAATCATTATAAGTTTATTTCTTTAGGTAACCTATATGTTTAAAAAGAAAACATAAATTTCAAGATTTCATAAATAAAAAAAATGTTTCTAAATGATCAACTTGAATTGAGCATGTTAAAATTATTTACATTTTTGAAATACATTATTAGAATGAAGTATTAATAAAATCATTTTACAGACAGCTACAGAGGAAACTGAAATTCTTACAAACAAAGTTTGAGTTAGACTCAGCGTTTTTGGAAGACAATAGTTTTAAACCTGTGAGTTCACAATTGTTTCCAATGAATCTATTGATAGATCTGTATTTATTCAGTACACTGACAAGTATGAGCACATTTAAGGTGCTTTTAAAATTTATTGAATAAAATAAAAACTATTTATGACTATAATGTGCTGGCAATAATGCATTATTATTTCAGTTTTACTATTTTATTATTAAACATTACAGGAAATATCACAGGAAGATTGCTCAACTACAAAAAGCATGTCATCAAAGCTGGCAAATCTTAGCCTTGTGTCAGCCTTAGAGAATGTGGAAATGATAGACAGTAAAGAAACCTCACTACTGCTGATAGCAGAAGATCAGGAAGACATTAAAAAAGAGCCTACTGCACAGAAATTCACAGTTGAATCACCACAATCATCTGACATACCCCAACTTATTCAAAGCCAATCAGAGTCCTCTATTGGACTTATGTACCAGACTTGTGATATGTCATTGGAAATTGATGGGGCTAAAAACAAAAGCAAAATTTCTGAGGATCACTGTGATTTGGATCAAATCCTTTTCATTAGTGAAAACACTCCAGTTCACCTTGACAGATCAGCCATTTTAGGTAACAAAAGATCATCCTCTTGTAAACTTCATCTAGTTTCTGAGACAAATCCTCACACCTACTTTTCAAGGTTGGCTAAATCTCACAAAAGAGAAGGTAAAGCAAGAAATGCTATTGACGGGAGATGTAAAGACTATTTAATGGAAAAAACTGTGTCACCAGAAATTACAAGCATTGAACTGAGCAATATTATATCAAGCAGTTTTAGGTCCACACCTTCATTCAGCCACCACCACAACCTCAACTCATTCCAAGCTACACCTGGATTAGAGTTAAGGGCTGGAAATGCAGCAGTAGAACCTGTTTACATGTCCACACCAATTGTCCCTTCTCACCTTATGCATCCTCCTGCAACCAATTCTGAAGACAAAGAAAACCATTCCAAACCTATTCCCAAACATCTATACTCTACTGCCTCACCCTTGTCTGCTATCCCACAGTGGCATAGGAAAAAAATTCTGTTGTCATGCAATTCTATACAAAGTTGCAATGCCTCACCCACATGTGACAGTACAGGTCAATTGACTAAGTTAATGGCAAAAGCTGACAAGATAGGAGATATGATCAACCAAGGGCAGTCCTATCTGACAACTGAAGACCAAGAGTGTTATGAGAAAATGCTGCAGGAATTTAAAAAAGAATGTATGTCAGGTAAGCCAAAGTCTGTTGTCTTGCTCATTCCAGTGTACCTCTATCTAATGTTTTCAACTGTCACACTCACTGTCTGGGCATTTAGTCAAGAAGGCAGGATTTATGAAAGTAGGTAAATGTGCTCTAGATTTTTTTAGAGAAATTTGACCAGTTGACATTGTAAAGTTTGACTGGCTGGCCACATTATTTCTAATCTAATTCCTAGCCCCTAAAAAAAATCTTTTTTTAATTTTTATTCTGCTATTTTAAGTAACTGTAGACTAATCTTACCCTAACTCCTACATTGTATAGAAAAATTTGGCAAATACAGATGGTCTTTTAGGAAAAAAGGCATGTTTCCAATAATGTTTCCAGTAAAACGATATTATTTGTTTCCTGCAGAATAAATTACATATCTGTAATCTGCATTTATAAATAGAATTCTTTAAATTATGAAGAAACCTGATTCCAGGTATTTAGTCATGTATACTATTATTAAATGTTTGAAGAAAGAGTTAATGCATCTTTTGGAAAAGTCTTTTTGTATACTATAAAAGAAAGACCAATGCAGATATCAGGGTCTCAAGCCATTTTGTCTTTAGTTAAAGTTCCATTATTGTTAGATGGAAATCTTTTCAATTGTTACTAGGAATCTGTGTAGAGAACTGGTTGAACCTTATATTGAGTCCATGATAAGGTTTGAGTAGATGTGGCTTTGTGATTAGAGTTGCTTTGTTTGTAACATTATTCTAGTCTCCCCATAGAACAGTAACACACATGGGTTCATTAAGTTATGAAGAAATAGAAAAATATATTCACAAGACTTTTAAATGGAAAATTTCAATCATTTTCTAAGCCAGCATCATCCATCAGTGGCTTTGGATATACTTCAATAATGTTCTTCTACTTTAGTCATTCTAGTATTTAACCTTCGACTTGCTATTATATTTAAATTAATTTTCATTTTTAGAACATTCATTTACTTCACTTTTAAAATCTTTCTATCCTGTTCTGTATGGCTCCAGGACCTGGATGCTGTAAATGAGTCATCTAAGGCTTTTTACTAGTGGCATTCCCCAAACCCAAAAAATTATGTTGCACCCCTCCTTAACCAGCTGGTTCAGCGACAATTTGCAATCAGCAAACATAAGTTGGGATTCAAACTCAAGCCCCCTTGTATGAAGCCAAAAATTACCACTCAGCTACATCATTCCATTCAGTATTGTCTATATTATCTGTCATTGTCCCATTTGTGCAAGTCTGGCACTTATCCACTTTCCTCAGCCATTTTTTTTTCATCAGATCATGGGTCTGTTTCTATAGCATAAGGTCAGCCATTAACAGTAACACTGCAGTTTATTTTTAAATAATATAAAACAAATTTTATTTCCCTTCATGTTGCACTGACTTAAAAGGGGATAGGAAGAAAATGAATTTCCTCTAATTTTGTAAAAATATCAAGTTTTATTGTCTTCATAGTTAATTTTTTTTTTGTTTTTGAAAAGGTGAATAGCCAGACTAAATCCAGATCTGTCCTAGGGCCAATGACTTAACAAGTGCTCAAGCTCTTTTTTTTTTTTCTTACTAGGAGACTACATTTCAGAGTGAATTTGTGTAAAGTAAAATATTTTAAACGTTATACATTCTCAGATTTAACCAGTAACAAATTCCAGATGGATCCTGATGATGCTGAAATGTTACAAGCTGTCTTCACTATAGAGGAAGCCATGAAAGACTTTGTTCAAGCTACTGCTCAAAATCAACATTAACACTATCTTTACCTTATGTCTATTATAACAAAACTGAACTGTAATGTTAGGAACATAGCCCTGTTATGATGAATGTTAAATGTAATTCAGTGTTTCAATCAAAATTGCAATAAAACTTTAGAAAACTTACTGTAGTTGTAAAACTTGAATCTTTTGATATGGACATTATCTATTCAATTATTTCAGACTGAAAGAATTCACAATTTGTAAAAATTGGTGACTTTTCTTTTTGATATATCTATTTACGGTAGTTAGAATTTTGAGAGAAAGTTAACTAAAGAAAGAACTTTTGTAGAAATGTAGGCCTACTTGCACTAATAGACATTGAAACTACTAGGAGGAATAAACTAAAATAGTAAATGATCATCAATAAAAGAATTCGCATCCCTCGGATCAGCTTTTGTCACGTAAAAATGACAGTTCCAAACAAATCCACATTTCCTATTTGCGGCTTCATTAGTCACAATATTTATTGCATATTCTCGGCTTGGTAGTTTCAAAATTATAAGACCTTCAACAAATTCATTAAATTCATCTGGCCTTTTGTTGTTCCCTTTAAAGATCGCATGCATGCCAATTCATCAGTAACAGAATCATTTTCAACAATGCCTCTTAAAATAATACTGCTTGTGCAGTATCATTCATATTGGTACTTTCATCCATAGAAATGAAGCAAGGTTGCTAATCTTTTGAGATAAACTGTGACTTGAAATTTTATCATTTGGTTCTTGGTGTTATCATTTCTCGAGAACTTAAATTCTACAATATTAACAAATTCTCCATCAGAAACTATTTTACTTTGTGTACTATTGTACTCGTACTCTACAAAATAGTGCCGCACGTCTCAGCTATAGGAAACTTTGAAACCAAGATTTGGCTGAAGTAATTCTTATCAGAAATCTTCGGCTTTTGCTTTTCTCATAAGTCATATTTGTAGAAGTGAATATATCGCTATGTAAGTCCACTCATCTTTTAAATAAGAACAAGACATTCGAAATAACTTGACCTTTTTTATTATTTCACATAAGGGATGAGATTTCGAACAGTAAAAGAAAGAAATAATAGATCTCAACGGTCTCTTTTTGGATTATAAATTCAGGTACAATAGATCGAGACGTGTTATCTAGTTTCTTGTGTTTGTGCACAGTAGTCAATCATGGAAATAAAAAATTCGCAAAGTATTACTCCAATGTTTAAACTTGTATAGAAAACTAGAATTTTCATATTGTGAGTGAAACATTTTAGCCTATTATTGCAAAACATATGGCGGGCAGATTAAACCTTTCTGCAGGCTTTCTGCATCACTGTTCTAGACAGGCAGGTTTATTATTTTTTTCAAAGTTAAAAGCAAAAAGTCAAGATAACAATCATAATTTTATTGTATAATTATGACAATGTTAGTTTAATACACAACCAGACACCCACAGACTCATAACATCTAATGAGAGTTGCCCTGTCAACAAAATTACTTATATAAACCACCTGTTTGTGGTTCTATTAGAACATTTATGTTTTTACATTCATATATAGCAATTTACAGTGTCTGATACAAGTCATGCAAAAGGGAAGGATCTAACATAGACATTTTTACTGTATCTTTACACTTCAACATATGCCAATGGGTATTGCAAAGCATTTCAAAAACAAACATTTATATAATTCTTTAAACAAAGAGTACTCCTAGTATTTCAGGATTAGAAAACAATAAGGTTTTTATTCTGTTCAAACTTGAACAAAATGGACAAAAAAAGTCCCATATACAATTTAAAAAACGCAGTTATTATTTTATTTTTTTTGATGATCTCATCCCTTTTATAATTGAGCCTTTTCTTAGTGATTGTATGTGTAAAAAGCAGGACATCCATGTCTACCTTCTAGTTTCCCTTAAATGTTACTATGTCTTTGCAGGTTTATCACTCCTAAACCCATTTAAATTTGTAAAAAAAAAAAAAAGAAAATTAATAAAGAAAAATAGTCTAATTTTTCAATATTAAATCAGATAGTCCTACTTATTCACCAACTATGAGATAAATACATGGAACTTTAACATTTTAAATTTATATATGTAGTATCATACAATAAAATGTAACACACTAATGGTTGTCTGTCCAAATGAGGGACTAAAAAAAAAATACAAGACACTGGAAAGTGAAATATAAATATCAGTACTAAATAAAACCTAAAGAAACTACTGATTAGGTTTGATCAATTAAATGCAAGATACAGGCTTTAAATTATAAACAATCTCCAAGCTTTACACTAATTAACATCCAAATAATATAATATCAGCATAATGACTTATACATGATTATACATGAGTGTTGTAAATGACATGTAAAATAACATACAGAAATAATACATTATAATAATAATACAGTTAGTGACACAGCCATGAGTTAAAAAAAAAGAAAGTCTTAAAGCGACTAGTGTAGTATTATACATCTTTTTATATGGAATTATACTCTGTTAATGCTTAGCAATATAAGCACTCCTTTAATCAACAACGCAGTGTGTTTAGATGACTAGATTAGTAGTAGTAGATTGGTCTGAAAGTCAGAAAAACATGCACTCATAAGGTACTTTTTTTATTTAGCTATGCCACTATAACAGTAATTGGCTTCCCTGAAGATAATTAATACTGACCAAAAATGAAGATAGATGATTCCCAGCAATGGTTAAATATCAGCCAAAACAGATATTTTTTATAGTAAGGAGTGCTTATATTGATATAGTGTGTTTAAAAAAAATATGAAAACTTTATATTGATATAGTGTGTTTAAAAAAAAAAAGAAAACTATCAGTTATTTCAAACAAAAAAATATACAAACTATTCATAGGTCTAGATTTGTGAAAAGGTTGTAAAACATGTCATCAAAATCAGCACAAACACACAAAAGAGATTACAAAAAAATTTCTTCAAAGCGGTCAAATAATAATTTACAGTTTAGTGTGATAGCCAATCGGGAAAAAATGAATAACACAACCATAATACAAGTCCCTAAAATCCCATGGAGTCTGGGAGCGCATGAGGCGCCCTGACCGCACTTCACAGTGGTGGAGGCTGTCCAGGCCTGAGCAAGCTATTATAGCACAGTGCAGGACAGGGATTGTCCTGTTGGCTCATATTTCTCGCAGCTATGGCCAAATTTTGATTCATGGTGCCCCTGCTGCAGGGAAGAAGAGGAAACCATGCCTCATATTCTGTTGGACTGCCCCAGACTTGCTGATCTCCGTCTGGCAACATTTATGCACTACGCAAGACAGCAGGGTTTTATGTCCAGGGCTTTTGCAAGAGAGGATTTGAGCCTCTTAAGCCCTTACTCAAATGGAGTTTGATGATGATGACCATAATACATTTTTTACCATAGTATTTAAAAGCATAGCAGCACTGTCCTGTTATGTTTTACATAAAGCTAGGCTTCGTAAGTTACATATTTAGTAGCCAATTCTTTGAAATTGAAATAAAAAATAAAAAAACAACTATTAAAGTTTACATCATCCTAGCTTACAAATCTATATATAAAATTCTGACTCATGTTTTTTTTTTCATATCATTTTAAATAGTATAGAGCAGAGCAAGTTAGAAATGTTCAAAGATTTAAAAATAAAAATGGTTCCATATACTGAGAGCAATCAAAGATCATGTACTATGAAAAAAAGTAAATACCATAGATATGACAACCTTTTACCATACCATAGATATGACAACCTTTTGCCAACTCCAAATGTATAAATGTATTCAGAAAATAAAAATGTGGAGATAAAAATGTATGCATTTGTTGTAAAAAAAAATGTATAAAAATTGACAGAAAAATATTTACAAAATGAATTTCTTCAGAATACCACCAGCTGAATTTATTGTTACTATAATAAATACTAAAAGTGTATGTTATGTGCTAAGTGCAAGATATGAGCATGTTGGATTACATTAGTAGGATAAGACTTAACTACTGTCCACTGGCCAGTGAAATAATAAACAAATTAAACATATAAGCAATTATATCATATTGTGGTAGTCAAAAATTATCTTTTATAATTGTCTTTATTTGAGATATAAATCTCAATCATACAAATCTAGGGGTTCTGTCTTGGGATAATTTCCCACTAGAAGATGATGATGATGAAGACTGCATGATTGTAGAGGATGACACAGAGGTGCTTGATGATGACATAGTATTTCCAGAAGATGATTGTGATTGGGAAGAAGACCTGGCTGTCTTTTGAACTTGTTGCACTCCCATGTTTCCAGAAGTCTGTTTATCTAGCTGAATTTTGTCCTGGAAACCTTGAACACTAGGTGATGATCCAGATGAACTGGGATGCCTTCTTTGTGCTTGTTTGGTATGGTGGTTTGAGTCTCCTGATGGGTGCCTGTGACGAGGAGAGGATGACTGTGATGAAGAAGTAGAAGATCTTTCAAGTCCCCCTTCATTGTCTGTTTTTGTCTTCACAGATTTTATTGAAACTGACAGTTCTCCACCTCTGCCACTACCCTTGCGAGTGACTGATGCTGTTCTTACAGATGACTGGTCTTCTGAAGTTTTGACATTTCCAGGTAATCTTGAACATAGCTGAGGACTTTGGTCAGAAGAAGTCTTGGGAGTGGAAGATGTGCGAATTGATCCAGACTTTAAAGATGTTGATGTGGCAGTGATAGAAGTACCAGACAAAGATACTTTTGTTGTGGATATATTCAGCAAAGGTTTCTTCACATACAATGTAGATGGCATGTTCAATGCTTTTATTCTACTGCTTGCAGGCTTTGAAAGGAAACTGCTTTCACCTGCACTAGTTGCAGGTCTCTGCCTACTAATCAAAACTGTTTTTGTTGATTCTGTCTTACCAGTCCAAGTACTGGAGCGCAGGGGTTTGGATGATGAGATGGAGGAAGTGCTCTGAGAAGCAAGGTCAGATTGAGACAAAGTATCACTAGCAGGCTTTGTGTCGAATAGTTCTGAAGTTGCTTCCTCACTCTGACTGCTGTGTCTACTGGACAATGCACAGCCTCCACATAACGTATTTTCAAACATGTCAGATGACCGACATATTGTTTCTTTTTCAGGACTTTCTTGTGACAACCTGGCTGTGTCAAAACTAGTCAGTCTGTCACTATGAGAACTAACTGCTTCAATCTTTGAGTCAGACTTAATTGCTTTTACTAGTTTTCTCTGCTCTTGCTTAAATCTGTCTGCTCTACTGTCAACTTTTTCAAGGTTTCCACGACTATCAAAGCTACATTGTGTGCCAGGGCTGGTAGGGATTTTACTGGGCATTTCTCTGCGTTTAATAGTGGGACTTGCTGGTATGGTGACAGCATCTGCACCTACATCTACATTACTCACTGGTTTGCTGACAGTTGGTATTGGCATCTCTTCCAATATAGATCTTCTAGTGGACTGGGATGCCTTGACACTGATATGAGTAGATTCTGTAACAATGGACTCATTTGTAGCTTGACTACCTGCTAAGTTAATTGCATGCTGTGTAAAATAAGTGGTAGATTTGCTGTCCGATTGGTTTAGCGTCAGGCCAGCATTATGTGCTGAAGATTGAGATACACCCTGTGATGTGACAGACTTGTCATCTGTGTTAACATCTTGTGATGTGGCAGGCCGAGTCAAATATTTTATATTCTCTAACTGAAGAGAGTGAAGCCTTTTCTTGGAAACCTCTTCTTGTACTTTCTTACTCTCTATGCTTTCACAATAAACATCTTTTTCTTGGCCAGGCAATTCTTGTGCAGCAACAAGAATTTGTTGAGTGACATCTAAAGCAGCTTTCTTGTCCAGATTGTCCACCAAATGTGTTTCTTTTATAAGTGGTGTATTAATAACATTTTCTTCAGCAGGGAAGGTCCCAGCAGACATAATTAGCATTGAGGCCATCCCTGCTGCACTTGATGTCAAGGCTACAACCATATCTGAACTAGTCAGTGAACTCTTGTTGGAAATAAGGGGAGTTGATGAGGACTTAGTTACGGAAGGCTTAAAGTATGGCCCAGAAGATGTTTTAATGGAAGGGCTGAGGTGTTGACTTGTCTGGTCAATGCCTGTAAAGAAACAAGAAATAACTCATTATGTTTAGGTATAGATAAATTGTTACTCTTTTAGGAATAAGTTACTTGAAGTTCAGAATTTGAATGTAGCATATAAATTACTTAGACAAAAGCTTTTAAATTTTGGAATTTAACAAGTTATAAAACTGAAATTATTTAAAACAAAAAAAATCCTTTATTTTTTTCTTGAAACACACATTTTATATGTGTCTTATCATATCAAAGTCTTAAATGAAGAAAATTTCTATAAAATTTTTTAATGATGATCCTTTGTTTATTTCCTTAAATATAGTGTATTGATGGCATGATTTGTTCATTTGCAATCTTACATAAAGTTTAATTTGCTTTTAATATTCAAAGAAACTTATTAACTTCCAATGTTTATCTCTTTTTCCTCTCATATCAAGGTAACAGATGAATATTTTTTTGTCTACAGGGGACTAAATTTAAAGTGGGGTTATGTAGTCTAAAAAATTTAATTATGAACGTTTTATTAATAAATAGAATTAACAGAGTCAAACCCTAGTGCAATAACTTTTGCTTGTAATCAATTCAAAGCACTAGAGTACCAAAGCAAATTGTACCAAAAGAAACTATGCCAACTCCTACTACCACCTGTATTTTGTCTGAAACCCTAAACTCTAAGATGAAATTGTTATACCAAAAAAAAGGTTACAGACAGAATAGTTTCTCAATTTCATTTCATAGAGAAAAAACAAAGATGCCAACTGGAATGTATGAGACATTCTTGTGAATGAGACTATTGAGCTAACAGAAGTAAATCCATTATGGTTCATACCAGAAACTTACAATTTCAGCATCAAATCCACCATTTAAAATTCTGGGACCCTCTAATATTGAAATATTCAATCTTTGCATTATTACAGACTTACTGTGACAGCTTTTAGACTGTAAAAGTCCCAATCACTAAGTCTCATGTCACTGTAAATACTTAACAAATCATTTCTGCATGCCAACAATCCACTGGGAGCCATGCAGCAATAACAACTCAGCTCAGTTGTAAATCAAGAAATAAGCCCAATTTCTCGTTAGCAAATTTTACTAAAACACTGCAAATCATGTCCCTAAATTTATTAATTTTGATTGTACTTATTTATCCCCTATTTTAGAATTAATAACTTACAAAAAGTAAAGAATTACTAAATAAAAACAGCCCTTTTAACTTACAGTTGTCTCAATACTACAATTATTATATTTACCCTAGAAAAATCTTAATATCTAGTCTACACTGTCAATGCATAAAATGCAAATAATGTTTAAAAAAATTGAAAGCATGGCAATATAGGGTGCATCTTGCTGACAAAAAAATATTTGAAATCCACCAAAGCAAATGCAAGCGAATTTAATTCTAAGAAATACAAATATACTATTTAACAAAACTACAGCCTGTTTGTGAGTTGGGAAACTTCATATGGTTTCCAAATACAAAACGCTTTTCTAAACACATTTATCAAGAGACTGTTTTTCCTGTTAAATTGAAAATGTTATGAAATCTTTACCAGCAAATAATAATCAATTAATTATATCAAGCAACAAAAATAAATAAAAAAAATAAAAAATATCTATAAACCATTGTAAATGATAAGTTGACAAGTTAAGTAAAACAAGCTTACATCAAACAAAATTGATGCTATAAAGTGATGGCAGTAATTACTAATTAATATCACTGCAATACAATAATTAGAATACACACAAATATACTTATATGTAGGTCTTAGTGTTAAATAGTTATGATGACAATGAACATCTAAAGGTGATCATACTGAAGCCTGTATTATGGCGTCAAGACCACCATCATCACTGTAATGCAATGTTTTCTCTATTCAATCTATGCATTGTAGATAGGAATTCCCTGTTCCACCAACACTAGCACTTAGTCCCTGTTCAATCATGCATTACGACTAGGTTTTCTCCAACACCATCCATGCAAGATAAAGATTCCTCTCCCACAATCAGCATAACATACCATGGAGGTTTGAAAAACTGGTCATGCTTTCAAAATGGTAGTTTGTAATACTTTAATGCTGAAAACAGTAGAATGTTAGTTTATGATTAACAAAAACAATATCACAATCAAGATCAAGTTAGTGTCTAGTACAAACTTGCTATTTACAATGGACAAAATACATATAAGATAATTGTCTCAATTATGAAAATTTTGTAAACATTTCTATAAAGCATTATGATAAATACTTAGATTTCCAAAAATGCTGTTAAAAATTCCTCATGTCGCTAAAATAACATAAAAAAAAGCGTTTACAAAAAAAAAACATTGACAGAAAAGTATAAACTTTAATTATAACAATTCAAAAGGCATCTTTAGTATTTAAAAAAAAAGAAAAGGAAAATGATAGAATATCACTTTGTTGTCTACCTTGGATACATCTTACACTGAGTGTTACATTGAGGGGGTCAGACAGTTGTTTGGATTGATCAGGTAATATAATGTCTGGCAAGTCATCACAATCCTCTGACCCTAAATCTGATTCATCTAAATCTAGCCCTGCAGAGTAGGGAAGTATTAGTCTTCAATGCTTTAAAATTCAAGAAGCCAAAGTATATTAGAAATAAATAAACACATATTTACTACAGAAGAATTGCCATTTAACATTTCCCCTACAAGATGCAAATTTAATTCATTAAACCACTCTTTTGATACAAGCACAATAAAATTGTTTTAAAATATTCATGCCATTTGCTAGAGGGGTTAAAGATAAAACAATCTTTTAAAACTGTATGCAGGAAAATATTGGATATGTTTTGCGTAATTAATATTTTTTTTTTACATTCAGTCTAAATTAAAATAGAAAACAGACTAGCAAACAAAATTATTTTAGCTATCTACAGAAATGTAATACAGATGTAATTAGATCTTGCAAAACTAGAACTACTAAATATTACTAAGATATTTTAAGCACAGTCCTTTTTAAGAATAATAACAAAACAATTTCCCCCAAAAAATGCGTGTTTGATGATTATTTTAAGTATGGCACTTAAGCAGATTGGAAAAAAAGGAAAAGTGTTCTCAATACCCAAAAAAAATAATCTAAATAAAAAAATATTTTGAAAAAGTCCTCTGCTAAAAAATTGGTTAAATCAGGCATGAGTTAAAACATGCTAGTATTATAGGGGGAAACGAGAGAATCAATTACCAGCTACAGTTTGAATAGCACTACTCTCCTGACTGACTGTGCCAGGCAGAACAGACTCACACTGCCAGGGCTGGAAATAGGTCAATGTCCAATATTGTGAAAATCAGTTCATAAGTGAATATTTACATGCAGATTTAAAATAATTAAAACTATCAAAATTTTAAACAACTAAACAAAGATTGTCATTAAATCTGAAAAAAAAAACAGCAGGTACTACAGAAAATATCTATACAATGGCTGCAGTATTATCATCTTGGGTTATCATAATAGCACAGATGGATAGACTACACATTTTTGTTTTCAAACCAGCATTTTCTTGTAGTATGTGTCTTGTTGTTTGTTTAATAAAAAAAAAGTAAGCGTATCAAGGGTGTAAAACATTAATTTGTAGATTCCTTTAATGATTTCTTGAAACCTTTGTTAACATTATATAAACAAGTATTTCAAAGTTAGTTTTAAAAAATGCTTTCATATATAAAAAGAGCAACCTAGTTTCATCATAATATGACAACAACAATTCAATTTAGATAACTTCAATTGAAAACAAAAAAACTGAAAATATGTTTATTAAAGCCA
Source organism: Biomphalaria pfeifferi (assembly GCA_030265305.1). Lineage (NCBI taxonomy): Eukaryota > Metazoa > Mollusca > Gastropoda > Planorbidae > Biomphalaria > Biomphalaria pfeifferi. Next base: position 1,007,684 of record JASAOG010000208.1, read on the forward strand.
AATATAACTTTCAAAACAAATAAGATTGATCCAAATCATTCTACCCTAAAACTCAATGACTGTTCATATTTTATTTAACATAAAAAAAGATGTAACTGTTATACAAAATCAATGAAAACATCAAATCACTATAAATGACCTTAGTAAGTAAATGTAATCACAAATGAATGACATAATAAGAATTAGACAATAAGCCATTGGGTGATGACACTTACCTGATTTGCTGATCCAGCAACAGGATCAAACACTGGTAGATCTTCTGAGCCAGTACTCTGGATTCTGTAAGAATTGTAAAAATAAAATAAATTATAGCTTTTATATAGTGTTACTTTCATGCTTATAGCATGCTCAGAGCGCTGTGATCCCATCTCATTTGTGGACCAGTGGGGGGAGGGGGTATCTGGGAGTAGGTTTCCCATTTTGCCTTTAGGCGCTCAGTTAATACAAGTTCTGCGCAGGTCGTGTGTTGAACCTCAAGCCCCCCTTCATAGGTAGCCAAGACAAGCATACTTAGCCTCTCGACCATGCTTCCCATGGTAAAAATGAATATTTATTTAGAATGAAAACTGACCATTATACAGCAAAAATAAATTTTTCATCTTATAATTGTGTTTAACAAGGAAAAACACAACTTATAGCGATATCTCTTTGTTTTCCTCTGGTTTACTCCTACAGCTTTTTCCATTCTTTACAATGTTAAAAATTGAAGATATTCAGCAAGTATACAACAAGAAAAAAACAAATACATTATTTAATTATGAAGAAAAAAATAGACTTACTGAGGTTTTCGACTTGGGCAGGGTGAGTTCTTGGCATGTCCATGGCCTAAATAAAAATAACTTTTAAGTAATTGATCATATAATTTGTAAAACATCAAAACTGATTCATGCTATAGTGTTTCAAATGTTCAAGCTGCTGTTTCAATGCATTTATAAGTTCTAATAGTTTACCAGGTAAAAGGATTCCATCTAAAGCTTGAGTAAGTTGCTCAACAGGAGACTGAGTTGGTGCTAGTTCAAAGTCTTCACTTGGGCCAAATATAAGCTGAAATTTTTTTACCAGGAATAAGAAATTAACCTAACTCTAAGAAGTTTTAAATTATCAAAGTCATAACCTTCTTATCAGGACTAATTTTCCAAGTTTTGTCATGGGGCAAACGTAATGAAAAGAAATATTTATCTGACTTATTGCTATTTAAAAATACTTTTTGTATCTAGACAGTTAATTCAACTTACATGAGCATAAGTAATGAGCAGTTCTATTGCACGGGTTTGATGAGGAGTGTCAACCAAAGAAGCCAATGAGGCAGAACCCTCGCTAAGAAAATAAACAAAGTATTTAATTTAATAAACAAACTTTATTATAAAATAGGTTATTTAGCTACTTATTCTAAAAAATACTAACTTACAGAGGTCTCAGAAGAGTAGGTCCAAAAACTATTCCAAGATTACTGGCACTCATCTGATTAAAGTCAGACTGAGAAGCAACCCTGTGGACATAGTGGTATATTATCCATTATTATTGTTGTTAATAACATTTATAAGAAGTTAAGTAAATTTTCCCTTTCAGACCTTGGGATCTATAGTGCAGATAATGTTAAGCTCACCAATAGTTAACTAGAAGGCTGTCATGTAACCAGCAAAACGACCAACTACCTTTACTTTCCCCAACTTAAGTCAGGTACCCATTAGAGTTGGTTGGACTCAGGGTGCGCCCTAAAAATCCTTCAATTCAAAATCCCAGTCTTCCCAAGAGATTTGAACCCAGGACCTCAGGTTTGGAAGCCAAGTGCTTAACCACTCAGCCTAACATTTATAACAAGAAAGCAAATTTATATATACATGCATCAAGCCAAGACTTCAAAACAGAAATCACTTCTAGGTCATACCCAAGAATGATGGAAATTCATCAATGCTTTCCTTGTCTGTGTTTAGTTTAAATAGATTTCATTAATTAATAAGCCTCTACTTCACAGACATAATTTTAAAAGTTAACTAAGCATCAATAAAAAGACACTCAATGCAAAAGAAATATGTGTAAATATAAAATGATATCAAAGTGAACAACATACCTTTGCAAGTGATGCATGAGAACAGCACATGTACGTAGATTGGACGCTGGCAGCTTACCAACCAGATTTTTTAAATGGTCTATAAGATTGGTGCTAAGTAATTGGCCTGACATGTTTTCCTGTAATATATAATTTCACATACAGCAAACAAAAATTGAGAATAGAAATGGAATAAAGCATTAATTATTTGTACAAGTTATTCTTGTTTAAATTCAAATCTTAATTGTCTCATGGAATAAAGCATTAATTATTTGTACAAGTTATTCTTGTTTAAATTCAAATCTTAATTGCCTCATGGAATAATGCATTACCGTATTTTTTGCCGTATAAGACGCTCCGGCATATAAGACGCACCCAATTTTAAAGGAGGAAAATCTAGAAAAAAAAGATTCTGAACCAAATACTGTACTAGTTGGTCCGCCTGATCACTTTCTCACATACACCATACACGTTGTCTGTGATCTACCCAGGCGGCACATTATGACATAGGGAGGGCGGTGTGTACAGGCAGTAAACTCAGCATGATGCCCGTGCAGCACATGGTTAGACTGTCGGGAGGGGGGCATGGCGCGATATAGGAGGGAGAGGGAAGCCCGAACACACACAGCCTGGCCGTGCAGGGAGGGTCACAGAAGTCACCACAGCCCGCAGTACGTGCCCCAAATCCAGCCCGCAGCACACACTGCATAAGGAAAGGACTGCGAGTAAGCGCCACACAAAGTTGGGGGCAGTTTTAATGCATGTAAAATGTGTATTTGCCGTATAAGACGCACCAACTCCCCCCCCCCCCCCCCCCCCCCAGTTTTGGAGAAGAAAAAGTGCGTCTTATACGGCGAAAAATACGGTAATTATTTGTACAAGTTATTCTTGTTTAAATTCGAATCTTAATTGCCTCACCTTTGCTGTGTGGATGAGATCTGAATAAAGTCTAAATGTTAACAGAGGCTCAGGAAGCTGAAAAAAAATTAAGTTAATGAAAAATTTAAAAGCTGGTTGGTTATCATAACAAAATCTGTGCCAGACTTCCCATGTTCTTATGGTACTAGTGAAAAAAAAACAACCCCACCAATATAAATATATACCTGTGTTTCAACTTATTTTGATTTAATTTTTTTTATCTCGTCTTTAAATTTTTCCTTATTAAAGTTCGGTCTGACATACAAATACATAACACAACCACTGTACAAGAAATTGGACTATCACCTGTCTGAGATATAGTTTGAGCACATTAGAGATGACATTAGGATGGATTTCTGACAGATCAACACCTTCTGGATCAAGATCGAATTTCTGACAAAGATTTTCTACCTTGCTTTTCACACCAGATACTCTGTATATACCCTATTAAGTAAAAAACAAAGCAGTGTAAGTAGTTTTATAACAAAGAAGAGGACATTTTTCACTGCAATAAGTGCCATGTGTATCTCAAGTGTCTATACCTTTTTTTCTTGCTGAAAATTTTTTCTTTGGCCTGTATTGTTATGTAGCATCTTGTTAGGTCTTGCATTGTATATGTGCCTTGGTTTTGACACATATGCATTGCAAATATTTATTCTTCACAATTAAATATTTTAGAAATTAAACTAATTTATTCAAAGGACATATATTGTCAAGTGGATGGGTGAGAGTTAACCTGTTGGAGGCCTTGGAAACCAAACCAACCATTTATACACACATTACACCATAAGCAGCATTAGATTAAATTTTACCTTAATCATGACTCCTCTTTTTTCAATTTCACTCAGACATTTGGATACAATAGGAGGGACTTTGCTCTGGAACGCATCAACCTGCTCTTGAAAATCAACGCCAAATGTTGTGTTTCTTCGTCCACGATGCTGTTAATAAATATTATTCTTTACAGACTGACAAGTGTTTTAGTTAACTGAAATGTTAAGTTGCAATAAGCAGCTCAATGAAGTAAAAATTGCAAATAAAATAAAAAACTACTCTCTATATAATACATTTTGTCCAATTCTAATAGTTTAACTATTACCATTAAAAGAGATGGAATATCTAAACCATCTTCCCCTGCTACTATTAAATTTCTTTTCATTTGTTGACTTCTTTTGTCTTGAGCTGTACAAGAAAAGATTCACTAATTGAGCTAAAAAACTTATGTTAAAGTAGCCAAAGACTAAATAATTAATTGGCTTCAGTGTGTTCCTTAATCTAGCTAAAAACTATTCTGAACAAAATCAGATGGATACCTATTTCAATAGGGAAATCTCATATCAAATGGAACGTCAAACATTGCTCCCACTGAGTGCTCATTTATTATATGTGGCGCCATAGTTCTTAACATGAAAAAATGGCCATACCCTAGGAAAGCCATCTTTGGCCAAAATCAGGTGAGAGTACACCAGACGTAAAAATATCTAATGTAAATGAAATTTCTGTCCACCACAAAACACGTCGTTAGAGGGCAAAATTATTAATTACTAAACATTCTTATTGAATTGTTATAACTCATCTAAGCACTGTGGGAAATGTAGGGAATGGTAGTCATCTACTACTTTAACAAAGCTATAGGAGACCCAAAAGAGTAAGACTGGTGAGCAAATGTATGCTACCTATAAAATTTCATTAACTTTTTTAAAAAATGCCGTCAGAAACAAGTAAATTAGTGATTGAAGATTCAGAAAACTTATAAACACAAGCCTAAGCCTGCATGTTTGTGGCCCAGACAAAATGCTTGTTTTCAAAAGCACCAAAACACCCAATTAATTTAAAGAAGTTAAACATATAAAGTTTATCAACCATTGCTAAGTTGTCAAGAAGAAAATGTCTTATCTTACTATGTTGACTAGCTGCGGCTGCAGCAATAAGTTCTTCCTCTGTTAGTTCATCTACAGACTGACTTGAAACAAGTCGCCTTTGGGTCCTATGTGGACTTCCACTTGGCGATGACTCATGAGACTTTGAGCTACAGGAAGCACTGTCAGTGTCAGAAGTTGTCACTACATTTGGGATTTGATGGCCCCATGCTTTAACTGGAAGTCGATATTTATCTAAACAGAACAAATGTTTTTAAAATGTTACTAAAAATAATAGAATAATAGCCACTAAATAGTTTATATAACAACAATACAAGTTACAAATACCTCTTTTTGGTGATGCCACTGGTGAGCCTTCAGGTGAATGATGGTCAGAAACTGATCCATTAGAATGAAAGCTTTCCTTGCGAGATTCATCAGAAGTCCTAAAAACAAGTGCATAATAGGCATTTTAAACAAAATGGTAAATTTTTTTTCAAAAGAAATAAGCACTGAATATACAACCTATTTCATTACTTGCCTTTGACCTTGAACATAAGGTTCAAATGAAAAAAACTCAGGTTCACTAGGCTGAACAGATTTGGGCAATCTTCGCAAGTATTCTGCATACTGGCTTCCTGGCTCATAGATCTTGCTGCTGTCACAGAGTGTTTGATATTGTAAGGGTATTGGTGACATAATATCATGATAAAGCTGAAAGTAACCAACAGTTGCCTGCAATAAATTATAAAATATTAATGTTAATTAAAGCAGGTTTGTTTCCCCTCATATTGGAATAAAAAAAATGATTCAAAAGTAATTCGCGAATAAAAGTGTCAGAAATAGTACCTATATAGAAAAACATCTTAGTTATTCTCTTCAATAAATCACTAAGTTATTAACCAGTGTCAGTAGATGCCAGTGTCATTGTAAAATTATCTCATAAACAAAAATACAAACACCAATCAGGAGAGTGTGTAAAAAGTAAACTATTGACAGAAAAAAATATAAACAAATTAAATTACCCCTTTCAGACCTTAAAATCTATAATGCTTTTTGAAGAGTTCATCCACTATTTTAGAGGCATGATGTTAGAACTGAGTTTCAAACAATAAGCTTTGATTCTAGTCTAGTGTCAATGTTGACTGAATACTTTGACAATTTTCTACTAATTAATATTTAATAAAAACTGAGTCCCACTAAATTTTTTAGAAATACTAAAAAAAAAGTAACAAGAAATTAAACTTTTTTTTCTTTAAATTGAATCTTGTAGGTAAAAATTACAAAAGCATTTAGGTCAGCCCATGTCTGAACAAGCTGATCAATGAAGAAGCACAGCTCAGTTTGCCAAAGTGTTACACCAGTCAGACAATAGCCTGTGTCTAGGCCACAGGTGAAGAGATTTACTTTTATTACAGCTTTACAAAGTTGTATTTTAGCCAAAACATTTTGAAATGTTAGTTTAATTTTCAAACTTTGTCAGGAAGTAAAGTGTCCATTTAGTTTTAAAGTTTCTGTTGATTGAATCTAGTACATTTGCAGATTTCAATTCAACCACACAACACTCCTATTAAATGTTGCAAACTTTTCAAACAGATTTTATTCACACAAAAAAAAAAGTGTGTAGGAAAACTTGTACATAACAGAGCAGAAAGAAGAACAAAAATGTACCTCTTTGATAACTTGATCACACTGTTGTATTTGATCTCTTACTTTAGCTAGTAGCTCTCTCTGAGTAAAAGATATTACAAAATATTTATTTTATTACTATATAGCTTTTTATTAAATATTTACAAAGGGAAACTTCTAATTCAAATAATTGAAATGTTACTTTTTTAAGCAATATAACCTCAGTATACAATTCTTTGGGAAAAAAAGGGTTAGATTATAACTATTTAAATTCAACATAACTACAATGTGTCTAGTCCAGAAATGTGCAAATAATTAAGATTATTAAAAAAAAAAAAATTTTACAAAATGGCTCTGAAACTCCAGAAAAAAAAAAGATTTACAAAGTAAAGTAGCAATTGTGCATCAAATATTAATATATAAATAAATACAAGATATGGAAAAATATATTTCTTGATCCATTTACTATTAAACAAATTAATCTCATTTTTCTAAGTAAATTTGAGTAGAGAAGCTATGACTTAGTCAGTACAGCTTTATATCTTGACATGAACTATATTAACACAAACATATGCTAAGGACTTAATCAACTGATGGCTGTAGATTATAACAATTGTCTTCAAAGATCTATTACTGAAATAAAATGTTAGAAAGTTACCTTGACTTTAAACAATTCCTGCTGTCTCACATTAGCCTCAATAACACAAGCTTTGTAGGTAGTCTCAGCTTCAGCAGCCTAAACATTGACATGGAAAAAGTTTAATGCAAAAACTGGATTACTTTTTAATGAAACTAAATGTAAATATTATTCATTCCAATTACTTTGTGCATGGCCTCTTCTTCAGCTTTCTTTCTTCTCTCGAGCTTCTCACCATCTGCCTTGAGGGAGAGATCATGAGCACGTTCACAGTCTTGTTGTCTTGTGTTGTATAAATTCTGAGCTTTCTTCAAATTGGTAATAGATTCAGTCTAAAGAGAAACAAGTAAAGAATTTACATACTTTTATAAACCCTGTCTTTTACATATTTACATATAACAGACCTGCCTACCTAAAAAGTCCAAATGTGTAATGGTCAAAATGTGTATTTTGGCACCTGAATGTGTAACCCTTGCGCGATCGACTATTTTGTCAAATATAATATATATTTATATATATATATATATATTATATATAATTTAAAAGCACAATAACACCTCCACCTCTCTCTTCATTTCTCCACTAAATCTAATTGCTTTCAAGAACCAATCAACATATAGATCTGGGCGTAATGTGTTCACCCCACTTTTTCTGTCCCACCCCCCGGCCAGCTTAGCATGACCTCCGTGACCGCTCGTAAGCTAGTCTAGAGAGGAAAATAAAATGATATGAAATGTGTAACGCGACGGGTTAGATACATATTTGAGTACTGGTGGTCATTTTTGGGAGATTTTGCGTAACGAATATGCATTTTGCGTAACAGTAGGCAGGTCTGATACAACCATCTAAAATTAAACTATGTTTAAGTGCTAAAAAATAACGCTCTGAAAAAAATATTATTTATAAGATTTTGAATGTAATCAGATGTCACAAATAAACAAAAAAAAAATCACCATTTTTCTGTGTTCTCTATGCCATGCTTCTTTGATATACTTGTAAGCTTTATCATGATCCATTTTGCGAGCAGCCAGAGGCTAAAATAAATTATGAATAAGTTAATTTACACCTGGCTCTATGTATCACACTTTATTAAAATAAAAATGTCTGTCTAAACTAACCTCAATAATCTTGTAAGAGTGTACAACTGCCTGAGTAGCCTGTAAACTAGCAGAAAACTCAACATCCTAAATTAAAAAGATAAATGGAAACAGATCGTTAATAAACAAGAAAAATGGAGGAAACTTTCAGGGAACCCCTGTGGGTGTTGTAATCATACATTAAATTGCACACAAACATTAAAAGAAGCTCATTAACAAAATTTCCAAATTACGCCTTACATATTTATATATACTATACATATATTACCCATTGCCTGCGGGTCTTAATTTGCGTATTACTGTCGATATAGTCACTGAGAGTGTTTTGTAAACAATTAAACGAAATAATAATGTTATAAGTAAAGTGAATGCGGAATGCTTGAATGTAAAAATAGTATGAATGGAGCTATCAAAAATAGCAAACCGACTTAAATCCATTTTTTCAAATAAAAACATTTGCTTGTAGGCCTACATATATTTGATTAAAATTTGAAATGAATAGACCTAATTTTGTATGTTCATGTGTTAAAGTATGAAGTAGATCTTCAGTTAGAGATAGATCTAGATCTAGACTAATCTAGAGTTAGATATTGGCTTGGATAGAATTCGTTCTGTGCGCGCGTGAAGGCTTCACTCTGCGCATGCATGACCTTTTTTACTACGTGTACCCGATTCATGAATGGAACTATTAAAATATATCTCAACACAGGTTTGCAGCTTTAGCGAACGAATGTATGAAAAATGCTTTAAAAAAACAAATTTGAATGTTAATTTGATTAAAATATGAAATGAATGGACTATAATTAGTATGTTCATGTGTTAAAGTTTAAACTATCTTTGTGAAGAGAAATTCCATCATCTTAGAGTTGAATTAGAGTTTTAGACCTAGGATTAGAGAGTTGCTAAACATTTTGGTAAGAATGTACATAAGGAATTCTAAATTCGCAGATATAAGGAATGAATTTTTGTAAAAATGCTTTTGAAACACAAATTTGAAGGTTAGCGTTATTGAAAATTAGATCTAGATCCTTTCGATTTATTTATGGTAAAAATGGCCTAGATCGATGAATTTATAATACTTTCATAGAGTTGGTCAACTTTTTTTTGAGGATTTTAAGTTTGTTTTAGGACTTCAATACATACACTACGGTCCAAATTAGTACCCAAGGAACATTAATGCCAATTTTTATCAAGATTGGTCAAACGGTTTTGATTTCTATGCAGGACATACATAAATACGCCTTACTTTGTACTTTATAGTATATATATATATATATATATGAGTGTGTGCAATTCAAAATGCATACGTAGTATTAAAGAAAAAAGGAAACACTTTTGGAAGACAATGTAAAATTTTAGCACATAGATACATACATTCAAAACGAGGCACAGTAGTTTTATAAATTCCCACATTATCCCTTTCATCACTATAGAGTACTTCAGTTATTAAAAAAAATGCTGTCTTCCAGAGTACTTAATTAATTATTGCATCTATTTTGTTGTCTAAACCTAGAGTGGCTATATTCAGGATCCACTAAAAAAAATAGGTAAGATAAGCACACACTGTGACAGACATAAGCCAATTTTTACCTGACTTAATGCTGTACAAAAGACAGACTGGAGTGGTAAGTATGCCTGTCAAAAGAAATGTTTATTACATAAAACAATTTAGCAGCTCACAAGAATGAACTGCAGACATTTCTCTTAGTAGAATATGATTCTAACATTTAGTTAATTTAAGAAATTTTAGCTTTAAATTATAAATTGAGAGAAACATCTTATTTTATTTTAACAATTATACATTTTTTTATGTGTACAAAATAAATTAAATAAAAACTATTCTAATATTAAAATACAACCATTTAAAGATAAATTATGAATATAAAAAAACAACAACATTGTAGTAAAAATTGTGTAACAGCTTTTTACAAAGCTGTCAACAATAACAATCAAAACAGAAACTGGTCAATAGTATAATTACTCATAAACTTACCTTAATTAATCCTTTAAGTTTGTTAGCATCAAATAGATTGACAAGTGGTTAATAACTAATAATGTCGGTTTATTTAAATCTTGTTTGAAATGTTTTTAAACTCATTATTTATGTTTTAAAAGCTGATTTCAATTATCAGCACATACATGATATTAAACTTTCATTTAAAAATGTATTTAATACATTTATTCACAGCTATATCAATTACAAAATTATATGTTCTTAAGCTTTTATATTTTATATAACATTTTATATAACTAGTATGTACTTCTTTGTGGTGCAGAGATTCTAGAAATTCAATTTTATTTTATAAGAGAAATGCTGATGATTTTATTACACATTGCCATTGCTAATTAATACACGATACTCAGTTACATATTTTGAAAGTCTAATTATTCATATAGTATTTCTAAAAACTTACCTCTTTTTTTAAACTATTTTGCACAGTATTTGCCAACCTGGCCAGGTTTTTAGCATAGTCTTGTTCTAATAATAAAATAAGAAGCAGTCTTTCATTTTTTTAGCAGAAGACTATAATATTTGGTTGTATAAAATGGTAATCTGCTCAAGGTTAGATCAGTTTTCTCTGCTTTTCAGACTCAAAGTGATTGTTTGTTTTTTTTACAAATATCATTCAAGAATGAAGTAATCAAATTTAGAAATAGTAAGCATTTTTACTTCACCTCTATTGAAATAATTCAAAAATTTATTTTAAATGTTATATCACAAAACAGGGTTCAAAAGAATCTTGATTACTGCACAAAAAGTTATTAACTCTTTTAAATGGTAAAGCAAAAAGAAACAGCTTTTACTTTCTCATTTTTTAAAAACAAAGTCAACTGTTACACGATTGCTAATCTAATAGCTCTAATAGTTGATGTAGATCTAGATGAAACTTGAATAAATGAATGAATAGGAAATATACAATCCTTCACCCAGCCCTTAAGTCAACACAAGGTTATTAATATGATGAATGTTAAATAGGATTGGCATACTAGGTCCAGTATCATAATAGTAGTGGAAAAATAGTGACTTATACTAGGTAATGATGATGGTAGAGCAATGCCCAATCATTATATAAATAATTTAAAATAATTATATAAATTACACCAATTGAGGCATCAAACTACCTAGCAACAAGCACATAAGGTAAATAAAGTGCTAGCAATTATGTTCCAACAATGATATATCCTAAATCAAGAGGAATTCACAATCAACTCTTTTAAAAATATAGAATTATTAAACGCGTACTAAATAAAAATTAGCCATTGCATTTTTTTAGCACAATAAAGGTGATAGATAAGATAATTTTACAGGTCCAGACTAATTGGAAATTCAATTTGACTACAATAGTCCTCCTCAGCTTAACTACTATAACAATAACAATATATATACGAACAACCTTCACATACAAATGACACACACATAACTAGCACTTTATGAATTAGGCTTCTATTTACTTCTCAGTGACAACAGATGACCTTGCAACACTGACTTTATCTCACTTTAAGTTAAGGAGTTTTCAAAACTTTCTGTTTTAGCTCTAATGAAGATATGACGACTTCGTCCAGATCTGATGTAACTGTGGTTTAATGGGTGCAAATTATCTTTATGGATTGTGTATTTTGGGGTGACCTGTCAATATAGCGTGGACAAAATAGCGCCAACAAAATAGTGTGAAATTTCTCGACAAAATAGAGCAAAACAAAATAGTGCGGACATATATGATGTGTATAACAGTACCGGATTATTAGTAATTTAATTTCCTGGACATCATTTTTGTTGATGTCTCTATCTTTTTCAATATTAATAGATCTGAAAGTATGCCATATTTGCAGAGAACGAGAGTACTTAAAATTTTATATCATTCCCCTTTTTCACCTTTGATTACAATGCATAACTTGCTAAAAATAGGATTTTGAAATGTGGTGACCCGACAAAATAGGATAGGAAAATATGAAAGTGTGTTATACTATAATCAGAAATCTGCAGCATCTTTCTTTGATCAAAACAGTTCGTCTTTTGCCACAACATTGGCAAACTTAGGAGTGTCAGGATTAGTTAAGATGGCGATCACATTTCTTATCTCGCCAAACGTTCGGCCAGATATTGTAGGGAATTTGTATGACTTTTGGGACTACAACTGTATTGGTCGCCGAAGACGAAACCGCAGAGTGACTCCAAGATTTCCGATAGCATTATGGAATGTTAGAGATCTTGTGCAGGACAATCTACCACGAACAAACAATATAGTGGAGGGATGGCACAAGGCATTTCAGTTGTCTATTAACGGTCATCACCCTAATGTCTACAAGTTAATCTCTCACTTCCTCAGAGAAAAGGAGAACACTGAGAACAAGATTCTGAGGTACAATGCTGGAGAACAAAGTAAAACTGCAAGCAAGACCAAGTACCTCCAACTTAACAGATGATTTGAAGCTATACTGCCAATGTACGGAAACAAGCCAGTGATGGAATTTTTATGTGACATTTCCTACAATTTAACTTTGTGAAAGTTTGTGTGTGTAAATTTCACAAGTATCTTTGCATGTTTTCGAAGTACACTTTTATAATGTAAATAAATGCTATATTTTGAAATTATTCATTTTACCTTAATTATGATTTTTGCTTATTTTTAAGATATCTAAAGTGTTTCCTGCAAAATGACTGAAAAATTATAACATTAAAACAAAAAAAAATATTGGCTCTATTAATATTTTACAATATCTAAAGTATTTCTTTCAAAATGACTAAAATATATTTTTTTCTGTGCTATTTTGATGGGGTGCCTTATTTTAGAAAGGCATCTTTCATGAAAAAGTTCGTCAAGAGATGGTAGCTGTGTTTGAGTGATATACAATGCTATTTTGATTAGTCTATTTAGCTAATATTTTTGATAGTGAAATATTACCATATCAGCAGGTGATGGCAAAGTTAATTAGACTGCAGATGGTTGCAGTATAGAAAAGTTTAATTATTTGTCGATTTTAAATAGTCTTAGCTTTCTATGGTAGAAGAGTCGATGAATTTTGGAGAAAGATTTTGACAGTGTTCACTCCATATCAGTTTGTTGTTGATGGTTGTACTTAGGTATTCTTAGCTTTCTAAGGTAGAAGAGTTGATGAATTTTGGTATAAAGATTTTGATAGTGTTCACTCCATTTCAGTAGTTGATGGTTGCACCTTATATTCTTGCACTTGGTCTACAGTTTGGTTGTTGATCTAAATTTCAGCATGATAGCCTTTTTGTTTCCTAAAATCTATCATTTCTTTAGCTTTATGAACATTAAAAATTACATAGTTGTCTATACACCAATGGTAAAAAGTGTTAATTGTATAATGGTACAGATTGTGTTAATTGTAGAATGATACAGATTGTGTTAATTGTAGAATGGTACAGATTTTTGTCTCTTGCAATAAGGCTGATGATGGCAGTGTTGTCAGCGACTTTTATGATGGGAATATCAAATGATTGGCTCCGAATGAATGGTATTCTGTACTGGTGAAAGAACTGCCTTGCATTACAATTAGCTTGTATCAATGGTGTAGGCAATAAAAGTGGTCACTTTCTTTTCAATGTAATAATGAAGAGTTATTTTTTTTTAAAAGTTAAGGCAAACATGAACAAAGTAAGAAGGACATAAACTAAGTTTAGGTAGACATGAAATAAGTTCAAACAATTACAAAAAAACTAACCAAGCTGAGTCTTTTTCTCCAAGTATATAATAATATCAGAAATATATTTTGAGCAGACTTTGGCACGCTGTAAGGCCAAACTGACACCCTTGTCTAATGCAGTTAGAATACGATCTTGCTCTTCACAGGACAATTTGACTATGAAATAAAGTTTTTAAAAAAGCATTTTATATTATCAATAACTACTATTGTATTTTTCTTTTAATCTATTTTTTTTAACATATAGAATTGTAAAATTAAAGCACACACCTGGCACATTATCTTGAATCACATCTTCTGCAGCAATATTGTTCATTGACTGAAAAAAATTGATGATATTGGATCTATTATATTTAGGTCACATTATTATGGTTATAATTTTTAGAATTATTTAGAATGGATTTCACACACAATCCATGCTAGAGTTAATTCAAATGCTCTGATAGGGTCATCAATTTTAATGTATACTCAATAAGAACTAGCATCTGCAGTAATTCACTTGATCATTTGAACTTTTCTAACGCACTATTTCCGTTATTAATAAAGTAGAGTATTTGTGGATGTCAATGACCAGAAGTAAAAGGAAAAGCTAACATCAAAATATTTGTTATTAATCAGCAGATCAAGAAAGTAAACTATAAAACAATTATATTGACCAGATGACAGAGGAGCAAATAAATAATCCGAATTTTTTAATGATATTACATGGTTTTAACATTCTCAAAGATTAAAAAAAAAATCAATGATACCTATGTAAACAAAAAAATCATTTACCAAATAAATATCTGTTAATATTCTAGTTTAACAACAGCATACTTTAGTTAAAATAAATATCTGTTACTATTATAGTTTTGATAACAGCATACTTTAGTACAAATAAAGTAAAATACTATTACACAGTATTGCTTCATTTCATAAACTAGAAGATCATTCAGGCTAAGCTAAGACACAAGATTAGTGAATCTTATTATACCCCTCAAGCCGACACTTGTCCAAATCAAGATTTAGATTTCTATAAGGTTAACTCATTTGTATTTAATTCCAACTATAATATGTCAATATTAATTATAATTATCTAACCAGAGTTAGTGCTTATATTATTGTATTTTTCTTTTCAAACAGGAGAATGTTAACAAAAACATTTCTCAAGGAAAAAATATACTTTTCAACTGTTTTCAAGGACTTTTTATGATTTTTAAAGGATTCAAAGACCTTTTATAAACCTTTACGGGACAGATTTGAGGCTGATTGGAAAAAAACAAACTTGATACTATTTAGCAATAAAAAAAAGGAGAAATAAAATGTCGCAGATCATGAAGCAGCAGGGAAAAATATACTATTAACTTTTGTATGACATTTAAAAAAAAAAAAAGATGAATAATAACAAAAGTTAAATTCACATATTCTGTGGCACAGCTTTTACTTTCCATTACCAATTGTCATTTGTGGGCTCAGCAGCAACAAAAAATTCAAGTTAATTAATGTAAACATAATAATAATAATATAAAATAATAATGAAAAAAATAATTTAAAAATTATACTATATAACATGCATTTGAAATTGTCTTACTCTGGTTTTGAGATTCATCACTATCTGTGGACCCATGTCTCCCATTAAGTAGTCAGATACACTGAAACAAAATAAGATTAATACTCAGTAATAAAACTATTAACATCTGACTGACTAGATTTAATTGTACTTCATAACGACACCATTGGAGTAAGAACATAAATGTAGTTACCTGCTGCTAAATGCTAGAGCCAATTGATCAATAGCATCACAGAAGTACTGAATGGTAATATGAAGCATTTCCTCTTCATAATTATGATCTAAGAATAAAACTTTGTATTTTTATCAACCACTTTCATTTATGAAAAAAAAAGTTTTATTATGCTAATTATATTTAAAAATATAATGCTATATTTCTATTGCAAATGTTAGCCATTGTTTTTCTAAAATGTACATAGCAAACCTACATTCACTTTAAACTAAAATATTTTCACAAAACCACAAGAAAGAACAGTTAGTCTTAAATAAGTCTATATGGAAAAGGACCAATGGCGAACATTTTTGTGCCAGTTTTTAGTTTAGAATTTAAAACTCCGCAATGGTTAAACTAAATTTGACTCTTTTTTTCATATCAGCTATTAAATTTATAATTCAAGTCAACTTGCGGTAGGGGTCGGATGTAATCAGCGAACGCAATTTTCGCGAGAGTCATAATGAGCGAAAGGCCGTAAAAAATAGCGAAATAGCATGTTAAAATGCTTCAATTAGTTCTATCATCTAACTTTTTCCATGAAGCATTATAACTATTGTCCTCCTTGTGGCATTAGGCCTAAATTTGTTCTCACTTTTCTCGTGCTCGACATCTCCTTTCTCTGCTTGGAACTGGTGTCTATATAGCTTACCAAACTTGAGATTCAATTTTTTTTTTTAAAGAAAGAAAGAAACTACAAAATTCTATCTCGCCACCTTCCTATAGGCTAGTCCATGTCGTACTACTCTTCCTTTCATAAACTCTCGTTACTGCAACTATTTTTTTTAAAGAACTTATGTTCAGTGCACTTAATCACCATCTCCCCCCCCCCCTTTCGCTGATTGACCCAAAGGCAGATCCCGAATGCGATGAATTGATGATGTATGGAGACAGATCTACAACAGCTTGGGTTTCCGGCATGGAGACGAAAGGCTCAGGAGAGATCTTGTTATTTTATACATGTATATTATATGGTAATTCTTATATTTATTACTAACTAATGGTAATTCTTATATTTATTACTAACTATATTGTTCGAGTTTTTTTCTAATCCTGAAATCGAATAATTTCTCCTGGAAAACTCTTGGAAATCTCATGAAATCCTAATCTCAGAATGGTGGGGCAACCCTGTGAAAATGAATTCTGCACTTCTTTTTAACATTTATGCACACACTAATATAATTAATTAGTAACAAGAGGTTAACCAGCCAGTTAAAAAAAAAAGGAGGACGGCAAAAAAAGGTGCCCCCCCCCCTAAAGCGTTTTTAACATCAACTGAAGCGTCATTTCACCCTCAGTGGCATAGAGGAAAGTAACTGCCAGCATATGACCTCTGAGAGACTGTTGGAGAGCTACGAGTCAAACATTGTAGACAGAAAGAAAATGCGGGAAAATATGCTGGTCGCAACTGGGCGTAGTCATGTGAAACACGTACTGCACTCATCCTTAATTTCGAAATCGAAGACATTGGGTTAAGGTTAAAAATAGGCCTGTTATTTTAATATTTCAGTTTAGTGACAATTACAATAGATGAGACAAATAGAAAAACAGATTAAATCAGTAACTAAATTATTATTAAGGGCTTTTTAAGCTTATAAAAGGGGTTTCGCTGAATAGGTTTTCAGTTGAAAAGGTCATTTTGAGCAAACACCCCATAATATTTTTTTTCAACGGAATGAATAGCCTTAGCTATTCTAGCTAACTATTTCCTCATCGATTTAGAAGCATAATATGTCCAGCCGATGTCCATTGGTGCTGTAAAATCGCCTTAAGTTCGGACCTATTCTTGTTTATCCGGAAACGTTTTGATAAGGAAATTTACATACATGTCAACTTTGACCTTCAGCTATGCTTTATTGTATTAGGGAAAACGAAAGTGAATATGTGGGAAATGTAGAAAAATGGAGCCTTTGTAATACCATTTTATTAGTTCTGCAGTTACTTTTGAAATAATAAGAATGGATAAAAATTACAGAGAGGTGTTCGCTTTATATGCCAATTCGCTGATGGGCCTTTCCCATATATTCTTTTCACTAACATCTTTTTCTCTTAAGAATAAAACAATTTTGAATGTTGACATTAAATTGCTTAAAACTGTAATTTTCTTTTTTTTAATTCATTATTTAACTAATGGATTCCAGAATAGTTTTCAACATTTGGAAGGAATTAATTTTTTTTCCCTTTCAGATTGAAAAAAAAAAGCTTTGAGCTTTCATAACTTTTAGTTGAATAGAATATGATCTATTTAGTATAGAATTAAAGAGAATGCAAGCCCTATTTATGTAATACAAATGAATTTTTATAAAACAAAATTTATTTTGATATTAAATTAATAAAAATTAAAAATTAAATTTACAGACTTTGAAAAATTCTCCAGAATCTAGATCTAGTTAAAATTTTATATTATCCAAATTGAAAAAAATATTTCTTTTATCATATTTATCCATTTTGCCACAAAACTTTAAACATAAAGCACATTGAAAACACAATAAAATGGGAAAATTAGTGTATAATTTATGTCACTACAATTGGAAAAATGAAAACTGACAAACTGTGTACAAGTCAACAGCTATAGCTCAAGACTAGATCTAGAAAATATATTATGATCCAAATTAAGAATATAAAAAAATAATTTCTAGTGATATTCATTCATATTTGAACAAGACTTTATATAAAACACACTTTAAACACATAAAATGATTGTCTTGACCTCATTATCCCATATTGCTAATATCTGGAACATTGATCTAAAGAAAATAAAGCCTTTTAAGCCCCCACTCTTTAAAAACATCTTTCTATGGAAATTTAGGATGTTTAATAAAGGGAAACAAGATAAAGTTTTAAGCAATTAGAAACATAAAAAATTCTTACACAAAATGTAATTAACTCAATTAGTTTGGAGCTGCCATGTAATTAAATTTGTAAAAGATCTAGACCAAGAAAATAAATCTGTGCAATGTTTACCAATTGTTATTGTTTAGTGATTTTTCATGCTTTTACTTTTCTCAATACTGTAATCCTATCACTTATTTGGGTCAGATGGGAAAATATGGGAAGGGGAAAATAGACAGGGATATCTGGGTAGATTTTACCGTAATTGGTTTTTAAAAGCATTTACAAAAAAAAAAAAGAGAATGACCTGAATTTGAGCTCATGGCTTAGCCTCATGGGCCGATGTGCTAACCACTCTGCTAGTGAGGTACACAAGCTTGTGTAGTTATATATTGTTTATTTCAATTTAGAGCGGCAACCTACAATGGGGACTAATTCAGTTTACACTACCACTTCAGTCAAGTACAATTCTTTCCCTTGTTCGAGATAATAAAATAATTAATTACCAACAGTTAATTAACTAATTGATGTTGTTTTTTTCATTGATCTTTATGTTGTCAGGTAAAAGAAATAATTGTGCAAAATTTCAGCTTGATCCAAGATTGAGTGTGGGAGAATTAATGTGTACAAACTTTTTACCAGACAGAGTTGATATAAGCATTGTAAATAATAAGTTTTAAAACACTGATAATGCAAGCCAGGACACTGTGAGTGTCGTTATGGGGTGAAACAGTTAAGTTTCTGACATAGGAAGGAAAAAATAACAAAATATTTAAAAATACTTTTTCAACAAGGCTTGTATTTGTAAGGGAAAATAGATAATTGTGCAAAATTTCAACTTGACCCGAGAACAGGATGTAGGAGAAATAACATTTACAAAATTTGTACCATACAGATGGAGTGAGTTGATAAAGCTATTTATTAAAAAAGCTTAATGAGAAGTTCCTCAACAGTCCATTGTATTATTTCATACTTTTTCACTTCAACTGTAAACGCATCAGTGTCAACAAGAATGAATTATGAGCATCTTTTCAATGTCAATAATTACCTTCAAGAAATGTTAATAGTTATAAACAACATGTTGGTGTACAATACAAACCTTTAATCATGTCGATCAAACTTTTAGCAGCTGTAAATATGTCTTGAGATTGAAGGACTGGGTAGTTCTGCATGACTGGATTCAATACAGATAAAACTTCTCCTAATCCTTCATGAATCAGCACACGAGAATCTTCCTCTGGGTCTACACATAAAAACACAATAACTCTACATGTTGAACATCTAGCTTTAAATGCTAGGACCCACTATTAAAGAATGATGGACTAAATGATCAATGATATTTGATTATTTAAAAAAATACTTTTTTTTATTGCTGAACAAGAAAGAAAAAACTAAACTGTAAAAGATAATTTATTGATAAGCAATGTTTTTGTATTTAAAAACTAAATTTGATAATAAAAGCCTTCTCTCAATGTTATTAAACTTTAAAAAAAAATAGAAATACACTTGACTATGTCCCTCAAAACACAGAGTGAAGGTAAATGGTTAAAGTGTGCTTCTCAAAGGAAAAACAACAACACTGGAATGATGCACAATACAGAAATATTCTATAACTAATATATAGCACATCTGTTATCTAACAAAGTTGTTTATTAGAGAATGATTTTTTATTTAAATTAGGAATTTAGAGAAAATCAAAACATTAAAAAAAAACAAAAAAAACAGAAAAACAGAAAATTTAATTTTTTAAATTTTTAAAAAATTCTATCTATTGTACACCTAATGTACTAACTTACAATGTGACAAAACAAAATAGGCTGTAGAACAAGGAGATAACCTTACCTATGCCCTCAGTAAACATAAGCCTTAATCTGGCTAATGAGTCTGAGAATTTTTTGACTTCTTGAGTCAATGCCAATATTTCATCATGATCAATGATACTTGGACTAGGTGGCTCACTGCTTGTTATTGTTCCCAAGGAACAACTTTTCTTTGGAGGATGCACAGATTGCATTCTCAGAGATAGAAATTTCTCCTTTGGAGATGTAGGACTGCTATCAGAAGATGATTTAGACTCAGTAATTTCATAGGTGAGAAGACTCTAGAGAAAAAAAAACTTGAAATTTCAGAAATTTAAAATACAATACATTTGTTAATATTGCAATTAATTTTCACTTATTAGGTTTAAAAGCCAAGAGTAATTGTAATAGAATAACTACAAATGTAATAACTTTAATAAACATTTTGTTTTTTTCTTATTTAAGGCCTTTTTGTATTACTCATGTGCATGATAAATATTTTAGATTATATATTTATGTTATATAAATTGATATTTTAAGAAGAAGTTTGTACAATATTCAAAGATGACTTAAAAACTTTGTATTTGAAACTACTATAGTATCAATTTTAATAATTAATAATAATGTGGAGAGTTCCTTCCTTCTAACAAATTTAGTAACAGCTATTTTGTAAGTTTTAGTTGAAATAAAATAATTAAGTTATAATTGAAATTTATATATTTTTTCTAATACAACAGCAGACTACAAACTTAAAATAATTTTTCAAATTTCTCAAATAATACTTGTTGAAGTAAATCAATACATTCAAAGACATGCTAATACTAAAGAAATGTCACTCAATAGATTCTCAATACAAGTGCAGCAAAGCACAAAAACATCTTTCAGTGTTTCAATTGAAATCTAGAGTGTAAGAAACTAAGAAGAGAGAGTCTTAAGTTAGAACCAATGGTGCTTCACAATCTCTTCCAAAAACGGCAATGGCAGTGAATGTGACTACTGAAAAAATCTGGGTATTAATGTATTTCAGAAGTAGTTTTTTTTTTATTTACTGTTGTGAGATACATTTTTTATCAATCCTAGTTTAAGTTGTTTTTTTTAAATAGAAGTAAATCAAACTAAAAGACTATGCACACAAAAGCAAACATTTTTAAAGTAGCCAGTATAACCCTTAGCCACCGAGTAAATATTTCATCATTCTTTTTGACATGAAGTCACAAATTTCAAAATTTGAAGCAAGCATTGGTCTCCTATAATTTGTTCTGAGTTATTGAGGACTAACTTATAGACACAATTTAGAAGGTTATGAAAAAATATTTACTTTTAGATTTGTACAGTAATAAGAAATTTACTAATTTGAGAATATAGTTACTATTATGATGAACTTAAGTAAATATAACTAGAATTACCAGCAAATTTAATGTTTATCCTAAAAGAAGAAGCACAATGGTTACACTTGAATTTAGGTAGATAAACTCTTCACCTCAAACTGCTAAAAAAAAACATTGCCACAGAATGTTAGAAATATAAACAAATTGCTAAACATACAAAACATGGAAAATGGAAATAATATTTAAAAAATATAAATGTTCCAGTAAACAATATTGTGATTCTAAATATGTTGTTTTTTTCTGAATGTGGGGTGTTTTTACAATTTACCATCTAAATACCATCCATCCAAAAGATTTATTTTTTTTTCAAAATTTTAAAATCTTGGAGGCAATCTTTTGGCTAATGCATAGAATCTATAAATTGCAGTAGGGACTAATTCTATAATTTTGGAACAACTATGATAAAACTGTTACACTTTGTAATAAAATAGATTCAAAGAGGTTAGGTTATACACAATTCTAATTTATTAATTATTAATTGGTACACAGGCCTGTGTAATTTAGTAAAGTAGGCAAACAAAAAACTTAAATGATTTAAATCTTAACTCTTTCTCTCCATAATTATTTACCACATCTAAATACCATCCATCCAAAAGATTTATTTTTTTTCAAAATTTTAAAATCTTGGAGGCAATCTTTTGGCTAATGCATAGAATCTATAAATTGCAGTAGGGACTAATTCTATAATTTTGGAACAACTATGATAAAACTGTTACACTTTGTAATAAAATAGATTCAAAGAGGTTAGGTTATACACAATTCTAATTTATTAATTATTAATTAGGTAACAGGCCTGTGTAATTTAGTAAAGTAGGCAAACAAAAAACTTAAATGATTTAAATCTTAACTCTTTCTCTCCATAATTATTTACCACATCTAAATACCATCCATCCAAAAGATTTATTTTTTTTCAAAATTTTAAAATCTTGGAGGCAATCTTTTGGCTAATGCATAGAATCTATAAATTGCAGTAGGGACTAATTCTATAATTTTGGAACAACTATGATAAAACTGTTACACTTTGTAATAAAATAGATTCAAAGAGGTTAGGTTATACACAATTCTAATTTATTAATTATTAATTGGTACACAGGCCTGTGTAATTTAGTAAAGTAGGCAAACAAAAAACTTAAATGATTTAAATCTTAACTCTTTCTCTCCATAATTATTTACCACATTCTGGTGGAATCAACGCTGGTATCGTTAGTTAGAAGTGAAAGAGTTAATAGCTTAAAAAAGATTAAATAAAAAAGAATTAAAAAACCGAGTTTAAAATTATTAATTAAAGGCCTTAAAAAGAATTCACAGACTATAGAATATAAGCCACAAAGCTTTAAAAAGAAACCCCTGTTATAATTAGATAAACTGTTACCATGTTATTAATCACAGACTACAGACTATCAGCAATCAGCCACAAAGCCTATCCTTTGCTACCCAGGGCATAGGTTAAAAGAATATTCATAAAGTATTTGACAACTGCAGTTAAATTACAAAATGGATCAAAGTAAAGATCAAGGCAGTGTGCAAGCAAAACTCTTTTTTCAAGCAAACTGGTAAAACAAACCAAAAACTAGACTGTGGAAAAAGGAGCCCCTATCTGGCTGTTCTGATGAAGTCAAAAAAAAAAAATGTGTAAGAAAGGAAGATCTAAATTGTGGAGAGAAAACCATCTCTTTCAGACAGTTCCATTGGAGAAACAAAGCAAATGTCATGTGTTTTATTCTTTTTAATTGATACTAAAATTCACAGGCAAAAAAAAGTGTCTAGTGAGGGGGCATTACAATGAAAACATAATACAAGATTAATTATTTGCATTTTGCCTTTAAACTTGGAAGGAAAAAAAAGTACAACAGTTGCTGTAGTAATTATTAATAGTGTGTTAACTGACTGCTTGATATATAATATATATACATTATATATTTAATATATATAATATATATATTAGTTGAATTTTTTAATAAAAGCTTATATATAACAGCATCTAAAATATATATATATAAATAAATATTGGTCTTCTATAGTTGTTATAATGTTTTGTTTGGTGTAATGCAAAAATTGTAAGACAATAAATTAATAAGATGTAAGATATCAAACTGTAGTCAACCTATATCTATATTTAGATTTGAGTAGATCTAGATCTAGATTAGAACCATTAATATTAAGATTTTATTAGTACCTTAATGAACTTGGCTGAATGTAGAATAGATTTATGTAGATTCTAGATATACTTGATGCGACATCAATAGATTCTGGAAGAGCAGGCTATGGAGTCTACATCGACTTTCTTGGCTCTTACACAGTCAAAATCTTTGGACCATGTGGTAGTGTTTGCAGTTTTGATGCGGGGACCATGGCAGTCTGTGATGCCTTAAAAGTCATTGACTCTCAACTCGGTAAGGGACATTTGAGAACAACACAGATTGTTGTGGTCACTGACTCAAAATCTGTACTACAGGCTTTGCAAAGCCCCAGACCATGGCCCCCCCAATATCAACACTATCATCATGGCTTCACATAACATTAAACAACGCTATGGCACCCCTGTAATAATGCAGTCACTTAGGTGAGACTGGCAACACTACTGCAGACTCTTTGGCCCACCAGGGAGGGCAAATTCCACCCACTGAACAGGCTGCAAGCTTTCATCAAGCACTGGCTATAATACAAAAAACAGAAATGGAAAAGTGGTTTGAGTGCTGGGACAAGTCCCCAAAAAAGGGTGGAGTCTGGGAGCGCTTGAGGCGCCCTGACCGTACTTCCCCGTAGTGGAGGCTGTCCAGGCCTGAGCAAGATAATTATAGCACAGTGCAGGACAGGCCACTGTCCTGTTGGCTCATATTTCTCATGGCTATGGCCAAATTTTGATTCACGGTGCCCCCGCTGCAGGGAAGAAGAGGAAACTGTGCCTCATATTCTGTTTGACTGCCCCAGACTTGCTGATCTCCGTCTTGACAGGTCTGGGAAACCCAAAATTCTCGACCTGTATGGCTACATTTATGCACTACGCAAGACAGCAGGGTTTCTGTCCAGGGCTTTTGCCAGTTTTGCAAGAGAGGATTCAAGCCCTCAATCTAATGGAGTTTGATGATGATGATGAGATATACTTGATATATAGCAACAAAAAATGGCATCTATACTAGATTCTAGATTGTAACTATATTATATAGAGTCTAGATCTAGCATGCACAGAAAGAAAGCTTAGAGAGTTAGAGCTGTTAGTTAGCCCTATAATAACTTAAATATATATATTTATATTATTGATCTATATTATTAGAGTCTATAGTCTTATTATTATAGAGACATTAGAATTTAGATCTAGAAGAAAATCAAGATTCTAGAGATTTAATTTAGTAGTGGAGTCTAGTTCTAGTAGAGTTATAGATCTAGTCACTTGGGGAGTTACTGTCTAAGTTAGTGAATCATAGTTTTTATCATAGTGTCCAGAAGTCTAATAAATTAATAGATCTAGAATCTAGATCTAGACTAGTTTTAATTATAATTGAGACTGTATTAGTATTTAGACTTTATTATTATTATTAGAGTATAAATAATAAAGTTAATGAGTCTCTAGGCTCCAGGCGAGAATCTAATTCTATATATATCTATATATTATGCAGTTTTAAAAGCATGCACACAAAATTCTACTCTAACTCTAAGATAATCATAAACGGACCTTTTGATCATCAAGCCATGAGATAAACGGAAACTGAAAAATGTCAGTATCAAAATTATCAAGTTTTCTTTTAATAGACTTTCCAATATTTTTCGCTAATTGTCGACCTTTAGACATCTTTCGCCGTTAAACGTTTCATTATCATGTAATTATAAATAAAAGACTATTGATGCCAGTGGATCTAGAACACAGTGTAGTATTAATAGGATAGCAAAGCATCCAGCAGGGAGTGTATAGCTACTTTTTTTTTTAGGGTACTATTTTGATAACAAGATTTCCTAGAACAGACACTTCCGCCATCTTTGCATATCCATATCCTATTTGAGGCCAGATACTTAGGAGTGAAGACTGAAGATCTGATCGTCTGTGAATATGATTCTAGAATACTAAACAGAAAAAGTGTCTAAATAATATTGCTGTCTCTAAATCTAGAATTCATATGGAAAAGAAAGGTCTACACAAAATCTAAATCTATGAATTTATTTAACGAAGAAAGTTAAAAAAAAAAAAATAATCATAATTTAACAGTAGGATTCGGCTTGCGTTATATTGTTACAGTTATTTGACTAGAAGTAAGATCTAAATCTAATTTCATGTGGTAATAAATCTATAACCAAGTATCGTATACAGATCTAACATTGATCTTTTTCTCTAAATTTTTGGATTGCTTTGAAATCGTTTACAAATATTTACATGTTCTACTTGTATATCTATTTAGCCAACTAGGCACTAGCTAGATCTATATATTGCTTTTCCTCTTTTACATTCCCTCCCCATTAAAGTCACGTGACATATGATGTCACTGTTGAAAACTTTAAAATAAAATGAAAAAAAAAGGGGGGGGGGAACACCGACCTATGTAGATATACATTATTATTCTCTCATCTCGTCATTGATTTGATCTTAGTCTAGATCACAGACCTATATATATATATATATATATATATTATATATATAGGTCTGTGATCTAGATTACTTCCACTAGAATAGAAATAGCTCTGATTTTGTTTATAATATTTATATATTATAACCTGGTTCCTCGTCAAAGCGATGGATGAAATCGACAACCAAAGTAGATCTAGAACTGTCCAAAGTGATAGTCAAAGCAATGAAAAGAAAGGTGATATTTTAAACTTACCATTTTATTTATACAAAGTCGTCAAAGTACCATTAAAAAAGTGTCGAAACTAAAACGACCGTTTCCGTGCAAACTTTAGACTACACTACTTAGTAAACTTAGTTAGTTAGTTAACTTACTTAGACTTTCAATCTAGATCTAGACAGAATTACTCAGAGTCAGAGTCAATTAGTATTAATATTAGAGACTCTTTAGTCTAGAGTAGTTTATTTAATCCGGACATTGTTTTGTTTTACATGTTTCGGATGTTCCTTCAGAGTTGAAGATAGTTTACTTCCTAGTCCAAACCTACCGCAGGACAACAGGGGATGGGAGCGGGCAGGGTTTGAACCCTCGACCGTCGATAAATCCGAACAACAGTCCAGCGCGCAAACCTCACGACCAGGCAGCCATCCATTACATGAATTCGAACACTCACTGTTTTTGTGGTCATTACATCTTTAAGTTTATTTTGATATTTAATATGAAACTACTTAACAAGCGAACTGTATAATGTGCATGTCCATTTTCAAATAATTCTAACCAAATTTCCTTCCATTTATCTATCTCTTTATGTAAGATAAATGGTAATAGGCGATATTATGCCGCCCACGCCTGATCCAGTTCTTTCTGTGGTCTTACTGTAGACAATAGGCTCATAAACCTACCCTAAAAAGCTGTACCATCGCAAATTAATATTAAGCCGAAAATTAAATATTTAGTTTTCAAGTTCTTTTATCATTGTTGTAATGAAAAATATGCCATTTTGTTTATGACGTTCTTAAGAGGAGGTAACTCTCCATGCCAGAAGTTTAAAAAACAATAAACTAAGAGCAAGTATCACTGAACTATATATTATTTTGATGGAATTTAGTATGATCAAAATTTAGATTTAGTGCTAGCTTTAGGGTTAGGGTTAGATTTAAGTTTAGGTTTAGGATTAGGGTTAGAATTAGGGTTAGGTTTATAACTAGGGTTAGGTTTAGAATTTGGTTTAGGGTTAGGTTTAGTGCTAGGTTTAAGATTAGGGTTAGGTTTAGAATAAGTTTAGTGCTAGGTTTAAGATTAGGTTTAGAATTAGGGTAAAGTTTAGTGTTTGTCAAAACCCTAACCACTAAACCTAGCCCTAACCATAAACATAACCCTAAACCTAAATTACTAAGCCTAACACCAAACCTATTTCCCTTAACCTAATTCTAAACCTAACCCTAGCTCTATACCTAATTCTTATTCTAAACCTAACCCTAAACCTAGCAGTAAACCTATTATTTTGATCCTACTAAACCTAATCCTAAACTATAATATAGTGCTCCAAACGATATATAGTTCAGTGACATTTTTTTCCTTTACTTCCTCTCCAGAACATCATAACAATTTTACAGCAACAATAAGAAACCATAAAAACTAAATTAATTTTTTTTTCGGCTTAATATTAATTTGCGATTGTACAGCTTTGGAGGGTAGGTTTATAAGCCTATTGACTACGGTAAGGCCACAGAAAGAACCGGATCAGGCATGGGTGGCATAATATCGCCTATTACCAGATAAATGAATTTCAAATTTGTAAGTCAGGCTGTTGTTTTTTCCTATGGTACCAGGATGACTTTACCTCTTCCTAGGGCCTAGGGTTAAGACTATAATTTTTAGCTGGCTAAATCTATGCCCGACAATATTTATTCTGTTTTTATTCTGGATTTATTTGATTCATAAGCCAAGTTGTTTGATTCCATACAAAAAAAAATAATAGGGTGTTTGAATTAATTTACGATTTTCTTACCAATAATGGGCAATATCTATTTCGGACAGCCAGTTTGGGACATCAATGTTAATGATCTTATTTTTTTTTTTTATAGAGAATAAATGGGCAAATGAGTGAGTTTGATATATTGAATGAAGTTAAATGCCTAGATCTAGACCTACTAGATAGATCTAGATTTATATCCATAGAGAGAATATAGAGGATTCAGCTATTTAGGCAAGAATGGCTATCCTTACCTGTACTATACTACAAAAGATCATCTGTATTAGAAATTTATTAAATGAATAAACAAAAAACACAAACATTCAACACACCTAATCATGCAAACATAAAATAAGTCTAAAAGTTCGCGTAGAAGTCACTATCCCAGTGATCTAATTTTGGTAGAATTTATAAGTGAGTTCATATTTATTTATTTTTTCTCTTATTTATGCATAATTTGAAAACATCTTAATGATTTCATGTGAGGGGCTATGCCTGGAGATCTTAAAATTTAGTTAATGTTAATATAGAATTAAAATCTGAGTTTATTGATGCCTAAATATAGAGACTGTCTGAAATAAATTGGTATCTGGAATCAAATAATGTGTGTCAAATTTGTCTGAATTAAATGAAAACACATGGCCTCTTTGACCTTAAATATAATAACAAATATAGGTTAGGGGTACAAATATAAGTAGTCATCGTTATTTTCCTTAATAAACTAAAGAAGATTTTGATACTTCATTTTCTTTTTTATGTCAAGGCCATCGTCAAATAATTTGCTGTCAAAGTCAAACTTTGAAATTTTGGCCTATAGGTGTCAGAATAGAAACTACTCTAGATCTAAGACTTAGAATCTAAGTCAACTAAGTAGACAGTAGTCAGTACTCAGTAGACTGAGTAGAGTATAACTCTACAAAGTAGTTTAAGTCTAAGTAAAAGTTGACTTGACTTAACTAAGTACCATAGATGTAGTAAGTCTAGAATCTAGATTACTTTACTAGAATTAGTTAGATCTATGAATCATACCCTAGTGTACTAGGTCTAACTCTAGTTACTAGACTAATTAGTAATAAGTAATCTAGTTAAGTATCTAGTACTAGATCTAGTACTACTTCTAGATTTTGATTTCTAGATGATACTAGATCTAGTATTAGTATACTACTACCTAGTATTAAATAGATTAGAGTAGATCTACTTAATGACTACTTATTCAACTATGTTACATTTTCATGATAATACATGTAAAAGTAACTATCTTAGTTAACTTAGTATCCAAACTCTAAACTAAAGTAACACAGACTAAATACGCCTATGACCTATGTATAATATAGAGTCTATGTGTTTTAATAAATGAAAAACTGTCATGGAATTCCCATTTCCCATATTGATGAAACTATTAAAAAATCAAATAAAGCATTAGGGTATATTAAAAGAAATTTCTACAAATCAAATAAGAACATAAAGCTAAAATGTTATTTAACCTTGGTTAGGCCAATAATAGAATGATGCATCCTCTATTTGGGACCCCTCAACTCAAGAAAACATTAAGAAACTGGAACAGACACAAAATAGAGCAGTGAATGAATAGTAAAATTTGACTGGAGTAATACCTTTAGTAAAATCAAGATAGAACTTAAAAGTAAAGTAGTAATCATACATAAAACACTGAACCACAATCTTCAAATACAAAAACAAAACCTAACAAATACTCAGAAAGGCACAAAGATAAAGGCACATTCATTATTCCTTATGCTAGGACAAATTTGTACAAATGCTCCTACTTCCTTAGTGCTATTAGAGCATGGAATGGGTTGCCTGATCCAGCCAGTAAAACCAGTGACTTGGCAGAATTTAAGACAATGGTTAACATGCATGACTAGATTGACTTAGGAACATGAGTAGGACATAAACATCTTTTTTTGAAGTAACATCTATATTTTATAAGATAACTTCTAAGTGTAGATCTATAGGCCTATCATTATAGCATTATCAAGTCTAGTAGATTTATACATTCTCTTTGGGAAAGAGGGGAATGGGGAGGGTAAAAAATGTTTCATTTTTTAAAAATCTAATATTCATTAATTATTAAGAGTAAAATAATCATAAATAATGAAATATAATAAATAATACTAATAAGGAGGTATTATTTTTTCTTGTTTTCATATCTTGTCAAAAAAAAATTTTTACTTAATAAAGTATTATTAATACTCAATGTGTATAGTATTATTACTTTCTTTTCTTTCTAAATCAATTTCCTTTTTTTTTCTCGTGGTTACTACCTACAAAACTAGCCAGCATCAATATTTAAAAATCTTAAAAATAAAAAAAAAACAAAGAAGCTTTTTATTTTCATAATAAAGCATTTAAAATGCATTCATAGACTACCAAGTGCTTATTAAGTGTCAAAACATTACTATAAAGTAAATAAATGCTGGTTTAATAATAGACTAAAGAAGCTTTGTAAACAAGGAAAACCTATATAGAAAATTTAAAGAAACCAAGGCAGAAAGAGTTCACAAAAAGTATATAAAAATTAAACACCTAACCCAAAAAGTAAGCAGACAGCTGCAGAGTGAATACATAAACAATGTAATATCTAAAGATAACAACAAAAACCTATGGTCATACATTAAGTCTAAGAAAATGGAAACAACAGGCATAGCGCCATTAAAAGATGAGCATAACATAATATATAATGACAATGAAACTAAAGCAAACATCCTAAACAAATACTTTGCATCAGCATTCTCAGCCCCAGGAGACAAAGACATATTTCTTAATTTGAACCAAGTAGACAACATAGAAGATTTAGTAGTACAAGAAAATGGAATTCAAAAACTATTATCCAACACCAAACCAAATAAAGCATCTGGACCTGATGGTATTCCAGCTAGATTACTCAAAGAACTAAGCAATGAGCTAGACCCAGTGTTCAAAATACTCTTTCAGGCATCGCTTAACCAGGGCAGAGTACCAAAGGACTGGAAAGAAGCTAATGTCACCCCCCTATTTAAAAAGGAGAAAAATCTGATCCAGGAAACTACAGACCAGTATCACTTACCAGCATCACATGTAAAAACCTAGAACACATAATATGTAGCAACATCATAAACCACTTAGACAAACATAATGTTATCACCCCATACCAACATGGCTTTAGGAAATATAGATCATGTGAAACACAACTAATAGGACTAATTGACGATTTTTCAAAAGGTTTAGATAATAGTGAACAAATAGATGCTATCTTACTAGATTTTTCCAAGGCTTTTGACAAAGTTCACCACCATAGTTTGCTTAAAAAATTAAAATATTTCGGCATTAATGGTCCACTGCATCAGTGGATTAAAGATTTTCTGATAGGGAGAGAACAAACTGTAATAATAAATGGCTCTAAATCAACACCAATAACAGTAAACTCGGGTGTACCTCAAGGAACAGTCTTGGGTCCACTACTATTTTTAATTTACATAAATGATTTACCAAATTGCATTAGTTCAGGAACAAAAGTCAGATTATTTGCAGATGATTGCATAATATATAGAACAATAAAAACAACACAAGACACAGATATTTTACAAAGAGAATTAGATGAATTACAGAAATGGGAATCAAATTGAAGCATGTCTTTCCACCCAGAAAAATGTCAGTTGTTAAGAGTAACAAAAAAACTAAAATAAATTAATTCCACTTATCTTATTCATGGCAAACCAGTAACACAGACTAAAAACGCAAATACCTAGGTGTTATAATAAATACGAAAAACATGCATATATGTAACCCTGCCGGACCAAGTAAAACAAAGGACGTTTGGGCCACGAGGCCTTCTTCAGCTACAAAACAAACAAAAAATATAAAACAATTAACACAAAATAGTCTTAAGTTAACTTATCTGTCCGATGTTGTTCTCTATCGAGGCAGAAAAGAAATGAGCCGCGCTGGTGTAAAAGCGCGGGAAAACGGAAGGGGGCGGAGATGTCAGGCAAAGAAGAATGGGAAAAGGGGGTACCGTAGTGTTAGTGCCCATCGCTTATTAAATAAAAGTGTGCTGGTTGTTGATCCCGTTAGGTTGGAGGGTGCCTGACATGTAAATAAGTTTGTTTTCGATCTGCAGACGGGTGTTTTTGTCGTTGCATTGTTGTATGGCAGTGACGAGGAGGTCGGTGGTACCCCTATGATGTGTGTTATTGAAATGGATAGAGACGGGCTTAGTAGCGAAGTTACGAATGTCTCTAAGGTGTTCTTGGAGTCGTGTTTTTAAGGTCCTGCCTGTGTTTCCAATATAAACCATTTGACACCTTGAGCATATTATAGCATATATGACTCCTCTACTATTACAGTTAAATTTGCCACTTATCTTGATGGTAATTTTAGGACAGGTGATGGTAGGGGTGGCGAGTGTGTGTTTGCAGGTCTGACAATTACGTCGCTTACATGGCCAAGTGCCAGGTTCACTTGAAATGTTGTGGAGTTTAGTGTGTACTAATATGTCTTGTAGGTTTTGGTCTCGCCTGAATACTACAAGAGGTGGGGATGAAAAGACGTCACGAGTATGTTCATCGGCTAGGAGAATGTTCAGGTTTTTGAGAAAGATGTTTTTTGCTTTCACATTGTGAGGGTGATAGGTTAATATCAATTTGGGCCTCCCATCATTGCTAGATATCGTTTTTTTCTTGAAAGCTTGTTCTCTTTTAAGATTCTCCACTCGCGATAAGGCTTTGTCTAAAATAGCCTGAGGGTAGCCACGACGCAAGAAAAACTCTATCATTTCAGTTGCTTTTTCAGTGAAGTCATTGTCATCTTGGCAAAGGCGGCGGATACGTAGAAGTTGGGAGTAGGGGATAGAATCTTTACAGGATGGTGGATGGGATGACGAGTATAGGAGATAGCTATGGCTGTCAGTGTCTTTGTAATGGCAGGATGTAGACAGAGAATTTCGGGTTATGTTTATTTCTATGTCTAAGAAGTTCACTCTAGTTCTGGAAATGGTGTAAGTGAAACGAATGGCGGGATTGAAGTTGTTAGTGAACTCAATAAATTGGATAAGTTCATTCTCTGTCAGAGATGTTATGCCTAGGCCATCATCAATGTATCTCCTATAAAATTCGGGCATGGGGCCCGTGTAGGATGAACAAATGTTGAGTTCTAAGAAGCCCATAACTAGGCAGGCATAAGAAGGACCGAATGCCGTACCCATAGCTACTCCGCTGATTTGGTCGAAAAATTGCCCATTAAACTCGAAGGAGTTGAGAGTTAGTACAAGCTCCGTAAGGCGAACTAGAATGTCAGTGGATATAGATTTGTGTTTGTTTGTGTTTGATGGGAGGCCCAAATTGATATTAACCTATCACCCTCACAATGTGAAAGCAAAAAACATCTTTCTCAAAAACCTGAACATTCTCCTAGCCGATGAACATACTCGTGACGTCTTTTCATCCCCACCTCTTGTAGTATTCAGGCGAGACCAAAACCTACAAGACATATTAGTACACACTAAACTCCACAACATTTCAAGTGAACCTGGCACTTGGCCATGTAAGCGACGTAATTGTCAGACCTGCAAACACACACTCGCCACCCCTACCATCACCTGTCCTAAAATTACCATCAAGATAAGTGGCAAATTTAACTGTAATAGTAGAGGAGTCATATATGCTATAATATGCTCAAGGTGTCAAATGGTTTATATTGGAAACACAGGCAGGACCTTAAAAACACGACTCCAAGAACACCTTAGAGACATTCGTAACTTCGCTACTAAGCCCGTCTCTATCCATTTCAATAACACACATCATAGGGGTACCACCGACCTCCTCGTCACTGCCATACAACAATGCAACGACAAAAACACCCGTCTGCAGATCGAAAACAAACTTATTTACATGTCAGGCACCCTCCAACCTAACGGGATCAACAACCAGCACACTTTTATTTAATAAGCGATGGGCACTAACACTACGGTACCCCCTTTTCCCATTCTTCTTTGCCTGACATCTCCGCCCCCTTCCGTTTTCCCGCGCTTTTACACCAGCGCGGCTCATTTCTTTTCTGCCTCGATAGAGAACAACATCGGACAGATAAGTTAACTTAAGACTATTTTGTGTTAATTGTTTTATATTTTTTGTTTGTTTTGTAGCTGAAGAAGGCCTCGTGGCCCAAACGTCCTTTGTTTTACTTGGTCCGGCAGGGTTACATATATGCATGTTTTTCGTATTTTCTATACAGTCGTTTACCCCTGCAGCAGTAAATCTTTGTTTTTTTGAGTGTTATAATAAATGAAAAACTGTCATGGAATCCACATATTGATGAAACTACAAAAAAATCCAACAAAGCATTAGGGTTTATTAAAAGAAATTTCTATAAATCAAATAAGAACATAAAACTAAAATGTTATTTAACCTTGGTTAGGCCAATAATAGAATATGCATCCACCGTGTGGGACCCCTCAACTCAAGAAAACATTAAGAAACTGGAACAAACACAAAATAGAGCCGTGAGATTCATAACAAACGAATATTCACATTTGACTAGAGTAACACCATTAGTAAAATCACTAAATTTAGAAAGCCTTCAGGACAGAAGACTCAAAAGTAATGTAGCAATTATACATAAAACACTGAACCATAATCTTCAAATACAAAAACAAAACTTAATAAAATACTCAGAAAGACACAAAAATAAAGGCACATTCCTTGTCCCCTATGCTAGGACAAATTTGTACAAATACTCCTTCTTCCCTAGTGCTATTAGAGCATGGAATGAGCTAGCCAGAAAAACCAGTGACTTGGCAGAATTTAAGTCATTGGTTAATATGCATGACTAAATGCATGACGCGTACGACGTAATCATCTTCTTTTTTGAAGTAACGTCTTTATTATATAAGATAAGATAAGAAGTTAGTTATGAAAAGATTTATCCAATGGCTGCTATACTAAAAAAAAGTTACATTCTAACCAATATTACACAAACTAGTGTCTGTATTATATAAGATAAGATAACGTTTCACCAGGCTTTGGGGCCCTGATATAAAAACAAAAAAATAGACAGGACTATATTCCAGCCATGGGTCTCAGCGAATTCATTGTAATGATAGAATATGTTTATTGCAAATGCATCATTTGCTTTCCTTTAAATATTTGTATTATGAAGCTCTACACATCAAACTTGGCAGAAGCTTGGCCAAAGCTTTGCTTTCTTCATTATTACTTAATGCATATCTCATGTGCTTTTGCAGAATCCTCTGTGACTTAAATGTTTGGTCTTGTTCACTTCCAACAAAGCCATTTATTGCTAGTCGATTAAAGTTCTTTTTTCTTTGTCTTTGGTGGAATCATTCCTTTTGGTCTTAAATGTGTGTCCTTCCACATTTTTTTAAAGTTCTCCAGTGGCAAAACATGTTTTATTTTCATTTGTTAACTCTAAATATGCTCTAGCAAAAAAAAAACTGGATTTAGGGTTATGTAAATAGATGAATTCAGTCTTGGTTGAATTTTTCCCTCTACCATTTTTAGTTTGACAGCTACCCTGGTATTTTGTATTGTAACAAACATTTAAGTTAAGTTATTTATTTACAGATGACAAAGATATTAAAAAGGCCAGAAATTTTGATTTTATGGCCATGTTTCATGAAGCAAGACAAACTGCTAAGGAAAGAACTTTAAACAACATTGTTGCAGGTAAGAAAACAATTTTTTTTTCAAATGGAAAAATAATCATTTTAAATCATATTTGAAAAATGTAAAAAAAAAAATTATAAGAAATTTGATGAAATAGAGGTTAAAAAGTTTACTTTTAGCAGACATGCCTACAGTCCCGCATTATGCGGAACCGTCCCGCAAAAGCATAAAAAAGCTCACATGTTTCGCCGTTCCGCATTCACGATTTTTTGTTCCTTCAAGTCTGAATTCCGAAACAAAAAAAAGTCGCCGATTTTTCATTATTTATTAATAAGACGAAATTAAAATACTGAATGCAAAATAAAATATATATAGGTCTGTGTTTATTGTTTACATTTCATCTTCTCCCGGACCCGGTGTGTCCTAAATTTACGAAGATAAGGTTGAGCTAGATCTTGTTGTTGTCCAAGGGCTGAGCCGAAGGCTCTTCGAGCCCTAAGTTTTAAAAAAAACCTGTTTGGACGCCAAACAGTAAAAAAAAAAAAAAACCTGTGAGAACACAGTTCTGTTTGAGAGAGACCCGAGTCAATGACTAGGCTATGTAAAGTTTAAGCATTGCTGTTTCCAATCCCTTTGGACCCCGACGCATGCTTGGCTGCACATGGCCGAAGGCCGAGGGCATCGGGAGCCTCCGCCATTTTCCTTTGTTGTACCAAGCTAACTGTGCGGGACCCGCCATTTATGTAATGGTCCCTTTGAGGAACAGCGCATGGATGTGGGACGTGTTTGTGGGGACTTTTTTACAACCCCGCCCATGCAAGAGGTTGACTCTCGTCTACCCGTGGGCATCCCCACGGGAGTTATGTTTCGCCATTCATTTAGCCTAGCTACCCCCTCAAGTAGCCGTTTCCACCCAGGTGCCACGATGAGGTAGAACAGCGTACCCGGTACTAGATCTAGATCTATTCTTAGAATCTAGTAAGTGCTAATAAGCCAAATGTTTCATTCAAATCCCTTTCTTTTCCCGACAATGGCTCCACTACTAGATCTAGACTATTATATTATTGGCAATTGGAATTGCTATTGCCTATTGGAGTCTAATTGACTATAATCAGAGTATTGTCATTATTCTAACACTAACTCAACTGGTTTCTTAGGTTTCTAAGTAATCTAAGAAAAGGATTTTTTAAAAAATACATTATTAAAGACCTAGATCTAGACCCTAAATGTAATTAATTAACTTAGACACAGTAAGGCTAAGGCCTAAATAAGGCTACAGTATAGATCTACTATTCTACTTAGTTATTAGTATTATTAAATTAATAAATTAAATTAATTTTTAGTTTAGTTTCTAGATCTAAAAGTAAAAGTAGTACTAGCACTTAGATGATACTAAATCTTTAGAGATCTGTCTAGAAATAGACTTTGAAGGTGACTTAGACTTAGAAGATTAGATTCTAGATTTTTATGTATTATTATGTAATAAATTTAGTTCTCAATAAGTTGAATAAGTCTATAGATCTAGACATTAATATTTAGATCTATAATCAATATCTATATATAATATCTATAATAATAATAATCTATATATAATATTATTTTTATAATCTGTGTTCTTAGACTTAGAGGACTTATTAGATGTAGGTCTAGACTAGTAAGTCACTAGTAGACTCAAATTATTTTAGTTAGATCTAGAACTAGAGACAACATCTAGAGTTATTAGAGTGATTAGAGTAGAGCCCTAGAAAAGGATAGATAATCAAGTAGATCTAGAATAATCTAGATCTAGTCAGTAGATTTATATCTAGTAGTAACAAATAAAAATAGATATAGTAACATTTGAGTCTAGGTCATTAGAATACATTTTAGTTAGAATTCATCATTTAGGAGTTAGAACTATTGATTTCAATCAAAGGACATAATTATGAATAAAAGGTTTTCTTACTTTCAATTATAATATTTACATCTAATTTATAAGAAGCAAACTAGTATTGTTTTTAAAGTAATATAATTGAAGTTTTATTTATATTGCGTACAGTATGGCTAACAAACATAAACGTGGGGCCCAAAATTCCACATTTTCAACCTGAGTGTTCCACATTCTGGGTCTTGGGGGTAGGCATGTCTGTTTTAGCCTTTATTATCATTATGATTAAATACACTTTTTATAGATTATAGTTTTGCAATAATAAAGGTATTAATTGAGGACTTTGTTGCTAAGTTAAGGTTGTCGTGCGCGCATGAAGTTTTCTTTGCATTTAATATTGGTGTTTTAGCGTATAGGAAGTAGTTTCTTTTAAGTGCGTTTTGTTGGCTAGAATATTGTGTGTGTGTGTTTACGTCATCCTTAGTTCACGCAAGAGAGAGAGAGAGCTTCTTTTGGGAGGTGGGTAGCTAGTTTGTTGGTTCCCCTTGTAAGGGTACGTAAGTACATAGTTTTATTAAGTAAACTGATCTTTCGGTACAAGTGTCGCTATTGAAAAGTTCTTTCTTCTAGCGGCATCCCTAGATCTAGGTTTTCTTTTTGTTTCAGGGTGTTAGGGAGTTGAGGTTCTGTTGGGCGCCGAGATGGAGCGTGAGCGTGAAGGTGTGTTACGGAAACTTGTTGGTGTGATACTAGACCAATTATTAATTAAATGCTAACTTCAATGATATTGATGTATATGTAAATATGTTTGAAAATTACAATTAAGTATAATTAAATATTGTTCCTGTTGACAACTGTTGTTATTCACTAAATGTTCAGTTGAATAACTGCTATTCAATGTTTGTATTTTACATGCTATTACCTTTAGGTTCTTGTGTTACTCTGTTCAGGCTGGGGATACGGGACCATAATACCATACCCTAGCTAATCTGAAATCCCACCCTGGCAAAGGTCTCTTTTTCAAATCCTAATAAATAAACTGATTTTTTTTACTTTAGACTATTCATAATAAATACCTGGCCTCAAATAGGCAATTGGTAATCCTGCTAATTACATAACAACAATGTAAGCATTGCTAAACTCCCCTGCAGTTGATCTGTAGTCTATAAGTTCTGGAAAGAAAACTGTTGATAAGAATGTAAAATAAAATAACATCAAGCATAATTATTTTCAGATTCTGACTTTGCTGACATCATTGAACCTGAAATTGAATCTCAGAGCAAAACCTCACCCGTACCTAGCCCAGCTACAAAGATTTCTAGTACAAAAAGTCCTGTCACAAAAGTTATGGATAATGATTCCAACAGTGCTATTGAAGACAGTGAAGATGAAATAGGACCTCCACTTCCCTCAGACTTTACAAATGACTTCAAAACTGAAACAAGAATCACACCAAACCCTCAATATGATGAAAAGAATGATAACAGTGGGGATGATTCTTTTATTGGACCTCCTATCCCAACAGGTAAATCTATCTTCTTAACATTGTATTTAATCAATAATTAAATTTACACTTTTTCAAAGAATAAGAATTCTACAGAAACTTGTAATTCATAATTATATTGAGAATTTATTTTTTTATGCATCCACTTATTACTATGATTTTTTTGATTTTTTTTTGCAATTTAAAAGGCTTAGCATTAATGTTTTAAAATTTTTAACACCATTGGAAAGTACATCTTTAATACATCTCATTCATAATAGTCTCTCAAAAACCTACATAGTTTTTTTTAATTTTTATCAAATCTTCCTCAGAATTTCATGTATAAATGATGTCATTGTTGTTAAGGCGCCAAATATATTTCTTGCTGCTATTAAAATCAGAGTAATATGTAATAGGGTAAAAGAGATTTCAGCTGAGACAAGTTAAAAAAGCAAATGTTAACCATTAGCTGCCATCTAATGTCACCTAGATAAAAACAATGGCACTCTTACCCTATTAAAATTTGCTCCAAAAAAATTTTGATTCATATAATTTTCAATGTCTAGGACCTTTTTTTTTTTTAACATGTCCATTTTACACTTCAACTAACAAAAAACTGCCTGCAATCTTAACAAATATTCAAAAAAAATAAAACAACAGCTCTTTATTTTGAACTTACAAAAAGTGATCTAATAGTCCAAAAACTAGATGTTTTGAAATTCTTCTCCCATTTGCATTGTAAAATAAATGATTCAACAAATGTTCATGCTTATTACTTTAAAATGATTGAAAGACAAGCATTTGCTATTTCCAATTTTCAGTACTTTCTATGATGTCAGCCGAAACAAGTGAAAATACAGATAGAGATCATGATAGTGATGAAGATGATGAGGCTGAAGATGATGAGGTATCTTTTGTAATGTTGTAAATTGTCAATAAAGTATGGATGACTACCTGGTCATCTGGCATGTGCTCTGGACTGTCATCTTGATGCTGCCGGGTTTAAACTTTGCCTCCTGCCATCCTGCAGGGTGTAATAATCTTCAATTTTGAAGGAACATCCAAAACATGTAAAGCAAAAAGCAAATTACTCAGCTGTTTATGCCAGATTAGATCTACAATTTTTGAGTTTGGAGAATATACCTTTGTTTTTTTTCAGATTGATATAGGGTCATCTGCAGTTTATTAAAACATTTAGCCATATTAAGTTAGAGATGCATGCAATTTCTTAATATTATAACTCCACATTGTGCTCAATTAGGAAAAATTCCATTTCGTGTGATTTGTTTAATTTAATATTATTTTTATCATGATAGGTTAAAAATGAGAGAGCTTAAGTTAAAATATTTTTTTTGTTTCTTTTATTTGTTTCTTTTAAACTAATCTAATAATCAGTCTGATCTTATCTCTTTTTTTTTTTCTCTGATGGGCAGATGTTATCAGTGCCCAACTAGATATCTTATACTATCGCCATAATCTATTTACAGTTCTTGGTACCGTGGGTGCCATTGAGTGGAAAATTAAAAACTACACATATTATATGACATGCTAAATTGATCAAGACTTTTTTTTTTTTTCTTTAATATTCATTTATAACCGATTTAATTTAATAAAAGTAATTTTTTTATTTTTTTTTGTAGAATCCCCTGACTAAAATTCCACAAAGTCATGAAATTATCTTGAATCATGGTGCTAAAACAGTAAGCATTTCAATGTTATGCTGAATATTTTAGAAACATTAGTGCATTTGCATTTTTTTTTCTAATGACTTAAAGCTCTAATGACATAATTAGTAATTTTAAAAAAAATATATTTCTACTAATGGTAAAATTTGATTTTTTTCTTACTTCTTGAAAGATTTAACATGCATACTTAATGTGTCTATTTTCTAGGTTTCAGCGCTTGCGCTAGATCCATCAGGAGCCCGTTTGGTAACAGGTAGTTTTGATTTTGATGTAAAATTATGGGACTTTGCAGGAATGGACACTTCACTTCGATCTTTCAGATCTCTTAGGCCTTGTGAATGGTAAAGAAGTTGTATTTCTTTCTCATAACCTTAATCCATTAGCTTTTAATACATCAGAATGGGGTATTTACATCTAACTCTTAAATGCTTAGAATGCAATAGGAAGAAAAATTGTTTTTTTTTAAAGAAAAAAGAAATCTTCCATTTTTGAAAACATGTATTACATCTTGTAAATTGTAATTAGTATAAGAAAATAGGATGGTATGGGTAGTTTTTTTTTTATTTATTTTCACTTTAAATTTTGTTTAAAGTTTAGAGAGAATTTTTATTTATTTTTTGTGTTAGTCATCAAATCAAGGGCTTAGAGTACAGCATTACTGGTGATACTCTGTTAGTTGTGGCAGGCAATGCCCAGGCCAAGATAATTGACAGAGATGGATTTGAGGTTATGGAATGTGTCAAGGGAGATCAGTACTTGGTGGACCAGGCTAGCACAAAGGTAATTAGTATATACTGCTTGAATCACAAAGCACATTTCTTAATGTTAACTTTCACATAATTTTGTTTCATACATTGGAATCAAAAGATTTAATTTTCAATTTAAGTAACAAGTTTTGTAATATTTATACATTGTTAAAAAAAATGAATTGATATGAATTTATTTAATATAAAATGTTTCTTTGACTTAAGGCAATGTCTCCTGGTCTGTTTGGGTTTGTAACTCTATAGGGAGAGTAAAAATGGTTTATCTTTGTGCAAGCCACAGCCTTGGTAACAAGCTAACTCTAAGCTCTACCCCACATGCAGAGGGAAATTTTTATTCTTTTTTTAAGCATAGCTTGTCTAATATTGTAGTTTATATAAGAAAGATGAAACCAACACTTAACTCTTTATCCTCTTAACTATTTACACCTCCCATCTCCTTTTCAAAATGTAAACAGTAATCATTATGTTTACATTTTTTGTTCGCAATAAATTTACTTCATTTTGATCTTTTATTCTCTTACTACATCAGGGTCACACAGCGTCCCTAAACTCTGGATGCTGGAATCCAAAATTAAAAGAAGAGTTTCTCACATGTGCTAATGATTGGTAAGTTAATTGAGACCGGCAATCGTCCAATTACTTTTAATAGTACAAATAGCTTCATTTACCTAAGATTCAAATTCTTCTTCTTCTTCATCGTTCTCATTGTTATGTTGAAGTGTTCATATGACTAGACCAATACATGAGATGAACTGCGCAGTGGTTTCCAAATCAGGGAGCTCTCCATATAGTTTTCTTAGTATTGGGGTGATTTGGGGCCAATGTCTTATACGGGCCTCGTGGTAAAGAGAGCAGTTTTGGAGGACGTGGTCGGCATTTTCTGGTGATACTCCACATGAGCAGATTTCACTGGTTCCAATTTTGAGCTTCTGGTGCATGTGTTGTCGCATTCGGTTGTTTCTGGTCCTGAGTCAAAAGATTAGACGTTGGTCTTGTCGGGATAGCTTATAGTAAGCGTCATCTTTTTTGTGATTTGGATGGGAGCTCGTCCATTTCTCATTTATTTTATCTACAATAAATTTCTTCATTTCTTCTGGATAGAGTGCAGAGTTTACTTGTGAGTTTGTTCTCCCACTCTTGGCGAGTGTGTCAGCCTTCTCATTTCCTGCTAGTTGTATATGAGCTGATTCAAATGTATTTGGCTTTTTTTTTTTTTGCAGCACGCTTAGATTATGGGATGTAAACAAACCATTAAAGCATAAAAATATCATCAAAACTAAGTCAACTGGAGGGAGAAAGACCATCCCTACTTCATGCACTTACAGTCTTGATGGCCGCTACATAGTGGCAGGTTGTAATGATGGCTCCATTCAGTTATGGGATTATAACAAACATACATATGTGAGAATCTTTTTGCTGATATTCAATAATAATGTTGATGTATTTGTACAAAGCTAATATCAACTCACTCTTTCTTTCTGTCTGTCTGTCTGGTAAAAAGTTTGCACACATTATTTCTCCCACACTCATAGATAATAGACATTACAGACTTTCATTTGATTTTATGTCCACATTAGGTTTTGAGTTTGACCAAATTTGGTTTTGAATTAGTTATCATTTAAAAGTTTTGTTGAAAAAAATATTTTATTTAAAAAAAAAACTGCCAATGTTAATATTAAGCTTTATTGATGTTGAAATTTATCCAGGTTAATGTTGCTATCCAAAATAAAAATGCACACATGAATGGCTCAGACATAACATGTTTGAGGTTTTCTTATGATGGTCGCACTTTAGCTTCTAGAGGAGGTTAGTAAATGTTTACACTTAAGTGACTACTGTATTGTAATACTATAGTTTGTTTTCATTGATTAGAGGAACTTGTTATTAACTATGTAAGTTTATACTTAAACTACTTTCGTCTCATTTTTGGGCCAAAACATACATTGTATCGTTTTATTTATTAAGTGCCACACTATTTATTGTCTAACTATTTCAGGAGATGACACATTAAAATTATGGGACATAAGAAGCTTTCAGAAACCATTGAATGTTGCCAGAAATCTGGAAAATCGTTTTCCTATGTTAGTTTTGCAGTATTTTAAAAAATAATTCTTAAAAATTAATATAATGTAGAGTAATTAATAGTTTTAATAGTTCTAAGCACCAAAGCTTACACAGCTTTGTTTTATATTTCAGGACTGACTGTATATTTAGCCCTGATGACAAGCTAGTTGTAACTGGAGTTTCTTTACAGAAAAATCAGACAGAAGGAAAAATAGTGTTTTTAGACAGAGAAAGTCTGGCTGTTGTTAAAGAGATGCATGTTTCTGAATCAGTAAGTTTAAAAGTAAACTTCTAGAATAAAAATACATTTTCTTATACTAGAAGTACCTATTGTTGCAATGAAATAGGTTCCAAATATCACTCATTTTGAAACAAAGTAAAAAATTTTTTAGGCTATCAGACCTACAGTAATAGTTTAGTATTTGTTAATTGCTTCCTTAACTCTGCATCATATTGAGAACCAGACATTTGTAGCTTAGATTTATATCATATGAATTTTTATTTAGCAAGAGACTGGCAACATAAGGGCAATAAAAGGTTTTGAACATAATTTGTTAAAAGGTTACCCTTGAAGAATCTAGAAATAACAATTCAAACTGAAAAATTAGCTCAGATTGATCCTTTTGACATAGAGTTTCTTGCAATAAAGCTGATGGTGAGACAAAAGAAACTATGGCCTAGTGTAAACTAAACTTAATCAGGTGCATCCAACTCATAATTAATAGCTTTTCAAGGCAAAGTTCTGACGTCACAGAATTTAAATGTATACAGAAAAAAATTGTGTTCATCTTTGATAAAGATGTTTTTAAAACTTGCTAGTTATTCATTATTTAAATTGATTTATTATTTTTGTGTAACTATTTTTTTTAAACCATAGCATATTACATTAGTATTTCATTACTACA
Source organism: Biomphalaria pfeifferi (assembly GCA_030265305.1). Classification (NCBI taxonomy): domain Eukaryota; kingdom Metazoa; phylum Mollusca; class Gastropoda; family Planorbidae; genus Biomphalaria; species Biomphalaria pfeifferi. Next base: position 1,052,241 of record JASAOG010000208.1, read on the forward strand.
GCTTTAGTTCTTTAAAAGAAACACACCTTGTTGAAAATTTTAAGTCTTTAAGTTACAAGTTTGTTTTTTATTATATTTACACCATATTCTTTTATGACAGAGTACAATTAAAGTGTTATGGCATCCAAAACTGAATCAAATGGTTGTAGGTTGTGGTGATGGCCTGGTCAAACTTTATTATGACCCGAAAAAGAGTCATAGGTATGTTTCTTTTTTTTTTCTTATTTTTTGCTAACAAATGAATACATTGTCTGCAGAGCCATTTCTGTTAATGTTATCATTTAAATATTCTAATCATTACAAAAGTGATTGTATACATTTCATACAAAACAATACTTAAAGATAGGACAACAATGATTATTTGTCAACAAACTCAGCATATGTTTTTTAAGTTTTAGTCAATTCCATATAAAGTAGTTTGACATTTGTTTTACATGTAATATTGTTTTCTCCCAGAGGTGCTATGCTGTGCATGGTGAAAAGAGAACGTAAAGTGAAACAAGCTGAGATAGTAGCAGCTCAAAACATCATTACACGTGAGTATACACTGGAAACTACTTAGAAACAAAGTGTATCACAGTTGATATAGAGAGATTGTTTTTAATAAAAGATGGCTTATTATCTCATTTTACTCATTTTGTTTAGCTTATGCTCTGCCTATGTTCCGGCAAGGAAGACCAACCAGTACTAGAAAATTTGATGAAAAAGTGCGAAAAGATCCTGTGAAAAGTCATAGACCTGACTTGCCGGTATCAGGTCCAGGTAAGCATTGTCTTATAATGTTATATTTAGCAGCTTACTTTGTAGTACAATTTCAACATATTTTAATGCTTTTTTTTTTATCAATTTATTTAGGTACAGGTGGTCGAGTCGGAGCTAAAGGGGCTACTCTTTCTCAGTATGTTGCTCAACAAATTGTTTCCAGAAAACCAGATCCTTTTGAGAAGGATCCAAGAGCTGCAATTCTGAGACATGCCAAAGAAGCGTCAGAAAATCCTTATTGGATTGATCCAGCTTACAAAAAGTTTGTAATGTTTTTTTTAATACCTTTTCTTGAATTTTATTTCAAAATCAAATACATGAAAGACTCATTACTCTTAATGGTAGCCTTGTAACTTCTGCCATTTGGTAGATGTACAATATAACCAAAGTACTAATTAAACTGGACCCTTAATTACAAGGGTATTTGCAAAAGGAGAAATTGCCGGTATTTTTAAGTGTTGACTATTCATTAAAAAAACTACATAGGTAATTTGTAAAAGTGTTTGTTTATTCATTTATTACAGGACTCAGCCCAATCCAGTTTTCAGAGAAACAGAAGATGACGAAGATGATAAAAAGATTGACGATGAACCAGGACCTATTTGGAAGAAAAAAAAATTACAATGAGATTAATGTATATTTTATATTGTAAGACATAACATTAATAATATAAAAATAAACATTTGTATATACCAATTGAGTCATTGACTGTGAACAACTTTTTTTTTTTTTTTAAGTATTAGTCTCACCTTACAACTTGTGCAACCTCACAGTTATGGAATACTACTTTTAATGGCTTCATTAAGCATTGTACAATAAAACTAAACAGGAGACTGTTGCTATAGCTAAGGAACCCCTGAATAGAGTATAAACAAAACAAGTCATCTTTCAAGTAGCAATTGAAATCAAAGTATTAAGAGCTTCAAAATAAATGCTTGGATTTGTATTAGCAAGAACTTACCATAAAATTCTTTGTCCCAACTTTGAGTGCTCCCAGAATCTGTATTTGCTGACTTTGATTAATGGATGTTGCCGAAATGCTGATATGATTTCTCTGGCACTTAGAAGTAGAATATTTTTTATTTTCATAATTATAAAAGGTTTAAATAATTTCAAAATTATTTAACCACATTATGGCTCTTTATTATTTTAAAGTCTGACAATTTTATGAAATTTACATTGAGCAAGGAATATTACCAATGAAAATTTGTTGCTGCCACAATAGCCTCTCTTGAGTTGATCATCTGAATATCCACTTGACCATACATAGAGAACCAAGCTGCCAACTAGAAAATGGAAAAAAATATTTTCACACAGCATAATGGGTATGGGTATTTAATATAATGCTTGATAAATCAATTCTATTTCTACCTGTTGAGAAATGAGCCTGGTGCCAGCCTTGGTACTTTGTACAAAGATTAAAGGAGGTCTCAAACTTAATACTTCCTCTCCATCCAGCTTCTGTCAACACAACATAGGGGAATTAATTTTTTTTTATCAAGGTAATTACATTTTTATTTCTAATGAAGATTAGAATTATCTTCAGTAAGAGGCTTGGCTTGTGACATTTCATTAGATTGTTTTTTCTATACTTACTTTACTTATCACTTCTGCCAGCGACATATTAAAGAGCAATATAAAACAGGACCTTCTTTTCAATATAAGGCATAAAAACCTTTTTCTTAAAGTGTTGCTTTCAATTCAACTATTATTCTAAGCCTTCCATTTGCTCCATAATTTAATCCTAGAGGTGATGGTTGATTGGTTGGTATTCTTACAAGTTAATTTATTGGTGGTACAACATGGATATATAGTAAAGTAATATACACCAAGCAGAAAGCTACTTGTTTACATGAAAAATGTCTCAAATATTCTAGATATAACAATCTTTATAAAATATAAAAATCAATTCAGTCTTTAAATAAAATAGTAACTAAAAAAAACCTAGTGAAGACAACAGCTTTTATCTACACATGGAATACACTAATTAAACTTAAATGCCTAGTGGAAATCAATATTCTAAAGTAGAAATATAATGGTACAGAAGAAATTGTAGTTATAATTATAAAATCATGATCAGTGTCCAAAGGTTTGTGAATGGTCAAACCTTTACCAGAAAGAGAACTGCTGATCATATATCTTTTTCTTTGGGTAGATTTAAAAATTTGTTGAACGAAGATTACTTAAACTCAAGACAGAATTTGTTTGTGCGATATGATTCCTAACAGCTTTTAAATTAAATTATTACTATATAATCAGTAACATTTTTATTATAAGAATTTTAATTTTTTTTGCAAAGAAACCATAGATGCTTTATATTTTAATTTAAGCTATGAAATCAATATTTTGATAATGGTGACTTCATAATTTTAGAAGGCGACATACAACTTTCTAATTATTTTCAGTATTTGCATGTCCTTTTCATATGGAAAAAAAATCTGTAAAAATATGTTTTAATTTAAAAAAAAACAAGTATATTTACTATATATATGCTTGGGGTGTGTAAAACCTCCAAATTCATTCACTTGATTAAATTTCTTAATTGTTTTGCCACCACAGATCCCAATTTATTTAAACTGCCCCCAGGTTTAATTTGCAAATTTTGAATGGCATTCTGGTTTAGAGACTTTTGTTGCACTATTGTTCTACAGTACTTAACTACAAATGAACTATTTCAGCTCACAAATTGATACAATGTACATGAACATTATTTTCTCATTCATTTCTATTAAATAGATGCTAAGACAAAACCTCCAAAAATATTGAGTTCACAATGATTAAAGTACTTACAATATGGCTGACCATAGCTCTGATAAGATTCACAGAGTTTTTAAATTTCTTCATTGTAACCAGGTAATCTTTGAAAGAACATGGCTTAAAATGACTAGATCTGAAGAAAGAATGAGCATAAGTCATAGATTCAGTAGATGCAACAAGTAATTGTTTGAACTTGTAGTGTTAGTGAACTATTTAAAAAATCAAGATAAAAATAATACTAACCCACTTTCTTGAAAATGTAGAAAATGACAGAGCCTCAAAAATACTAGCATACATGAAAAGAAATTTGAAAAGGATGGATGTACAAATCAAGCGCAAATAAAATGTTTAGACTAAACTAGTTACATGATGTCAAAATAGTTTGAATAAATACATCAATTCATTTTACTTGTGAATTTATAATTTTAGATATTCATTAAATGAACAGTATTAAGATACATAAAAGAAATAATTGTACGTGATATTTTCCCAACATGCCCATATTCAACATACATTCTTTTCTTTAAATCTAAAAACCATCTCAGATAATTTACAACTAAATTTAAACCTACCTACACCACACATATAAGAATCGTAGCCTGCTTGATGAGGAAAGCTGGCTTCTGACAGAAAAAAAATAAATTTTAAAAGCAATTTTTTTTTTACATCAATAAATAGAATGAAAATTTTTAAATTTCTTAACAGATATTATTAGACATTTTTTATGTCATAGTAACACTATTATGTAAATGGAATGCAAAAATCTTTAGTTAGACATTGAAAGAAAAAATAAAGTCTGTGTAAGTAATCTCTGGGCCATCATTTTTCTCTGCCCCCTTCCTAAGCACTCAATCAGCTTGGTGTATTCTTTTTTTTTTGTTTAAAAGCCTGTCTACAGCTCTATGAACTACAGCTTCTTCTCTATACTCAGAAGGTTTAGAAGCAAACGTCTTCTTTGTTTTCTTTCAAGTAACAAACAGCAAATGAAATTAAAGCTATATATAAAGGAAAATTAATGTATACAAGGTACCTGGGAAATCTCCACTTTCAGTGTGTTTTATTTTAGGCTGAAGCATAGTTAAAATTGTTGTATTTCTGGAACATAGAAAGAAACAATTACTTATAAAAGTGGCAAAATTGTTACAATTAAATGTTTCACTTGCTTAGAGGCTAGATTTAAATGCACGAAACAAAGAACTAAGCAATATATTAGAAATCATACGAACTGATTTATTCCATCATATAGATCTTTCAAATTCCCAGTTGTAAAAAGCAATGCAGATTCCAGGAACTGAGGAAAAAAGTAAACTTGTAAAATCCCATGATTAAAATACTTAACATAAAAAATATTACAGAAGGTCCATTAGATAAATTATTTTGCATTTTTATTGTTGATTTTTTAAATTAAAAAAATATAATTCACTAACCCTTTTTATGCAATAGTGGATGTGTTTTGTGTCGAAAATGCTTGGGAACATTTTGTGAATATCTTGTTTGAACTTGGCATAACTGTCTAAAACAAAATATTCATACATTGTAATAATTATAATTCCGCTTCAATAACAATTTCCATTCTAAATAAATATTCTTCAAAATTTTTATAATAAATATGAAATTCTTTTACAACACTAGCTAATACTGTGCTTCCTTACAAACTTTTGGCCCCTCTCCCACTAAAAAACATTCACTCTTTGACTATTCTCCACATCTTCCTTAAACATTCTGTTTCACACTATAATAAGCTAGTTTACACAGGCACATGTGTTTATAAAACTATTTCATACTTGTAAAAAAAAAAATGAAATATTAATATTTTTAATAAACTGACTACAATCACAAGTTTATACACTTAAGAGTGCAATAGAGTGCTTAGTAAAAAAAATGTTTATTTGTGGTATTTAACCTTTGTATTTAGCCCTTAAAACTTAATTGGACCAATAAAAAAAACAGACTTGGGAAAACTGATGACAGTTAAATTGTGAAAAGTACTTTATAATTTGAAGAACATGCTAAATAATGGTTGTTTTTTTTTCTTTTTATCACAAAGAGGGAGAATAAGTGATGAGCAAAATCAGACAGTTAGTGCTTTTGCTTTTAAAGGGATACCAGTTGCTGGCAAAATGAGGACATGTCCACCTTTTTGGGTGTATGTCCTGCATCTGGAGGGATTTACTAAAAGTGTTAAAATGTCTGCCTTTCACTAAGCTGTTTACTTCATTGACATAATTTCCAGTAATTCTCTTCAAATCATCTGGTTATACACAAATCCAGTCATAAATAGCTGAAAGATGACACAATTTTGTAACAAACTCCTACTGGAACAGGTGATTGTATATTCAAAGTTGTTAATAAGCAGAAACCTATTTCTCAGAGTTCCTTGAAATCTGTGATTTGTATTTTCTAACATAATGTTGACATTTAAAGGGAACTTTGGCTTATCAATGTCCTCCTTTTAGTCTGGTAAGCCAAGGCATACATATAGAAAGAAATGTTTTATGAAAATCTTTTAAAAAGAAAGTAACAGACTGTGCAAGTCTTACCTGGCAAAGGATTGTGAAATTTTTCATACATGAAAATAAGATCCATAAGTAAGTTGTGACCAACAACTGGCTGCAAAAAATTTAATTTATTCAACATGTTTTTTTAAATGTATTTTATAATTATTTAATAAGTTAATATATACATACTAAAACAAACAACTCACTTTTTGGGAAATCTGAAGTAATCTGAAGACTCTAGTAAATCCTAGTAATTGTATAATCTGCCTTTAAAAAAATAATGAAAATAGGATGATGTAAACACACACAAATAGTTTCAATAAAGGAAAACTAAGTTCTCAAAATGTTTATCCCATTTCTTGAAAGATTGTAAGCATTTCAACACTTATAAACTATTAAACCTTTTGTCTGTTAAGTCCTTGATTTTGTGCTAATGAACAAAAAAAAAAGTAAAAATCTTTTTTTTTTCCACATGTATAGGCTAATACTGGAGGCTTGTAGCTGAGTGGTAAAGCACTTGGCATCCAAACAGAGGGGTCTCAGGTTTGGTAATTTCAAGTTCTCTAGGGCACTTCTGAGTCCATCCAGCTCTAAAGGGTACCTGACATTAGTTAGGGAAAAGTAAAGGTGTTGGTCGTTGTGCTGACCACATGACACTTCCGTTAACTGTTAGCCTCAGAAATAGATTAACTCTACATCATTTGCAATATAAATCCTAGGGACTGAAAGATAATTTTACTACTTTTATAATCTAATACATAATGTATCTTATTTCCTTTAGTAATATGTTAACACATTTTATTATTGGATTAAATTTAGTATGAAAAAAAAAAAAAAAGCTCCATTACTGTTTCTGGTACTCCTGATGAGAAGAATGATTCTCCCTCTCCAACAACTGCCTTTTGACTTTATCCACATGTTCTACCACTATCTAACATTTTAGATGAACATTAAAATCAGTCCTAAAATTAAAAATAATACTGGTACAAAATATTTTACTATTTGCATGAAACTTATTCTAAAATAAAACTCTTACCTGGTCAAAGGGGTTGCGAGAAGTCCAAATATGAGCAAACCTCATACGCAAATCTGTATGGTAAACATAGGAACTCTCTGAACCTGTGTGTAGTATATATATATAATTGCAACCATTTAAAATGACTAACATTTTTATATGCTGTAAAACAAAATTAATGACCATTATAAAAACATCACACCATATCTGAACATCTCAACAACAAACAATACCTTTAGGTAAAGATAATGTAAGAATGTCACCAACTTTACTGTTAGGCAGCCAAGCAGCCACTTTTGAACAAAGACTCTGTAGTTCAGTCTCATCATCACTAAATTTAGAAAACAGCAGTTACTAAATAAAGAATGAGTAATTAAATAGCTACATTTCAAAACAAATTAGTGTATTTATTGTAAAAAAATAAAACAACAACTATTTACTTATTTAATCCAGAGAATAAATAGCCAGCAGCCATTTCATTGGTTAAGTTTCGTTCTTGAATATTATTCAGAAAAGGAATTCCTTGTTTAACCCACTAAAAAAAAAAAGACAAATAACTTTTCAAGTACGCAATAAAAAGTATTTTGATTCAAAAAAATTTAATGTGTATATTATGTTGGGGGAGTGGTGGTTCTATGCAGGAGTTATTACTAAAGCAAAGCTTACCTTATTAAAATCAAAAGAATTTTTCTTTAAAAATTCTAAGGATGAGGTCTGAAACAAAAGAGAGATTTAGAAATATTCTCTTAAAAAAACATAAACATAAGTGCAACCATGAAAGAACTCTTCCTCATAGCTTATCCTCTTCAAATAATGAAAAATGTGAATTAACATTTTTTTTTACATTTAGGAGATATCCAAGCAAATTTAATGGATTAGGATTGGAAAATTAATTAAATGCAAACAGCCCTAGAATCTGCAGATTCTCATATTATAAAATACAGATGTTACTTCAAAAAAGAAGATGATTACATCCTATGTGTGTATAAGTTCAATCTATTCATGCATATTAAGCAATGATTTAAATTCTGTCAAGTCATTGGTTTACCTGGCTGACTCAGGCAACCCATTCCATACTCTAATAGCACTAGGGATTAAGATATTTGAAATATTAAATCAGAAAAATTTAACTACACATCTAAAATAATTTTGTATGCTGCATATCATTTAGGTCATCTATAACATATTCAATACTTAGTTATTGACTATGCCATTGTTTTGATTAAATATGTGCGTTACGTCAACTTTGCAATAAAAAATGCTTTAAAATTGATTACCTGTACAGAGAAGCGTGGATCATAAGAACCAAATGGAAACGGGAAGAGATAAAAGTGATAGGTTTGAGTGGAATAACTGAAAAATATTTGTTTTCAAAATAGAGTTACAACTATTGATATATCATTTTTTACAAGTATTTTCAAAATTCAGTACTATAGTACTTAAGCATTTAATCCTTACCAGTTATCTTTGGCATTTCTCACAAACATTGTCAAACCTGAGATTAAAACATAGTTAAGCATATGTATTCATTGAAGATCTCAGTTTTAAAAAAAAGCTGACCATAATTAGTTCTTATTATTTTTAGCTAATCAAATAAATAAGTTAAAAAGAGATGATTTACCAATCTGAGATAAAGTAAATTTCTGCACACTATATCTGAGTTTAGCATACCTCTCAGCACTGTTATCAAAAAGGCTATAAAGAAAAAGAATTTTTTTAAATATCATGTTTAGGATTTGATACAAGTTGTATTTTATTGCCACATTGTTGTAGAGGAATCTAGCATTCATTTTCAACATGAACAGTAACAGTTGATTTATGTATACACACACAAAAAAAGTAAATAGAATATAGAATATACAGTCCAACCTTGGCTTGCAATGTTCATCATAATAGAGACCAGTAAATTCTGTGTCAATAGCTGTTGAAATATAAGAAAAAAAAGTGCTAAAAAAAAATAAATGATATGTTTAAAAAAATAAGGCTTATCTATTGGCTTTAGAGAAACCCATAATAAGAGATATGTATACAATAGCAAATGATTCTATATAATTAATTATTAAATGCATTCTTGTGAACCAATTTCAGTGAAGCAATAATTATATATATAATAAATATTTGCTGTCAGCCATTTTTTTTTTTTGTGAACAAAATGTCAATGGAGCATTAGCATGCGAATGATTGTTTGGTGTCAATGGTGAACCATCTGGGAGTGAATCATTTGTACTGTATTGAAACCAACTAAGTCAACCCTAGCGTTATCTTCTTATCTATGAAATACATATGTTACTTCAAAAAAGATGATTACATCCTATGTGTGTTCATAGGTCAATCTAGTAATGCAAGTTAATCAATGACTTAAATTCTGCCAAGTCATTGGTTTTCCTGGCTGACTCAGGAAACCCATTCCATGCCCTAATAGTACTAGGGAAGAAGGAGCATTTGTACAAATTTAACCTAGCATATAGAACGAGTAATGTGCTTTTGTCTTTGTGTCTTTCTATTTTATTAGGTTTTGTTTTTGTATTTGAAGATTATGATTCAGTGTTTTATGTAGAATTGCTATTTTACTTTTCAGTCTTCCATTCTGAAGGGTTTCTAAATTTAGGGATTTTACTAAAGGGGTTACTCTAATCAAATGTGAATATTCATTTGTTATGAATCTCACTGCTCTAATTTGTGTCTGTTCCAGTTTCTTAATGTTTTCTTGAGTTGGGGGGTCCCAAATAGAGGATACATAAATTCTATTATTTGCCTAACCAAGATTAAATAACACTTTAGTTTTATGTTCTTAATTAATTTGTAGAAATTTCTTATTAATAAAGTCTAATGCTTTGTTTGATTTCTTTATTAATTAATTAACTCTTTCAGTGCTGCGTTACTCTCAGCAAGTAACTTTCGCTAGTGCTGGTCAGTGGGCGTTACTCTCAGTGAGTAACTTGATTTACAATATTTGTTTATATATCTTTTTTATTTCTCTCTTTTTTTTTCATTTTCCTGATGTGGGAGTGATTGTTCTTTGTTTTGGTAAATTTGATGCAGTACCAACATGTTTTTTTTAAAAAGAAAACATCATGTTAATGATTCCGCTTTTTTAGTTTATTTTCCGGGTCCCAAAAAAATGTAAGTAATACAATTTCTTTGTGCATTTGTTCATCTCTTATGAAATTTGAAGTGATTAAATGTGTTTAGTTTTGTGATTTTTTAATATTTATGAATTAAATGTTTAATAAAAAAGGTTGATCTTTCAGTATATCGATTTTAAACTAATTTTTAAAAATATATTTCCCTTTTCCGTGCTCAGTTTAAAATTAATGAAAAAAAAATTTTCTTGAATAATTAATTTTAAGTCCAGACTTTTGTAGTTTCTTCTGAACTATATTAATTGGGCACAAGAGGTTTGACCAGAATTCAAGATAGGCAAAAAATTTTCCACTGCATGAAGAAGATTCTGTGCTAATATTATATGGTATTACATCATTGTTGGTTGTTTATGTTTTGTGCGATAGCAAAAGGATTCAGAGCATACAAAAGTGGGAAAGATCCATATCTTGTTATGCTCGAGTATAGAAATACTCCGATAAGTGGACTGCCGTATTCACCATCACAACTGCTGACGAGTAGAAGACTCAGGGAATCATTCCAACTGATCCCAAACTATTGAAAACATCGGTAGCTGAAAATGCAGAGACATTACTCAATGAACGACAGATGAAAAGCAAAAGAAATACAATGCAAAAGCAAGACTACCTAAAGATTATTCTGTCCGAGAGTTCGTCTAGATCAAACATGTCAGAAAGCAGTTGTCATAAAAAACATTCAGCCCCCAGATCTTACATCATAAAGACAAACGGAAAAACACACAGAAGAAATCAACGCTTTTTGAATAAGAGTTTCGATGAAGACATCTCTGGGTACTATAATACAGATGGAGACAATGAACTGCAAACTGTTGGAACAAACGAAACAGACAGTTATACACCAACGTCTAGAGAACTTGTTGTGCCAGTCAAGACAACCAGAAGTGGACAAATTGTTAAAGTTCCTAGTAGACAGGGTCGGCCTTAGGCCACTGCAGCCTATGTGGTCGAAGTGGGCCTCGCGCTAATTCTAAGTATACATTATTAAATTAAACTATTATAACGTATATAAAATAACAGGGTTTTCGCGACCTCCTGATTTTCCAGGGCCTCCAGGAAATCTCATGAAAAGGCAAAATATACGATAAAGTCCTGAACTTTTTTTGAATTTATTCAAATCTCCTGAAGAATAGAAGAAATTGACATTTTTGGTGCCTATAAATAAAAAGTGGCATTGCGAGCTTTCATTTGATAGAAATTTATTGCAAAGACAAAATAGGCCTATTTTCTAATTGATTTGGATTGAGGAAAGATGAATAGAGGGGTAATAACTCGAGTGTGAAGTTTAATTCTGAAATTAGAGACGCCAACCCCGAATAATGGACTATTCTAGCACTATTAAGAATAACTTTTGGATCTGTCTTACTCGATTCTGTAAATTTTGCTTCAATGTTAATTAGTGTAGCCATAAATTACTCGCCACTTAGATCTATTATTAGTAAAGGTAACAAGATACCTAGAATTCTCTGTATATCATGCAGTTTTATTCGTGGCAACAAAGTTTAAAATGTAAAACTAACTTTAAAAAAAACTTTGATCTCTGTGGGAAAAAATATTTTTAAAATGTCAACAAAGTCAACGTACTGTTAGACCTAGATCTAGGTTTAGTCTTTGTGATAAATTTAATCCATAAATGTTGAAAAAAAAAAGACACCCGTTGACACTATTTGTCAATCAAATATATTAATTTATGTATTTACAAATAAATTTTGGACACCCATTTGGGGGCCCCCCCAGGTGGGGGCCCGGGGGGATTTTAAAATTCTCCCCCCCCCCCCCCCCCCCTTAGTTATGCCACTGTTTGTTAGATTACTTAATAAAATAAAAAGTTATTTTAGTTTTAGTAACTCTTCCCCCCTTGACAATTTGTGTTCATCCCGAAAAACTCCATTTTTTCTATCAAAATAATTCGCACTGAAAGAGTTAACTGATTGCATAAATCTTGCATTTATATACTCTAAACTAGAATAGTTTTAAATCTATCTTAGTATCTATAATATATATCTAGAAATCTAGAATAAAGCTGGGGTCTAGATGTAGAGATTTAGAAAGTACTCCAACTCCAGGTCTAAGAAGAATTTAGAGAAATCTAAAACTATGACATAGATATCTAGATTAGAACTAGATCAGTAGATGAGATCTGAATTACAATTTATTCTAGTTAGACCTAAATGCAGATCTATCAGCGGAGTAGTAGTTAATATCTTACTAATCTTAGTTAGATCTACAAATACAATATAAGGGGCAAAAGCAAGTAATTGGCACCTAAAACAGTAAGCTTATCGTATCTTATAGATTACAGTCATCATTCCAAAAGAGAAGATAATTAAGTCAATCTAGTGATGAATGCTTGTTAATTAGTGACTTAAAGCTTTGGGCAGAAGAGGTTTGTTACTTTGTTAGCCTTGGCTGACTGCCCACCTAAGAGAAGGAAACCACTGAATTCAAACCTTTGCTGCCCTGCAGCTATACACAAACTATGCCAAACAATTCAAGCATGAGAAAGGCTTAATCTTAGTGAGGAAAAATAAGGATAAGTGAACTTAACTTAGCTAGCAGCATACCGCTACAGCCTAGTGGAGCCTGTGATGCTGCTGATCCTAAACTGTCAGTGTCTGATCCCAGACTGTATTGGCTGTTCCTTTGGGTACATTGATCAGCTGAGGGGGAGTTGGGGATAATGCTGTGTGGCCAACATCATTTTGACTTTACTGAAGTTACTGTCCTTAGTCTAGTCACAGTGAACATAGCTAATGCCCAGAATCTAGCAGCTAGCTCTATATAACTCTATATCAGTCTATATTGAGTACATTGATCCTTGACTATATCTATAGTCTAGATCTATATTGACTATATATATATCATATATCTAGAATTAGATTAATTAGATCTTACTAATTACTTACTACTCGATCTAGTAACCTTTAACCTAGTAAAAACAAAACTCACTATATCTAGAATGCTATATAACAAGAAATTCAAGTTGAATAAGTTTATGAAGTCGAAGGAATAACTTACTAATAAGTTAATAAGACTAATAACTAAACTAAACAAGTCACCACTAAAAAAGACTAAGTACTAAAGTAGTCTTAGTCATGTAGTCCAACTCTTAAGTCTCTAAGACTAAAGTCAAGAGATTAAGTTTAACCGACTTTATTATAAGTTTAATTTAGACTTTGACGGAGTCTTAGTCATTTAGAGTAGTTAGAGTTAGATCTAGAGACTTGACACTGTCAGACTGACACTGACAGTGAAGTTCAAGTTGACTTAACTTTAAATTTAAACTTTAACTTACAAATGAAATCAGCATTTTCAATTGCGTACTCAATTTTTGGAAATAAGCTGTCAAAGTTTTGTCTAGTTACTTCAAACATATTCATAAAACAAGACCAGAAGCAAAGGTATCAGACTCAAGATCTTTTATAAGAATTCTAGAAAATATTTTAAAATGTTTTTCACGCCATGTAAGGCATGTAATGTAAATAAACAAATTAAAATTGCTTTTTTCGTTATATTTCAAATAAGATTAAACATTTTAATTAAACCGAACACAAACTATATAATATTAACTAGATATTGATAGATCTATTCATTATTTATAAATTTAACCTTTATATGTATAGAGATATCTGGATTAGTCGCCCACGTACAGCAGGAATTATTCTAATATTTTTTTAAGTGTATTAAATTTTTAACTAAATGCTTAGTATTAAAACTTTAAACAACAAATAATGTAGAATTAGATCTAACAATATTGCGAATTTTGTTTTACAATGAAGCAGCTTTAGCCCGGAAGTTATTTCGTTGCTACTTACGCTGAGCGTCTAAACATGTAATGGATTACTAAAAAAGAAAAGAAAACAACTCATGACTTTTAGTGTTTAGATTAAAATATTTTTTATAGCATGCTGGATTAAACTTGATTTAGATATTGTAGTCTCTAGTTCTACATTCAATATTTGTTTGGAAAATCATCTTGGGACATTTAACAGTAAGTTAAAAGTTGAGTAAACTTGAGTCTGAGTAAAACTAAAAGTGAAGTAGTAAAGAAAGTCAATCAATTGAACTAGAGTCTAGATTTATTATCTAGTCTATTCTAGTAAATATATCAAGACCTAGACTGTATATATAAAAAGGTGAAGTAGATTTTGTAGTAGACTCATAGACACTATTAGTTCTAATTTTATACCTAGTTCTCAATAAAAATCTTAATTTAGATTCTGGATGTCACATCAGCTATGGACAGTAAGATCTAAACAACCTCTGCCACACAGCTTTCCCTCTCTCCCTCATCTAATGTGTACAGCTATTGCCAATACAGTTTGGGATGATATTGGGATCAGATGCTGACAGTTTGGGATCAGCATTGCAGGCCCCACCAGGCTGTAGCTGTATCATACTGTATGCTGCAAATTAAGTTAGGTTTACTGGATCCTGATTTTTTAGATGGCTGCCTGGTCATGCAGTATGGGGACTGGATTGTCATTTGGTCATCTCAATGGTCCCTAATTCATAGCCTGCCAACTTTTATCTTCCATTGTCCTACAGTCCTGTTTTGGACTAGGAAGTAAATTATCTTCAACTCTGAAGATGAACAATGAACATCTGAAACCTGTCAAACATTTTACAATGAATATATAATGAAAGATAATATGGTATTGATTTAATTTATACATTGCTGATATTGTGTTAACAAACATAAACAATGTAATATATTTCATAGCCTTTTACAGATAAAGTTAGAGTAATATTTTAAAATATTTTTAAAAAGACTAAATAAAGGTATAGATGTTTTTTTATGAACCAATAATCAGTCAATTGCGAAAAATTGCACTATTAGATTTCATTATCCATTTCCAATGCTTCTGATTAGAGGCTGTTCCATCAATGTCTTGAAATTATGATTGCTTCTAATTGCAGTACCACACTGGCCCAAAAAAATTAGACGTTATAAGTTTTAATTCTATTATACTGTTTTAAGTTAGATTTTTTGTGTGCTCATTTTTATTTAATGAAACTGAAAGCCTACACTTGAATAAAGGGTTGTTGATATTTTTTGTTTTTAAAATACATTTTCAATTATAAGATAATTTTTACTTTGATGAGAAATACAATTAAATTATTTTTGTTCACATTTCTGCTGCTTTCAAGATCAGCAGTTAATGTTACATTAGTATGAAGTTAGTGACTGAATCTACCTAATTAGTATTAATTAGTATTAATATTGAAAGTACATGTTTTTAAAATAATTATAAAATTAAATATAGTTGAGTGGTATGTAAATTGTAAAAAAAAAAAATATAGTTGAGTGGTATGTAAATTGTAAAAAAAAATATTAGATAATAATGTTGAAAATGCTATTTATTTAATGAAGTATAATGCTTATAGTAATCAGGAATGAATATTATTTTGTTCTTCACAAAAAATTTCAAATACAAGCCTAGATATATTATGAGTAATATTAAGATTTACATGCATTTTACTGTAATGTTTTAATATTTAATGTCGATTTTTTATAGTTTTGATATTTTGTCTAAAACTATTTGTTTTCTTGATAAAGCTACATAATGTCTAGGCGTTCAAGCAGATCATCCACTGCTTCTAGTCGCCCACGTACAGCAGGACAGCCCAGCAGAGATATTTATCTGGAATGCCAAGCTGCTTTTCTTGGTCATTATGATGACTTAGGAGATAAAATTGATTCCAAAGAGGATTTGATTCTTCGTATGTCAAAAGAATTTTTATGAGCAACACATATTTTTTTTATTTCCATGTTTTTATTACAAAATTCATTTTATATGGTCACGTCTATGTTAAGTTGTATTTATACAATAAAAATAGAAAAAGAGAGAGTTATAGAACTTGATAATCTACTAATTGCAAACTAAGTGTTCTTAAAATATGACTCATTCTTATGCCGCATAGTGTCATATAACTTTTATTATTATATTGGCTCTTCTGGTTTGATATTTTTCTGACATTAAAAACACATAAGGAAGACTTTTAAAAAAAAAATTTTTTTTTAATTTCATCACAATAGTGATACATGATTCATATCATGCTTTTTGACAGATTATTCTCATCACCAAACATTCTGATGATATAAATTCACACCTGCAATCTCCTAATTGATGGAGTAGTAAAATACAAAACCTGAAAATTTTCCTTATCAATGGACATGTATAGATCTACATTCCTCAACAAAATAATTATTAATTTTTAATAGATCTAGACTAACAATAATAAATTTGTGCAATTGGTAATATTATTATTAATTGCTTTTGTTTAGTGCAACTTTCATGCTTACAGTATATATGTCCAAGTCCAATCACTTTTATGGACCAGTTGGATGGGGCAAGGGGGTTATCTGGGAGAATGTTTTCATGCTGCCTTTTCAAAACAATTTGTTTTCAAAAAGTTGCTTGGGTCTGAATTCAAACTTCATGTTTTGAGTCTCTTTGTTGGAAGGATGACATGCTAGCCACTAAGCTATTCAAGTAATTGTAAAAATAAAAAGTTTTATAGACAACTGTTAGTTTAACATTTTTAGCAAACAATCGAATTCTCTACACAAGGCTTAACTGTCCTAAGCTTAGTACATTCTCTATATAAAACAAAATTAATTAATTATGACTAATTGATTAACTAATTGGTTAATTTTCTTATTGATTCATGTGTTTTCATCAACAATGAATAATTGTGCAAAGTTTCAACTTGATCCGAGAATGGGAATTGGGAGCAATAATGTGTTTAAGTTTCCTCCCAGACAGATAAAGTGAGTTAATATAAGCTTTCTAAATAAATACTTTAAAACAGTATTACCTTAAACTGACAGATACCAGCGGATTCGTTCCCAAAGATCTTTATTTTATAGAATCAAGCCAGGCTACTCTTGGGAAAAAATGTTCTAGCAAGCAAAGCCTTTTTCTTCTTTCTAAGTAATGCGTAAATTTGGTGGCCTACAACGAACAAGTCTGGGGCCATATGTTTTTTGTCACAAGGTGGAACATTTATTAATTGTGTGTCTTTTAAACCTTTTTCAAGACATATGATTGGGATGAAACATTTAGGCCAACATTGTAATTATAAAAAAAAACATAAATAAATTCAGTTGTACATATTTATTGGGTTAGCTCTATAGTCTTATTATTGAACTACTATCTATCTTTGTGAAACACTTTTTTTGTTGAGCTATTTAAATATTTATATGTTGCTGTACTGTTTTGAATTAATTTTTCTAATTTAGTTTTACAGCAGACTGGAAGAAATCCCACAAGTAAGTCAGTTGCCAAATACTGGACACCGAGAACAGGTGATTTTCCCATTTTTAAACTCATGATTAATAATTTAGCTTACTTCATAAAGTCACAATACTTAAAAATTTAAGAATTTCAAAAAAAAAATATTTTCTTTCTTTTTACTTGTGCAGAAAGTATGACTTTTGAAGATTTTGTTGATGTCTGCAGTAGAGAACCTGTTACATCAGAAGAAGAACTACTGAAAGCATTCCATAAAATTGATCTAAATGGCGATGGCTATATTTCTCTGGATGAACTTTATAAAATTATGACTACTGTTAGTATTTAGTAATTTGAGTATGCACAATATAAAAAATGGATCACAAATAGATTATAGAGGACTTAACATAATGTAAAGTTTGTTCTTCCTTATATGTTATTAAAAATTTTATTTGATTACAAAATGTTTTTATTTTATCAGAAAGGAGAAAAGATGTCTAAAGATGAGGTGAAGGACATAATTGATGAAGTGGATGAAAATAAAGATGGAAAACTTGATTATAAAGAGGTGGTTTTTTAGAAGCAAAATAATGTATTTTTTTGGGGGCATGAATGTATTGTCTTAACTGCATTTGAAAATCATATGTACATTTTGTATCACTTGTACTATTTTTTTCTTTTGAATCTATTAGTTTTTGAATGATAACAATAAACAGGGTTCCCGCGGCCTCCTGATTTTTCAGGAGCTCCTGGAAATCTCCTGAAATTGCAAAATATATGAAAAAGTCCTGGAAATCTCCTGAAGTTACTAAAAATCTCCTGAAAAGTCAAAAGAATCTCCTGCAAAATAGATAAAATTGTTTTTTGGGTGTCAATCAATATGAAAATCGCCAATCCTACGGGCGATTAAGAAAAAAAAAACGCATTGTCGGCTTTCATTTAATAAAAATGTAATAATATGGCGAATTCAAACCTAAAACAAAAGTTTTAATACTTTGTTTACTTTAATAGTCACTGGCATATATAGACATAGATCTAAGTACTGGTATTCTAAGTCTATCTCGGAGACTCGATCTCGTACAAAATCTTTATTACATTCTGACCCTTCATTCTTTCGGAAGACGTTTATTGTGCCCTAGAATAGGTTCTTCCATGAGTTAGTGGAAAAATTGTAGATACCCCCCCCTTTAATAGCAATGGGGTCTGGGGGAGCGCTAGGAGCTCCCCCAGTGCGGGGCAAAGCCCCGCCGCCAAGCACTATTTCTGATATTGAAAGCCAACAAAATGCATATTCTGAGGTATCTACAGTGCATTTTCCTGCTATTAAAAAGTTCTATTTCAAAAGCTAATGTGCTATTCTTACTGACATAGATCCTCCCGCGTCGTTCGGCGCATTTGCCATCAAGCTGTTTCCATAAAATTGTAGACTCCCAGACATTACTAGCAAAGGGGTCTGGGGGAACGCTAGGTGCTCCCTCAGGGCGGGGCGAAGCCCTGTCGCCAAGCACTATTTCTGGTATTGAAAGCCAACAAAATGCATATTCTGAGGTATCTAGACTGCATTTTCCTGCTATTAAAAAGTTTTATTTCAAAAACCTAATGTGCTATTCTTATTGACTTAGACCCTCCCGCGCCGTTCGGTGCATTTGCTGTCAAGCTGTTTCCGTAAAAATCTGTCACTGGTAATGTCTGAAGCCTCTTCCCACCTGCCATGAGGACCTCCATGAATGAGTGGCGTCAAGTTGTACTAGGATGTCATTGCAACTCTTCTTATGCGTAATTCATTTTGTCGGAGAACATGTCCCGCAAACCTATGCGTCGCTCTCTCACAATCGTACTAAGAGGTCAACTCCCAGTTCGGCATAGGATTTCCTTGATTTAGACTCGATCTCTATAACTGACTCCTAAAATCTGTCTTAGCCATCTTTGTTTAGCCACATTTAGTGTTAGATGACTATTCACTTCAGTTTATTAATGGAGCCCTGCCGCTGGTAAAAATGTGTAACCTCTCTTGAATACGCTCTTGGAATTAAGTGACTGTAGTTTGCTTTAGATTTTATATCGAAAAGAGAAGTTTTATCATCAAAATCATCTGTTGGGGTTTTCCACCCCAAAATGCTCTTTAGGGGATTTAAAACTCAAAACCATCTGGAGGGGTTTTAAACTTTTTTTAAAAAGCCATCTGTAGAAGAGGGGTTTAAACTCAAAACCCCTCATTGGATTGGCTACGCTCAAATAATTTTAGTGTGTAATTTGCTTTTTTTTTATATTGAAGAGGTATTTTTTCATCAAACCCCTCTGAATGGGGGTTTAAACTCAAAACCCCTTTTGGCAACGCTCATAGCATTTTGAATGCGTAATTTGCTTTTTTTTTTACACTCAAGATGTATTTTTTAGCCTCAAACCCCCCTTGGCCGGGGGTTTAAACTGAAAACCCCTTTGGCTACGCTCATAGATTTTAGAGTGAGTAATTTGCTTTTATTTATATTAAAGAGGTGTTTTTTAGCTTCAAACTCCACTGGAGGTGAGTTTAAACTCAAAACCCCTTTGACTCATAACATTTTGAGTGTATAATTTGCTTTGTATTTATTATTAAAGAGGTATTTTTTACCTTCAAACCCAGCTGAAGTGGGATTTAAACTCAAAACTGAGTTAAAACCCATTTAGCTAAGCTCATAACATTTTGAGTGCGTAATTAGCTTTTTTTTATGTTGAAGAGGGGGTTTATCGCCCATGATAGACATTATAGTCTAGATCTATATCTAGATCTAGTAGTCTACTAGAATTAGATAATTAGATCTACTATGATCAGTATGATCTAGAATAATCTGGATCTAGTTATCTTCTAGCTAGATTTAAATCTAGTAGTAGTAGTAGTACTTGTACTATACTAGTAGATCTCTAGTCAGATCTAGATATGAATTATGATAGATATAGATTAGGTACTTCGATAAACTGACCTAGATCCATTTTTTTTTCTCCCAAAAAATGGCTGAAAAGTGTGTCAGCACATTTTACCCTTTTTTAGGGGTGGTCATTCCATCAAAGTTTTAGCACATTGTATTTGATTTCAGGACTAATTGTGATTACTTTTTGTAAACATAAGATATCAGAGATCATTTTTATTTGCTTTTGAAGCCAATCTGTTAAATTTTTCTTAACAAAAGTTTATGTGAAAGTTGACATTTTTACAACTTTTTTCCTATAAAAGTTACAACAATGCTGTTTGCTACAATAGTTTATCATATTATAAAATGTGTATATTTCAAATTTCATTAAATTCTCTTGCCGCACTTTAAAAATATTTGATATTAAAATTAACAAAGACAAAGAAGGGTAAAATTTTATTTTTTAAATAAAATAAAAGTGTTTATAGTTACAACAATCTCACTAATTCTCTTGAATTTAGCATGTTAATATATATCTGTGTGCTAAGTTTGAACTTTGTAGCTTGGCGCACTCTTTAGATATTAATTTTCAAACTTGATGGTTAAAATCTATTTTTAGTAAGAACCAACACTATGATTTACTGGAAATGGTCAATTTCTATCACGTCCTATTTTTAGAAGCACACACAGGATTTTTTCATTTAGATTAACTTCTATAATGTTTAAATGCTAGATTATGAAGAGGGAATGTGTCTTTATTATAATGACTTTGTAATGTGCAAATTTTAAAGTAAAAATAAATATTTTAAAATAATAATATGAAATATTAATTTTTTTTTCTTCATATTTTTAGCTCTGCGAACTATTAATTTTTTTTTTTTTTCTGTGTGTTTTTTTTTTCTATTAGTATACATATAAATTAATAGTTAATAAATGAGTACATTATCTTTTTAAAATGATGAGCTATTACTGCACAAAAATTTAAGTAAAAAATCTATTAATAACTTCTAAATAAATCACAAGGTTTCTTTTTTTATTTTATTGTCCGATGCAAGAAATTTTTCATTTACAATTTAATTTTTAAAGCATTTAAAATCAGGCATTTTAAAATCATTAATAATTTTAATTGCCAGTACTTTACAAAAGGTTTAAACTGAAGTTTATTAAACTTGTAGTCATTAAATTTTAGCAAATATTTTTCTGTGCAGTGCTATTTTCATTTATAATTTATAAAAATTATCTATCTGATGCATATAAATAGCTATTTAAATACAGTAGTATTATAATTAAACAAAATAAAACACACTACAGATCTCTGATTTGTTTTATTTGTGATTTTTGGGCTCATATGATGACAAAATCACATATATTTGTATTTTTTGTCGAAGACTTTTTTAATATATTAATTCACTTTTTTTTAAAGATTTTATTGCTTGGTCTTATTTTTTAAATTCGTTTTAACAGAATACAGGTTAATGAAAAAGAGTGTGAAGTTTCAACCCCATATCTTTAAGACTTTTTATAATACAGTTAATTAATGTTCAAATGTCAGTTGTTTCGGTCACAGATTTTTTTTTGCTTTACAAAGGATAAAGAAGGCTAATTTTTGGCCACTAAAAATTTAATAACTTCCCTCACAATTAACTCAGCAATATAAAATTGGTATCATTGGAAAGCATTTCTCAAGCTCTATCTAACCAAATAGGTTCCATTGCATTGTGATCATTTTGAAATTTTTATCGAAGTACCTAGATAGATAGATCTAGATAGAGACAAATATATAGAAAGTGATATAGCCAATATACTGAATATACTATAGGGCCTACTATTCTACTTTACTGTCTTAGTTTACGGTGGAGGCCTTAGAGTATATATGATATATGGTATAGATTATATTTCTAGAATTACTAGATCTACTTAGATTCTGGAATCTCTCTCTTAGTTTTAGTTTTATAAATCTAGATTGTGAAGTAGTTGGGGCTTAGAGTATAGTGTAATATGGTCTATATAAGTATAAGCTGCTATATAAAATTAAACTATTCATGGTTTTACTTTCAAATTCACTTCTAGCTTTATGATTCAGAGCTAGATTTTATAGATTTAAAGACAGCTATTGTTAATAAAAAAAATCAATGAAAAAGATTTCCACTGAAATAGGTAACTGATATTGATAATGTGTTATACATTGCAATTTGTTTTTTGAGATTTTAATTAATTCCTAATTGACTAGTTGACTAGTACAAGCAATATAGAGAGAGTTGTGCAAATAGGCTTATTGGTTTACAAGTACTTTTTTACTCTTTAATCAGTTACTTTTGAATTTGCTAATTTGAAAAGGAAAAAAAACAACTTTTTTATAGATGTATATGATAATTCAATATTTATTACTAAATATAGATATAGTTCGCGTTTTTCCACTCCTGAAATCGAATATTTTCTCCTGGAAATCCTAATCTCAGAATGGTGGGGGAACCATGAATAAAAGATTTATACTTTGCTACTGTTTCTTTTTAAAAATATTTTTTGACTGTCACATTACTGCTCTTCTTAATTTCCTTGAGTTTTAGTTTCTTAGAGAGAAATGCTTATTAACAAGGACATTATTAGCTGCAATTGATTCTTTTCTCTGGTTCTTAGCACTCTCTGTAATGCTTCCCCAGAATTGCTCTAATATTTGGCTACAGTTAGTTTCAAAATTTTTAAAATGGTTCATCCCCATTATATTCTTTGCTTTTAAACTCTTCCATCAAAATATTTTTACTATTCTGTTCAGCTCTTTTCACTCATTTTTGTCCTTTTCAACTTTCTGCAATATTTTCTCATGAAACAATTCAGTTTTTTGGTTGCTGTTGTATAATTTTATCCCTTTCCCATTATTGGTTTTTACATTTGTTATAAAGTAGTTAAGTAATGAGATATTATTTATTCCTGAATAGAAAACTATTAAAAACTATATGTTGTTTTCTATTTATTTCATTTTATATTCATTTTTGTGTATGTTACTATGTATTTATTTATTTAATTCAATAAAAGTCTGCCATTGTATTTTTTTTAAATATTTTTTTATCTGCTGCTTATTGAATAATTGTAGAGGAACAAATTTTATTATGGCAAGGTGAATATATTAGAAAGATTTTGAACTATTATTAATTATATATAGTTATATATATAATTATGAAGATAAAGATTAACAAATAAGGAACAAATAACCTATTTTTATTTAGATTTAGTGAGAAGTATTCCTATACTAAGTTTATTCTATTAAAACAGTTTGCCAAGATGGTGCTTTCAACAACAGAAGAATACAAAAAATTAGCTTTAAGAAATTTGGAAAAAAGAGAAAAAAATAGAAAACTCCATGGTGAGATAACTCCAAGAAAAGGTTTGTCAGTATTTCATTTTTTTTTTTCATTATTCTAAATAAATAATTATTTGTTATCGTTTTTGAAATAATTCGTAGTTAATTTTTTAGCTATTACACTGATATTTAGTTAGATCTCTACAAATATGATTCATGATACTCTTTCTCGAAATCCTAGTAGTTTATGCTAGGTTGTTTTTTTTTTCTTTAATTTTCTTTATTATATATTCATTAATATTTTAGTGTTTTTTTTAATACAACCTCTGAACTGAGAAGCAGTTAAAGCTTCCTGCTATAATTGTAATGATTTAAATTGCTAATTGATAGCTGTATATCTCCAATCAGACAAGGATGAACTGTCTCTAGGTTCACAGATGTCAGTTGGTTCATCAGCTTCTGACTGGAGGCGTAAGAAGGAATCTGAAATGCTTTATTAACTGTATCAAAAATATTCTATGATACTCACAAATGCATCCCTAAAGCTTTGTAGCTATTATAATCTGCTTCTTTGTATACTTTGTCAGTTTTTGTTTGTTTGTGTGTTGTTGTTGTTATAGTTTGTTTGTTGTTGTTGTTTTTTTATGATACGCTATATTGATTTTGATTATTTTATTACCAAAAAGATAAGGATTTATTTTTTTTAAATGATTTGGGTGGTAAATTTTATTTTCAGAAATTTAATTCACATTTTTTGTTCGATTTCATAGCAGTTTACATTATCATATCCGACCACATTATTCTTTCAGTACACTCCATTTTTCCTTTACTTTTACTCTCTCTCCAACTTCTTATCAATTCTGATACATTATCTTTTATGCAGTCTTCTGTCCCCCAACTTCTAACTAGATTACACTATCCACTCTTTTTTTAAGTTTATAACCGTTATGGAGTGTAGGACATTAGGTGGAAATGTTAAAAGAACCTAACTTGCTCCTATAGAGCACCCAGGTCTCAGAGCCTGTGTATGGCTGTACAGAAATCTTTCTGTATGTAGCACAATTAAAAATCTAAAAATTCAAAGCTGTGAATTTGTATCTACTGTGCTACTTGTTTTGCTGAGCTACTTGTTTACTTAGCGAACTAACACTAGAGTGACTATAGAGAATAACAAGAATAACATGTCAATGTTTCAAATTTTGTTTGAAAGTCTAGTGCAGCCCACCATGAAGTTTTTATAAATTTTGTGTCCCACCCAGTCAGAATGGTTGCCAACCCATGCTCTATAACATTAAGAGGATGGCTATTCATAGTGTTCATGTTGTGATTTTCATTGTTCTGAAGTTGATAGTTAAACTAAATGAAGCTGCAGACACAGCAAATTCATTGATAGCAATCTAACTCCTGTTCAGTGACTGCAAAACTAACTCCTGTTCAGTGATAGCAAGAAGAACACAATCATCTGCACATCTGTTGTGGCTGGAGTGGTACACTGTCCTGAATTACACATTCTCTACAGAGAAAAATGAGCTAATGGGTCACTGTTGTATCAAATTTGATTTTTGACTCATTTTGTTAATGTTTACTAATTATAAAATACAGAATTCAACAAAATATTTTTTGATATGGGAAAGCATGCCAATTAACGCATATATTACTGCTTGCTTAATATATTTAATCTAGAAATATAATTTTCCTAAGCATTAATAGAAGAGTGTGGCTTTTAAATGTATGCTTGTGAATTTTAGTTTTCTAGGCTTACTATTTTTAAATGGCAGACTAAATAAATACATCTTTAATGTACAATCCAAATAAAATTTTTAATGAAAACAAATAATTAATTAATTAATTAACTTTATAACTTAAAATAACTTAATAGTTAACATATGTATGACTTTATTGAAAATATGTATAGATTTTCACAAAATGTAATGTCAAAAGAAGGCATTAAATGAATACTCACAAAAGAATGAACTTTTGAAATTTTTACTGTAAAAAAAAAATAATTTTATTGAGGAAAAGTTTTGATTTTTCAACTAAAGCCTTTTTTAGTCAGCCTTAAAATCACAATTTTCAAATTCCAAAAATGATTGTTTTAACTCATTTTTTAATAAAATTCTCACATAAAAAGTTAGTAATCATATTTTTATGTAGTTAGAATGAGTTTCACTGATTACTGTGTTGCTTAAAGTTCACAGCCTGTTCAAAAGCATCTCAATATTTGGAGTTAAATTTAAAAAAAAAAAAATGCAGTGACCTTGATATTTATTTCCAGAATCTAGCCCTGAAGTGAGCCCTGCTCCCAGCCCAGATCGCAGGCTATCCATGCATTCAGCTAGAAATGGTAGATCATAATATACATATATATATTCTTCCCTTGCAAACAAGAAATTCTCTGTTATTATACATTCTTTTTTTTTCAATATATTTTGAATTGTTATTGTTAAAACGTAGATCTCTTCATAACTGCTCAACTTTTGAAAAGTGTAGACCTTTTGTATCATCTATTGTCATTTCATATAGAATTTTTAAAAATGTGTATGTAAATATGAATTGCAAAATACATTCTATTTTATGTGGGTAAATATTGTCTATTTGAATGTTTTAAAATAATATTGAAAAAAACACATGGTATATTTGTATAGGCCTATTACATAAACAGAATATATGACTCTTCTTTATATGCTGTCAATAGAGTCAATAGCTATTTTTCTTTTCAGCTTCACAAGAACGGAGATTATCAAAGCAGTCAGTTTTAGATGGTATACATTTTTTTAAATTAATTTAAAAAATTTTTTTTTTTATTTATGTATAAAGTATGTGTAATAATGTGTAGACTACTGATTTACAAAACAGCAAAAAAACGTAAAAAAAAAAATGTGTCATATGCATTATTGACAATGTTAAAGTAAATTGATATCATGGTATATAATAATGTCACTAATATTTATTCCAGAAACATCTGCTCTTAGTAAAAGAAGATCATCTACATTAAGTCACATGTCTAATGGTATAAAAACAAAAAAATTGTGTGTGTCCAGTAACTATTTTTTAGTTTTGTTACTTGATAATGCAAATGCATTTTTGTATTTAGCTTTTATCTTTTTATTTATTTTGCTCTTTATAAGTAGTTTCAAATGTGTATGATTTCTATTGTTTTTTAGTCTTCATAAATTTTTTCAATATTTGTTTCTGACAATTTTTTTTTTATTATTGTAATTTTTAGTTTTTGTTTGTTTGTTTTGTTTTTTAATATAAACATGTATCACAGATTACTCTATTTCAATAAAGGTGTAATGTTTTCAAAGTATTGATGTAACATTTGTCCATTCATGCTTTGTTTATATATATATATAAACATTTTATACACATACAGATGATTTGTTAGTTTTTTTTTTTTTTTTGCATAGGTTTTTTTGTAATGTCCTCTTGGTTTTCCTTATTTGTAATGGTAAGAAAAAATTTTTTTAACAATCTTAGCAGATTTAAAATACTTTGAAATGTATTTTTGTATCTGATCAGATGATTATTCAAAGCCATCACCAAGAGTTTCCACAAATTCTATATCTAAAGGAGGTCGTTCCAAGGAACCAACCAATCTAAAAGTAAGGATGTTACATTTCTTGGATTTGGTTTGTTAGTATTTTAAAAAATTGACTGGTCTATCAATACATTGATACAAGTAGTATAGCATTAAATGGAAGACTTTGAGGCTTTGCCAGAAGTAACTTTGACAATCATTTTTTGTTCTTAAGTAAAATCTATTTCTTTAACCATACTATACTATACTATACTTGACTTTACAATTTTCAAAACACTTTTGGCAGAGTAACATCTTAATGTAATGAGATATTAGTTTTTTGTCCCTGTCTGTAAATTCTCGTCTCTTCAATTTATGTAGAACTCCACAGCTTCAACGTTTTTCTATGTCTTTGTTGTAATATGAGCGTCAGTATTTTCTATGTTGAAATTTTTAATACTTCCAAGCCAAACTTGCTCTACTCAACTAATAGCACTTCTTGGAACAATATTATATTTTGTATCATTTTCTTTAGCAAACAACATCAATTATTTGTGCTAATATTTAATATATTCACAATATTAAAAAAATATATACTAAATTTGTACCTAGGACTGGCCCATGGTGCAATCCAAAGGTACTTTCTTTCTTGAAGACAGCTCCATTATAAGTCATGTATATACTTTAAACTTAACAGAAGATAGTGATGTCTGGATTTCAATACAACCTTTGAAAATAGGAGAGTCTGGTAAGAAGTGTTCTAGTTTTATTATTCATAGTACTTCTAGGGAAATAAGAGAAAACTCACTTTGTTTTTTAAATAGTTTGGGCTACATTTTAGCTTGCAAAATTTATACTAATTATTAAAAGGTTTAATTTTAATCAGGAAGTAATAGAAAAAATAATGAATGAAATAATGTAAAATGATAATGGACAATGTTATAATATTTTCATATTTAAGTTTGTAGAATCTATGTACTATCCAATAGTTTAAATATTTCTTTGATGAGTTGTTTTTTTTTAACAATACAGGTGAAGCTCTAGATGGCACTTTTATTGATACTGCATTATTTGTCATTGATGAAGATGATAACTCATTTGTTGCATTCACAGAAACCAAAGACATTCGAGGAGTAATAAACCTTTAATTGTATAAAATTACTGTTAACCTTATCACTTTACTTTTGTTGATTTCTAAGTACTCTTTTTTTTTTTTTTATTATTTTACAAGACTTACCAAATCTGAGTAATGATTTCAGTTAGACAAACTAAGTTTTTCTTGAAATTTATGTTTCTGACATAATCATTGCTTTATTACATTTTAGAAATACGGCCTAAGGTGTAACATGACTAAAGGAAAATACCTTCTAATACCATTCACAACGGGTTGTCGACTGAAACCAAAGAAAGAAACAGCCATGAAAGAGGCCAAGCTAATTATGAAAGAAAAGGGAGATAAGATTGTTCTAACTCGGGGCTTTAAGTAAGATATTTAAATTCTGGCTGGACATGTTATGCTTTTTCATGATTGGCAATTATACATCTAAAGAAGTGCAAACTTATTTATGACCCATGATAGATTGATCTGATTGTACAATTGTAGGAGTTATTATTTGCATAAATAAAATTTGTTATTGTAGAATTTTTCTTTAAAGAAAAAAAATGATAATAGCTTATGGAATGATACTGCAATTTGTTATTGAAAAGAAAATAATTTAATTATTTTATTTTGTTTTATTTAAAAAAAATAATAATAATCTTAAATTTAATAGTTCTTTTTCAAATCTTTTGCATTTGCTGTAATAAAAAAAAACACTATACAAATTTTCATATCAATCATCACACCTTGTTTATTAAAATAGTAAACTGGTGATACACGTTATGTTGATGTTGTTAAGACTATACATTTTTTATATGTCACTTCAATTAGTGTTTTCTTTTTCTTTTATTTGTTTCATTTTGCTAAGTCATTGATGGGTAGAGTTTATAACTAAATTGGTCTTAGTGGGTTAATATTTAATTATAGATATATACATTTTCTGGTTGTAAAGTTTCTATTGTTATTTGTCCTTTACTCAGGTGTTTATCTCCATAAAATAGTAAAATGCACTATCAGTGATGCCATGAACAACATGACAACATATTAAGTTCATTTTTTTAACTCATACAGAAAAGCTTTAGAAGATATATTTGAGATGGCTGATTTAGATGGTAACAGGCTGTTGAGCAGAGAGGAGTTTAATT
Source organism: Biomphalaria pfeifferi (assembly GCA_030265305.1). Lineage (NCBI taxonomy): Eukaryota > Metazoa > Mollusca > Gastropoda > Planorbidae > Biomphalaria > Biomphalaria pfeifferi. The sequence continues at coordinate 1,081,601 of JASAOG010000208.1, forward strand.
GGTATAACATGAGAACCAGTGGTGAGGAAGTTGCGGATGATGAGTGGAGTGTGGTGGAAGGTGAGTCAAGGGGAATTAAAAACTGTAGTTTGCTTTTTAGCTTACTTATTAGAGTCAGTGTGAACTGTTGTGTTTTTCTCCAATCACTAATATTTCATTTCATCATACATTAGCACTGTTCATTTATCTATATTCTTTTTTTTTTATTTTCCAGCAATAAAATTAGATAATTATTTTTTAAAATATTTTATCATTGCATCAATGATAGCAGTACTTGAATAAGTTATATAAAGAGAGAAAATGGTGAAAAAAATAAGTTGAAATAATGTGAAGATCTGACCCACAGACTTATGTTATATATTAGTTACATTACTTAAAAAAAGAAGATAATTATGTCCTACGCATTTCACATGTCAATCTAGTCATGCATGTTAATCAATGACTTAAACTTTGCTAACTTCCACCTCAAACTACTGCCTAGAAGGAACCACAATAACTTCTCGCAGGACCATCCAAATCTTCCAGAAATAATCTTTTTGATTGATAGTGTTAGTTGGTCCTGCATTTACTTCCCACCACCTATACCACACTTGATAGAGCTGTCTAATTTGACATTTATGTTATTTTTTTAGTTGATGTCTATTGTGTTTTCTAACCTTCACCCATTTTTTTATGTTTCTAGTTTAATTATTGTTACAACAACCATGATGCTCTTATACAATATTTTAATCCATTTATATTATTTGATAATTATACATCTAATCATATTTTCAAATCTGAGTATACCATCCACCTTTTTTTAAATAAATATTTTCATTAAGATAGGTTCATTTTTTACCAGTATATTTTTTGTTAATTTTTTTCTTTAGGTTTTATATAGGCCTATTGCTTTATATATCTACTTTCTTACAGGTCTCAATTCTGCTGGGATAATTACTAGCAATTAATTTATTGCTGGTTATCTTCTTATGTTATTTTTTTTCTGTCTGTAAATTGTTGCAGACTGTTGAAGAACATTGTCTTGCCAGTATTCATTGTGACTCAATATTATTTTAATATAAATGATAAAAAAAATTGAATATGAAACTCTCACATGTGATCCAATCAAATTTTTTCAATTATTGTCCAGATAACATAGAGCTGGACAAAGGACAAATAACACTGGCTGGTTTTATCAAATTAAATGAGATGGAGGCAGAAGACAATGAAGGGGATACAGAGGATTTATGGATAACTTTATCAGCCATGGGATTCAACAAATCTCTTCTACTAGATGAGGTAAAAATAATTCTTATAAAATCAATCAGATTTTGTTTTCTGCAGTTTTCTTCTCTCTGTTGTGTGTGTAGCTGTTACTGATAAACAATAAACAAAGTTTAGAGTTTAATATTAGACTTGTCTGACATTGCATTATTAAGTCAAAAAAAAAAAAAAAGGTGTGCTTATGAATGTAGGAATCAATCAACAAAATGAAAATGTCTAAGAATATTTCAGGCATGTCCATTCCTTCTTAAAGTCTACACTCAAAAATGTTCAGATCCTGAGCTAGAAGTTTCTGCTTTAAAAAGCAATAAAGACACACTGGATAAAGCATCTTGTCAGTTAGCACTTACAAAGGTAAATGATACTTTTTTTTGGTTCTTTCCATTTCTGTTTAATTTGAAACTAAATTTTAAATCTTAATGGAAATATTTCTTTCATAAGGGTGAAGCTAAAAAAGTGAAAGCTATAAAGGATGTGATGATCTACCAATACATTAATGACCACCGGGCTTTAATAGTTGTAGAAAACAAGGTGAACAATTTTTATTTAATATTTTTTATTGACAATAAGATTTATTTAGGTTCAGTTACAAAATTGTTTTTGTGTAGACATTTTCTTTAAAATATGATTTACTCAATTACATTGTGTGACTGTTGCAGTCCAAGACTAAAATCAAAATGTCACTTGACTGCAACAAAACTCGAAATGGTGTAAGTCACACTGGATCCATGATAGCAACAGTTATAGTCCCTGCACAAACATCTGTGGTGAGTTTTTTCTTTGCCTGTTCATAATTATGCAAAGTTAAAGCTGCATTAAAAAATATATATATTATCTATTTATAAAATGTTTACATTTTTATTAAAATTTATTCTATCTTAGTAAATGCTAACAAAAAACAACCAGACATGAATTATTTGCAAAAAAAATATCCAAATAACTTCTTTACAATTGTTTTACAACCCATCATATTATGTTTTTAATTTTTCAGGTAGGACATCACATTCTCCCTTTGAATGATGGCAGTGATTTGAATGTCATTTGTGAGGAAAGTGTGCTGAAATAGAAATGTCTATTTTCATTTCCTGTCATGTATAAAATTGCATAGCAGTTTAAAATGAAATCAGTAAATATGTAGCAAACATTATTTATTCTTTGCACCTTGCTCAACATTGCTCTCACATGCCATAGGTAATCCACATCATTTATCTAGAAATCCATTGTGTTTTGATGTATACATGTGATTGTGCTGGGTAGGTTTGAAAGTTGACAATTATGGAGATTGCAGGACGAGACTTACACCTTGGCTAGTAAGAAAAACACTGAGATGTTACAGTTTTAGATTTTCATTTTGATTTATTCTCTTAATTCATGTGTTGTTGTTAATGGACATTATAATTGTGCATGTCATCAATAATTTTGAGTGAGCCAGGGGGTTAAAATTTTCAAGAGGGTAATTTCAATACTACCAGTTTATTAAAAGTATTCTTTTATGCATATTAATTGTTTAATGACTGAAGACATGTATATTTTAATTTCTTTGTCGTAATTGTCCTTACATTGGTCTGTGATAGCTTACTTGTATTATGTTCTAAGATTTTCTACAATGTATTTTCTGAAAAGTTTTTCATTTTCTGTGATTTTTTTAATAGTCTTGAATTATAGTTATTAGTTATCAGTCATCTATGTACTTTGTAATAAAATATAGTATCACAAGTATTTATTGAAATTTTTTAATTTAACATCTTTCGGCAATATAATTTGGTTCTTTTCATTTATTTCATTAAGTTGAATTTTTTGTAATGAACCTACAGGGTTATACTTTCTCAGTTCCTGCTATTAGCTCACACTTTCTTCATAATTAAAATATTTTCCAAACTACAATTTTAAAAACATGGAATCATTTATTTTGAGATGAACTTTCACACATTGCTGGTCAGCTAAGATGTTAGAATGTGATGCTAATGATGTGAATGTTGTAGTTTGATCCTGTCTTTTTTTTTTCAATCATATGAAAAGGAAAATTTTACATACTTGACGATATTTTATTAAAATTTAAGAAAGAACATTTAATTTATTTCTGAATTTTAAAAAAATTATTCACCGGAAATATACCTTGCGATAAAGAAGCAATTAAAAAAATGAATGAATAATATAGCTACCACCTTCATCTCCATAAAATAGGAAATGATTTTTTAAAAATTATTGTGTTAAAGTATTTTTTGCAACAAAATAGCCAACAACAAAATAACACTGACAGAATAGCGCCCATGACCCAATCGCTCCACTAGCAGTTTTAAATAAAGCATACACTTTATGTTACAGCCTCTGTTAATGTCTAAAACTTTTGCAATGTTTATATAGCTAGTTGTTATGGGTTCCCTTTTGAGCAGAATAAAAATTGTAGATGCCTTTCTAAGTTTGATTTTATCAATTTAGATATTTTCTCAAATCCAAAAATACATCAACCTTACAAAATGTCTTTTTTGTTTGCAATGATTTAGATGCATGACAACTGTAAAACCTTTCTCTAATCATTCCACTATACTATACTATACTTTACAATTTTCAAGATATATATAATAGTGTCATAATTAAATTAAATATCTGAAAACAGAGTAACATTTTAATGTAACAAGATATTAGTCTGTAAATTCTCTTCCCTTCAATCTATTTAAACTCTAATGCTTCACCTTTTTGTATAAGATATGTTTTCTGCTTCCAAACCATATCGCTCTACTCTAATACCTTCTCCATTACTCTCTTCTCTTCGTCACTTCATTGTGTTTTATTGCACAATATGTAGGTCGCAGCTGGGACTGCGTATCTAAGTGAAATACTTCACTACTCATTAATCTTCGGACTCGAAGACAAACCTTATTATTGGAGAAGATGAGGGAGAAGGTGTGGAGGAAAGAGAGGGGTGACCTACACAAACGTATTTAGCGAGTATGGATTCTGATGGAAGATAGAGAAAAGGATGTAAGGGAAATAGCCCAGAGTAAAATGGGGATTGACAAAACATCACCATGTTTCTTTTCTGTATGTACCACTTTTTGACCATGATTATCATTCTAATTGCATTTGGTTTATCCATCAAGCATAGAAAACTCAAAAAGGACTAACAATCAATGCTTTAACACCCTATTACTGAAAAGAAAACAAAGTATAAGGCTAGCAACGAAGAGTTTATAAATACTACAAATATACCGAGAAAAGCAAAAATTGAAGGGAAAAAAACATACATAGAATAAATTAGGAATTTCTTTGCAAATAACAACTCAAAACAATGCTGGGAAGGATTAAAGAAAATAACAGGCTGCGCCTCAAAACGATAACAAATTTCAGTGGTTGATGACCAGAAATTCGCCAACGAACTAAATTATTTTTATTCTCGTTTTGACAAAGAAGATTTTGTTGATCTACACAAAGAACTTTTCAACACTCTGTCCAAAGGAAAACAAGAGCCCTACGTCAATTTTGTAACTGTGGATGAAGTGACCTTATTATTTAAAAGAGTAGACGTAACAAAAGCTCCTGGACCAGACAAAATTAGTGGCAAGCTGATCATGAGCAAATCTCTTCTGTCACATCTTTAACCACTCATTGCAAACGTGCTTAATTCCACACATCTGGAAAACTTCAGAGATCATACCAGTGCCAAAGAAACCAAAATAGATTGCTTAAATGATTTCCGCCCAGTAGCACTAACACCTATTGTTATGAAATGTTTTGAAAAATATATGCTTAAACAACTTGTAGCAAAAGCCAATAACAGCCTAGACCCTCACCAATTTGCATACAAAGCAGCTACAGGAGCTGAGGATGCCATTCTATTGCTTTTGGACCAGCTTTATAAGCATCTCGATATACCCAAAACATATGCACGAGTCATCTTCGTATATTTCTCCTCGGCTTTCAATACCATACAGCCATATCTAATGATAAACAAACTGAGTAACTTAAATGTAAGCCCTTACTTACAAGCATGGGTTCTAAACTTTTAACCCAACGGCCCCAGTATGTTAGCTTTCATGGGAAGACCACCTTGGAACTTTGACAAAGAAAACAGACCAGCGACTCTTTTTTCTATACAAACTCAATAGCTTTAAACTAAACAAGAAGACCCTTGAGACTTTTTACTGCGCGACTATACAAATCTGCTAACATACGGAATAACTTGTTGGCAAGGCAACGCCTCATCTAAATTGTTGCGACGTCTAGAAAACATCATTTAAAAAGCATCAAAAATTAGACTCACAACATTACAACATTTAAGAGGAACTTTTTGAACAAAAGTGCCTAAGAAAAATCGAAAAAATCTTGGAAGACAACGGCCACCCGCTCCATCAGAACTACGTTAGGTCGTCGCGAAGTGGGCGACTGCTGTCAAAACAAGAACGGAGCGGTCCAAAAACTCGTTCGTACCTCACTCGGTCAGACTTTATCACCGCCACTCATTGATCAGGGAACATGAAATGCATCAAGATACCTGTGTGTAGTCGCTGAATGAACTCTTTATGTTGTCTGTTGTATTTATGTGTATTTTTCTGTTGTGTTGTCTTTATATGAGAAAAGAGTCCTTGTAATCACAACAAATTTCCGTAAGGATCAATAAAGCAGTCTTAGTCTTAGTCTTTAATACTCATGGGCTTATTTGAACTCAAGCTGTTGTTGTTTTTTTTTACATTGACAAATGGTAAAGAATATTGTGTCTCAGTAAAATGAAATTTGAATAGCAAAAACTTGGAAATATAATTTCAAGGCATAGATTCATGCTGCTTATTAACCAAGTCTGAAAAAACAACTACATAGATTTATGCCTTGCTGGTAATTAGTAAGCAAAATATTACCCCGACTTGTGTCATTGTCATTTATTCTATTCCTGTATATGTATAGCAAGTCGAATTAAATGAGGTTTTAAAGTTAGTTTTGAACAGGTTAAGAAGTGCAGTCCGGCACACAAACATTATGTGTTCCAAATCAAGCAAAAGTTCATGTTCACACACGTATTAGCACATGAACTCGACATATTACAATGTCATTGTCAAAGTACTTTTGATCCATATATAAACAGATCGATACTTGATCTATAGCGTGCGATCAGTGGTACCGATCAATACTATGTTTTGGAAGAAATCAATTGATCTTGATGATCACATACTAACACGCTCAAAGACGGAACCTGAAGTAGGCCCTACATTGGCCTACAATAGAAACAGCACAATAGCAAGAAGGATTCCTAGTTGGATTTAGTAGTATGTCATGTGTGTTATGTCTGGACACCCACCACTAAGGTAAATTAAATACAGTGCTCTATCGGTGGTGTCTCTTTCAATTTAAATACTACATTTTAAAATTTAGTTCTGATCTCTTCACCGACCAGCTGCGATTGCTTCAATGTTAGTTTAAAATTAAACTGAACTGAGTAAGTTATTGTATTGTGAAAATGACACAATAAACAGTTCTCTTGAAGATCATATAAAATATATCTTTTCATATAAAATACAGAAAATAGGCCTGTTTCAAAAAAAGAAAAGAAACTTACTTATCATGGAATCCCAAAATTTATGAAATAAGTAAAGCTTCATGGTTTATTAAAAGAATTGTTTACAACTCAAACGAGAACATATATACAACTAAAATATTATTTAACCTTGGTTAGACTAGTACCGGTATTAGAATTTATATGTGCGTCCTCTGTTCTGGACCTTTCATCTTAACAAAACATAAAGAAACTAAAACAGACGCAAAAAGAGCCTTGGGTTAATGCAAATGAATATTTACATTTGACTAAACTAAACTTACAGACACTCCAGGACAGGAGCCTAAAAAGTAAAGTAGCTAATGTTATAATGCATAAAACACTGAAAACTAACTTACAAATACAAAAACACAACATAATAAAATAGGCCTACTTAGAAAGACACAAAGATAAATGTACATTTCTTATTCCTTATACTAGCACAAGTTCATAAAAGTGCTCTTTGTTCCCTAGTATTATTTTATCATCCAGGACTAAATGAACTAAACTAACACACCATATGATGTAGATTTAATTTATTTTTTCTGAAAGAACGTCTTTATTCTATAAGAGAAAAAGTTCAGTTGGAATTTCACATCCAAAGTTACAGTCATGAGAAGTTTTTCAAAATGACAAGAAAAACATTTAAAATTGTATTTTAAAAAAAGAGAATGCCCCCATTATACAACTTAAAATATAATAAAATATAATATAAAAGTAATTTTAAAAATATTTCGATAGAACTGGGTATCTAACCCTTGATTTCGACACAATCTGTTGCTTGAACGAACGTCGATGTTATCAATTTCGGCCTAGGAGCAATGCATACTTTTGCGATTATTTATGGTATTTTCATTATATGAACATCTAGATCTAACAGTATCTTATCTTATCTTATATAATAGAGACGTTACTTCAAAAAAGAAGATGATTACGTCCCACGCGTCGTGCAATTAGTCATGCATATTAACCAATGACTTAAATTCTGCCAAGTCACTGGTTTTTCTGGCTAGCTCAGGCAACCCATTCCATGCTCTAATAGCACTAGGGAAGAAGGAGTATTTGTACAAATTTGTCCTAGCATATGGGACGAGGAATGTGCCTTTATTTTTGTGTCTGTCAGAGTATTTTATTAAATTTTGTTTTTGTATTTGAAGATTATGGTTCAGTGTTTTATGTATAATTGCTACTTTACTTTTGAGTCTTCTGTCCTGAAGGCTTTCTAAATTTAGTGATTTTACTAATGGTGTTACCCTAGTCAAATGTGAATATTCGTTTGTTATGAATCTCACTGCTCTATTTTGTGTTTGTTCCAGTTTCTTAATGTTTTCTTGAGTTGAGGGGTCCCACACGGTGGATGCATATTCTATTATTGGCCTAACCAAGGTTAAATAACATTTTAGTTTTATGTTCTTATTTGATTTATAGAAATTTCTTTTAATAAACCCTAATGCTTTGTTGGATTTTTTTATAGTTTCATCAATATGTGGATTCCATGACAGTTTTTCATTTATTATAACACCTAGGTATTTTGAGTTTTTAGTCTGTGTTACTGGTTTGCCATGAATAAGATAAGTGGAATTAATTTGTTTTAGTTTTTTTGTTACTCTTAACAACTGACATTTTTCTGGGTGGAAAGACATGCTCCAATTTGATTCCCATTTCTGTAATTCATCTAATTCTCTTTGTAAAATATCTGTGTCTTGTTTTGTAGATGTAGACTTCTGATTTAGAACTCTTAACTAGTCTAGAATCTAGATGCAATATATATATATATATATAGATTTACGTAAAAATATAGGCCTAAGTAAAGCTTAGATACAACTTGAAACTATTTTAAATTTACGCAGTTATCGCATAATAGCGATATTAGCGATACCCTACGGCTGACTACGCCATTATTTTATATTATTATTAAATAATTTCAATGAGTCAAGTCTTTACATCTAGACTTAAAAGACGATGCGCAAAATGTTCCTGAACATTAATTTTGAAACGCTTACCGTTTGATTGTCTTCTGAGCTGAGCCGAAGGCTCTTCGAGCTCAAAGTTTGAAAAGAAAAAACCTGTTAGGTCGTCCAGCCGTAACAGTAAAAAAGAAAAACAAACCTGTGGAACACAGTTCTGTTTGAGAGCGACCCTAGTCAATGCCTATATAAAGCATTGCTGTATCCAATGTCTTCAGCCTCCGACACATGGCCGAAGGCCTAGGAGCACTGGGAGCCTCCGTCATCTTCCTTCTTTGTACCAAGCTAACCGTGGGGGAACCGCCATTTATGGAACGGTCCTTTGAGGAACGGCGCATGGATGTGTGACAGTTTTTGTGAGGACTTTTTTACAACCCCGCCCGTGCAAGGGGTGGACTCTCGTCTACCCATGGGCATCCCCACGGGAGTTATGTTTTGCCATTCGTTTTGCCTAGCTATCTCCTCAAATAGCCGTTTCCACCCGGATGCCACGATGAGGCAGAACAGCGAACCCGGGTGAAACGCTTACTTCAATATATGCCGTACATTCGGAAATTCCCGTAGAGTCCTTTCAAAACCGATGTTGCATCTAGATCTAAGTCTAGTTCTGAAGCCACATTTACATTTATTTATTTTTTGCTTTGAAAAATTATAACGGTCAAACTAGAGGTTTTCCCATGTGGCCAACGAGCTAGTAATTCTTTTCTCAGCGATATTGGCCTACATCACCTATTACATTTCTAGGAAAATCGTTAGAGCCGTTTTTGAGATCCGCGGTACAAGTCCAGGTTCCTTGAGGTTCCATGAAGTTCCGACTTGAATAGAGGTATTGTAAAAATAGCAAACGCCGATAGTTATTTTTACTTTTTTTTTTTTGCACAATGGCGCAGAACTGAAATGTACAAAACGAATTTATTAGTTCTATTTTGTAAATACTAGTTATTGATAAAGATAACGATTACATATATATACAGTTCGCTGTTTTCCACACGGTCTCCTTAAAATTTCTACTGATTTGCTCATAATGACATCTATGATTGGTTTGGAGATTCACGAAGCTGCATCTCTTGGCGACCACGATGCTCTGGAAGAATACATAAAGTCTGGCCGATTTGATATCAACCAAGGAGACCTGAACTGGGGTGACAAGACTCCACTTCATTGGGCCAGCCAGAAAGGTGAGCTCCATAGTGAGGGTCGTGATATCATGTTTGCCCTTTTCCATCTTTCCTCTTAGGCTACACTTTTGTACACTTTACATCGTCGTATGATGATTTTATGTCAATGATCTTATATATAGATCTTAACAAGTTGTTATATGTCAGGCCCTACAGGTCAATAGTATCCATTAACTATGTTACACACATTCTTGTACAGAGTGTACACAAACTGTCCATTAAATATTGATTTAAAACATGCTTCTATGATTATTATGAATTATACGATGAATAACAAAATTAAGGCTTTTTTTTTTTTCGGAAGACTATACGTAGCTGTTAAACTTTAAATAAATAGTAAACGACAGTCAAGAGACAGTGAAACATTTACAATTATTGTTTTTACATTCATTTAATAATTTGATTTTTTAGGTTTTGCTGAGTGCGTCAGGCTTCTTCTAGACAACGGCGCCTTCGGGTTAGCCCGAACAGAGACAGGTTGGACACCGGCTCATTTCGCTGCGGAATCGGGCAGAATAACAGTTCTCCGAGCTCTCCATGCTTCCAATGTTAGAGTAGACAAGAAAGACAGCTACGGATGTACACCACGAAGATTAGCAGAAATATACGACCATCAAGATTGCATCAAGTTTTTGCAACAGTAGGTTATCTCTCTCTCTCTCTATATATATATATATATTGTTACGAATCTCACTATCCAGGCTCTCTGCAAACTGCACCATACACCACCAACTTAAAGAACTTGACAACTCAGTCATGAGTAGTTTTTCAAAATGACAAGAAAAACATTTTAAAAATGTATTTTAAAAAAAGAGAATGCCCCATTATACAACTTAAAATATAATAAAATATAATATAAAAGTAATTTTAAAAATATTTCGATAGAACTGGGTATCTAACCCTTGATTTCGACACAATCTGCTGCTTGAACGAACGTCGATGTTATCAATTTCGGCCTAGGAGCAATGCATACTTTTGCGATTATTTATGGTATTTTCATTATATGAACATCTAGATCTAACAGTAGACGTAGACTTCTGATTTAGAACTCTTAACTAGTCTAGAATCTAGATGCAATATATATTAGATTTACGTAAAAATATAGGCCTAAGTAAAGCTTAGATACAACTTGAAACTATTTTAAATTTACGCAGTTATCGCATAATAGCGATATTAGCGATACCCTACGGCTGACTACGCCATTATTTTATATTATTATTAAATAATTTCAATGAGTCAAGTCTTTACATCTAGACTTAAAAGACGATGCGCAAAATGTTATGAAACCCTTACTTCAATATATGCCTTACATTCGGAAATTGGCCTTCACCTGATTGCCTCGCCGTCGTGCTTTCATCACCATCCATGTTGAATTCAGAAAACGTTTTCTTCTCCTCCAGTTAGCCTTCGTCTGGTTGTATTGACCTCGTGATCGCATGGTCATCCATACTGCACTCAGCAAAAGTAGCCTTCTTCTTCTCCGCCAGTTGGTCTTCATGTGGCTGCAGTGATGTCGTGGTCGCGTCGCTCTCTTGTCGTTCGGTATTGAGGGCAGCCGTTTGGCACATGGAGAGGTATAGGATGTAAGGGCTGGGGATACCAAGATCGTTGGCCAAAGAGGTGACTTCATATGGCTTTGCGAAGAAGGACTGGGATGGGCTTCAAATCCACAGGACAGGGAATTGTGGGACAGGTCATCATTTTCAGCTTTGTCGGGAGGGCATGCTCGTGGGGCAGGTTGGTAACACTCCTCGTCTTCGGCCTCAGGCTTCATTCGGCTTTCTTCACCACCATCAGGACCTCTCCATCTCGTCTCAGTATCGCCTGTTGGTTTCAGACCTTGTCGATGACTTTCATCGTGCAAATGTCCATCAACTTCAACGTCAGGCTTCCTTGGATTCTCTTGACCACCATCAGGACTTTCCTCTCCAGTCTGTATAGGCTGACCAAAGTCTGTTGGGTGCCGACCTGGCTGGGATGTCTCGACTTGCAAATGTCTCTTAAAGAATTCGTCAGGACTCAATGGGTTCTCATCGTCACCACCAGGGCTTCTCTCACTGAGCTTAGCATCTGGACGAACATCTGTAGGGTCCAAGCCTCGCTGGTAGCTTTCATCATGTAAACGTTCCTCAGCAACAGGCTTGTAGGCAGACTAAGCGTTCTCTTGATCTGTCTTGTTGTTTGAGGTGCTCACATCAGGTAAAGCTTCAGCACAAAATTCGTTCGAACTATGGGCAGCTTCCATTGTCTCTTCGTCTTTCTCTTTCGGCTCCACAGGTCTGCTATCCTTGTTTTCGGATTCACAGGCTGCACCACCTTCATCACCATCATTGCCGTTATAGCTGCATGTTTTATCACAACCTTGGGCGAGCAAACGTTCGATATTCAATGATGGTTCAACTTCCTTATCTTTCGATTCTCTTTGGTTGCACAGGATTTCATCCAACACGTTCATTGTCTTCAACACGGGGCTCCTCATTTCCTTCACCGAAGAATACACCTGTTCAAGTCTAGAACAGATCTGTTCGTTCGCCAAGTTCCACGACGTACTCATTGCACGAATCTCTTCTCGTACTGTGGTCATCTGCTCTTGTTTCACAGATTTCAAGAGCTCTACTAAAGTTGGTTTAATTTCAAACAGATAGGTGTCCGGATCTTCCCCTTCTTCCACAATGTCTTCTCGGAGGCGTGCTTGTAAGGTTTCCTTCTTTCCGCCATTCTTCAGCCCTCGTTCACGCAGTTCTCGCCTCAGTTCTATAAATTCAAGTTCGTACAACAGTTTCAGATGCGCCATAGTAGATCCGATCCAATCCGTTCCGATTCGATCCCACTTCTGACACCAGTTGTTACGAATCTCACTATCCAGGCTCTCTGCAAACTGCACCATACACCGCCAACTTAAAGAACTTGACAACTCAGGGCTCCAAAGTAACATAACACTTTAATAGTTGAATAAATAACAGCCAATACTGTACAATTAGCAAAACGTGCACTGTACAAATATCTCTCCGATAACACCGTACCGCCGTATCAACTCTTGCACTGGCCTCTCCGTCTCGTTCCGGGCTTGCACTGGGTTCAACAGTTCAGGACCGACTTCACACACTAGGCTCGTTGTGTCGGACTCGATCGCAGACCAAGATCAAGACTCCAGTCGTCTCAACTGTACTTAACAGTACTCCGCACTGAACCGTCGTAATGCTCCGTACAGAACCACACCGTTGAACTGTGCTGTAGTGAATCTTCTGTCGTGAGCCCCTTTTCTGAACCGTCTTGACTGCGACACCTCCGCTATTTTATAGGGTCCCTACTGGCCTTCTCGAACCGGACAGAACGCCGCTCGACGTTTCTAGGTGGTCAGATGACTACAACTCTCGTGACGCTCCTGAGCTCTGTTCACGACGTCGATCCTTCCCGAACCATCATGTTGACACTCGTCTCGGCCGACCGTCGTAACTCGTCACGGTTGACCGCTCGTCTAGCGCTGGCCTGGGGCGATTTGAGTCGGCTGAGTACACTCACATCACTACCCCCATCTGTGCCACCACCAGGTTCACTCACACCACTACCCCCATCTGTGCCACCACCAGGTTTATAACAATATATATATATATTATATACCTGCATTTACGCTGTTATAACCGGTCGTAGTTTTATTTTTCATAGCTTTTCCCAAATCGTATCTAATTCTATAAATGGTATTCGATTTGTATTCATTTATCAGGGGCTGCGTTGCCACGGGAAATACAGCATTCCTCATTTAATCTTCGGACAAAGCGTTATTATTATTATTATTATTTAGCTTGAATTTCTTTGTCAACACGGAGTATAAATTATATTATCCATCTATATTTGATTGTTCATATAAATATTGAATGATTCTCCCAGTAATTTGCTTAAGGGTTTTGGCCCAAAGAGTAAAAAGAATTGAAGTTTTGAGAATAGTATTAATGGATGCGAACTTTTAACAAAGACTTTTAAAAAAGCCGTTAATAACTTGTGAAATTGTATATTTTTCAGAACAAAAATTTAAAAAGGTTTGTTCAATGTTATACGGCCAATAAGCGGCTTCACTTTGCTTGGATTGTCACTCCCGCCTTCTCCATCACTTCCCCCTAATATTTTCCCAATAAAACTATCGTTTGTTTGTTATTTATCTTAAACCATAATACAAACTCCGCCAAGGACGGTCCCAAGCAGGACTGAAAAAGGAGGAGGATTGGGAGTAGGGCTAGAAATCCTACCCTGTCGAAAAACCAGCAGCTACAGAAACATCTAATAGTAACTCAACAGATGACTCGTACCTGTGAGAAGATGGACCCCCACCTGGAAAGTGTAGGCCCATAACTAATGTCGCTGAAAGCCAGAAAAACCATCGTCTCCTTCAGGACCATTGCTACTATCGGTAAGCGTGGGGACTGTTATCCACCGTAAAAGAGAGTCAATTCCATATTAAAATTTCGTTGTTTATGAGATTTATTCCATAGTTATTACAAATCAAAATGTAAGTTTATAAAATTTAAGGAACAGATTTAACCTAAACTGGAATAGCCCGAACATGTTTTCTTCGTAAAATTGAAAGTTTTACAACTTGCCAGCGTTTCTTAAATTTGTACTAGTGACGCCCATCAAGACCAAAAAAAAAAAATGCCTCCGTATTAATTAATCAGATAGGTGCTCATGGGGGGGGGGGAGGAGGGGGCGTCAAGCTTGTTTTTCTTGCATCTACAATCCACTGTTTCTTACAGTAATAAGATTACATAAAAATAAAATGAAATATTCAAAGGGTTGAGACAGGCCGTGAGACTGTAGAGTGTAGGGTAGGTAAGTTTGTAATAGGCTTGCGCGTCGTAAGTTCATCCTCGTATTTAGCTAGACGTCTTGCAGCGGGCCTAGTCTGTCAATGTAAACAACGTCAATAAGTACGATGGGACGTTACGGAAGAAATTTGTCGTTTCTGACATAAGGTTGTAGACTATAGAATTGTGTTATTGAGACTCATTGAAACGTCTTATTAAAAAAAACAACTTTTGAATCGATCTTTTTGCAAACGTAGAAATGTTCAAATCCTGTTAACCTTAAAAAAAAAAAAAAAGACCACCTTTGCTTTTTCCTGTCAGGGCGTAATTATTTTGTCATTTGTGCCCCCCCCCCCCCAAAAGAGAATTAATTAAATATATAGAATTATTCTAAATCCCTACTCGGTACATTAAACTACAAACATGCCTGGGTTTCCAGCTAGATTCACTTACTTTGTTTAGGCTAAATAGTTTGTTTTTTTATTTTTCCAAAGTGCAATTTTCGTCCACTTAGTTATCACCTTTGGTATGTATATCCGTTGCGCCACCAGCACCAATATTTATCAATCTGACTTATGTATCCTTATTTATTTTGTTTTAAATTACTAAGCTCATAAAAGTATGTTTGTTTTACTTCTTATAAAATAGGCCGAGTGAAAGCTAAATCTTCACTAAATTTATTTTTGTTTTTGTATGTCTCTATTTTATTTTTAGGGCAGAACAGGAGATAGCAGAAAGGCGACACAATCTAGGGTTCTTGAATTCTTCTGATGAAGAAGATGACTTGGAAACTATGACCTCCATCACATTTGCTACAGAAGAAAAATCGGGTGATGATGTCACCCGATCCAGCAGCCACCAAAGAAGGCGCAAGGACAGGAACTCTTCGCCGTCACCAAGCGAGGGAAGAAAGAGCCGGGCCAGCGACAAGTCCTCGGCCTCGAATGATAAAAGAAAAAAGAAAGATAAGAAAAGTACGTCCCCCAATGTAGGCAAAAAGAATAAAAACAGAGATATGACCGACGCAGACGTGACAAAGAATTTCCAAAGCGAAGACAAAAAAAATACTAAGTCAAAAGAGACAGCGTCTTTTCCACAGAGCGAAGAGAAACTCGAGAAACAACAAAATACAAAACAACAAAGGGAACAAAAGATCAAGTACAAAGAAAATATAGCTTCCGGTTCAAAAAGTGACGACTCGGTGATTGGAAACAAAGAAGCAGACGTGAAAAACGAAGGGAAACTGATCAGCATTGAGGAAATGTTTAACACAGATCAACAAACCAACAAGACTAAAAGTAGAAAAGACAAAAAGAATGCGAAAATCTCACTTCGAGTTTCCACATAAAATAACAGTTCGTGAAAATGTTATGAAGGTAAAGTTATCTGAAGATTTGACTAATTGGAGTAACACATAGACATTATGCAGCCCTAACTAGCCAACATATAGGCCTACCATTATTTTCATGTTCAAAATGCAAGTAAACAAAAATTAACATAGTTTTGAGGTATGGAGCCTTTCAGTTATGTTATTGTGTACGTCTCCACTTCTTCTGCCACTTTGTTAGGTACGCTATTTATTAATAGGTATTGGGAATTAGCGACTTAGAGATAAAATTGTGGTATGTTTGCAGTTTATGGAATAGTCATTTGTATTCTCACACTGTTGAATCATTTTGCCACTGACTGTTTTCAGATGTTCAATGTAAATGGCTTTGAGAATGTTGACAATCGATTTGATGTTAGAAATCTAAATTCGGTTTAAGATTGCTATTTAGTTATTTTTTATTCTGTAAAAGATTACTTGTGAGATTTTGAACAAAAAAGTGTCTTATTCGGTATTAAAGAATGTACAATGGTAGTCAATTAACAACAACAAAAATTATATGCGAGACTTAATTTGATCAATTCTCGAAAACTAGAGGGAAAGACTAACTGCTACAGACATTGTTTTTCAATAAAAGGGGTACTCTTATGTAATTGTTGGTGATCTATCTGTAAACATTCTCTAGTTATGTGACGAACTGTAAATGAGTATTTTTAGAAAGCTATGTGGCTAGCACAACTACTTATTTTGTAAACTTCCCTACAACATCGCGTACATAA
This sequence comes from Biomphalaria pfeifferi, assembly GCA_030265305.1. Classification (NCBI taxonomy): domain Eukaryota; kingdom Metazoa; phylum Mollusca; class Gastropoda; family Planorbidae; genus Biomphalaria; species Biomphalaria pfeifferi. The sequence goes on from JASAOG010000208.1 coordinate 1,098,438, forward strand.
TCTTTGTTCGGAGTCAATGTCACGTGACCATAGCTATAGTAGCCTGGTAAAATTTGGGCAATTCCTAGTCTGAAGTAAAACAAATAAAACTCAGAAAAACAGATACGGACACTTATTCATTTTTTTTTAAAGAAAAATATATTAGATAAGTTTACTTTGTTGATTTTTTACCCTAAATGTATTCAGTTATTTTCCTGACTAAAACTAAACTCATTTGTAGAAAAGCTAGAAAAAACCAGATGCTTGCAATGTTTTGAAGGCCTGAGTTGATCATCTGTATCTTGGACTTCTTAGCCTGAAATCTCACATTCCCAGCCTTGTGATCAAAGTTGAAGCCATCTTTATGCTCGTGGCCTACGCAAGCTGGCATGTCTTTATTTTGAAGGTCAATTATAGGAGCTGACTCAACTTTCGTCCAGAAATGTTGGAAATCTTTGACCAATGTTGCTCTGGAAGACCAAAAGTATTTATAGAGATCTTTGATGTTATTAAAGCAATTTAATTAAAATGTAAATATTTTTAAGTTCTTATATTCTTATTTATTTAAGCAAAGCGAGTTTTTGTCATCGTATCTGTGTTTATTTGTGCGTGAGCTCATATTTATATGTGTGGGAATGTGTTTATGTGAGCTTGAGATATACTGGTATTTGCCTAAAAATGAACATCCACATGTAGTATCAGAAAGAAAAGATGCAAATTATTTTTTTTAAACTTCAAGCAAAATTCTAAACCCAAACATTATGTCGTAGCCTAGATCTAGTTATGTACAGACTAACAAAAAAATATATATGCAAACCTGATGACTACGTGACCCAAAGGTGTCACAGGGGCTGTCCAATAGAAAGAAGCTCGATTCTGTTTGTCTTTACTAGTGTGAGTTACTGTAGACTAGCAATAACAAAAAAAAAAGGGAAATATACAGTAGGTATCATAGCATTGAAATATAAGGTGAATGTGTACTGTTACAAAGTATCATAACAGAATTTTAAAGTGGCTGTGGTCTGTCACAGGTTATAATATCATACAAATATAAGGTGACTTTGGACTGTCATAAAATATCATATCATTGAAATATCAGGTGACTTTGTACTGTCATAAAATATCATATCATTGAAATATAAGGTGACTTTGGACTGTCATAAAATATCATATCATTGAAATATAAGGTGACTTTGGACTGTCATAAAATATCATATCATTGAAATATAAGGTGACTTTGGACTGTCATAAAATATCATATCATTGAAATATAAGGTGACTTTGGACTGTCATAAAATATCATATCATTGAAATATAAGGTGACTTTGGACTGTCATAAAATAACATATCATTGAAATAAATGTACATGAAATAAATGTATAGTCTTTTAAAGTAATAAATGATCAGATAAATGTATGGGTCCAAACAAATGGAGTCATTTGTTACAAAAGTAGGAAGTAATGACACATACGTGTACAATACCAAAGCAGTGGCGTGTCTGTAGATCGGGACTTGATGCAGTGAAGACGCCCACGATGCGAGTTGCGTTTAAGTGACAGCCAACTTGGCGAGGTTGGACGTAGAGTCCAGTGAAACTTTCTTCCAGTCCGACGATCTCAACTAAACACACAAACAGAAACATGTTAAACATGGACTCCAACCAACCCAACCGTTAACGTTCATGTGTTAAGCTGCGGTCCTTCCTTTATTGGAGAAGGGGAAGTCTTTTTTTTTTAGAGGTAGTGAGTTGAAGTTGTTTGTGCCTTTTTTTATTCTATTTTTTTAAATGATTTCCTTAAATGTCATCATTCATGTGGATGGTGTAGTTAAACGATTTACGACTATATTAGCGGTGTATGCCAGCATAACTATCAGCATCCAGATGATTTTAAGTATACAAAGAATCCATTCAATTACAGCCTACGGCTAGGAATTTTTATCTCCGCATTCCAACATGACTATCATCGATAAAAAGCATACAACATTAGGCCTACTGATCAGCTCACTAGATCATCGATAAAAAGCATACAATAACATTATGCCTACTCGACATTAGGTTCAGATGACATTGAATCAGCTGCAGTTTTTGGTCATTGTTCAGCAATATTTAAAGTTTCAGAATTGAGAGAGAGAAGGGGGGGGGGTCATTATTTTATCTACAAACTGTTGGACAAAAAAATGGTTTCTGCGCCATGTCTAAAATAATGCTCATAATCTTGTTTTGCTAATCAAGAAATATTTCAAAATTATATTACCGATGATAACCTTTTAAAACTAGATTATATAGACTACAGAGCATGCCCCCCCTCCCAGTTGCTGCGTGCTTAAAGACACAAACACTGTGCTTACGTCATGGAAATAGTATTTGGAAGTGCTCTTGCTCTAATATCAAGCTGTTTTTCTCACCCACAGTGCGAATGAAGCATCGCGGAGATGCATTGAGGATGTCCACTCCTGACTCTCTAAAGCCAATTTACCCCCCCCCCCCCCCAAACCCCCAAAATATCTTGCCCAAATGATTTTATATTGAATCCTCAGCCATACATGACACATGAGGTCTTTAATACTTTCAAATTGAATCTTATTGTCAGTGTCATCCATTGCGTAAGAGGTATCACCTACAAATACCACATCACAAATGAGGAAATTTAAAACAGGTGCATAATAGCTTTGGAAGGCTTGGGCCCCATGATGCTCTGCTGACAACTGTAACAAAAAAAAGAGAAAGCAAACTTAATGTATGGCCATATCACGAGGACGAGGTAGTCATGGCTTGCAAAGACCTTCATGTAGGGAAGAGTACCGGGATAAATAAAGAGAGGCCGACAGAGAAAGCGATCAAAGTAAGGGCAGGCCTGTCGCTGAAGGATAATATAGTCATAGGCAAAAGACAGAGAATGGAGAAAGATGGTCGACAGATCATGTGTGGTGTCCCAATGGTCTAACAGACTAAGGGATATGTGAATTAAACAAAAGAAAATAATGCATTTGCGCCCCTTGACAGTGCTTAACCTTTTTTGGGGACTTTGATGGAATTTCAATCAAAATTACTAGTAGCGAAAAGTAGTATTAATAAATCTAGATCTGTATATTAACCGTGTAAAAGTATATTCCAATATCTAGCTACTATCATTTCTTTATTTTTTTAAGTGTCTGCTTGTGCAAATTTCAATTTCTCTCCTTTTGGGTGTCACCCCCAGTGACACCACTTCATTGCCTTTTGTTTTATATTTAGCATATTTATATGTATTTTTTAATGATATATTTTGTCTTTAGTTTGTGGAGACCTCGCCGATGGTGTAAATTTGGGGGTTACATATAAAATATAGGCCTTAAGAGGATTTGAATGTGTAAATTAACCAGTTAGGAAGTTCATTTAGGTTGGGGAGGGAAAACGCAGTATGGAGATTTCATTATTTTATAGATTCAGCTACATTATCTTTCTCTTTAAAAAATGTCACATAAAACATTTGCCGTCTGTAGGAGCGTAAGGACAGCATTAGACCTCAAGACAAAACGTCGACTCTATTTTTACAACGCTTATTTCAACCCACTCTATCTGTCTGTCTGTCTGTCTGTACGGTAAAACGTTTGTACACGTTATTTCTCCCCACAACCAATTACAGATCAAGTTAAAATTGTACACAATTATTTCATGTACATGATAAAAACAAGAATCAATAAAAAAAAATAAGCAATCAAGTAAGTCACTTATTTTATTTGGTATAGAACAATGGAAAGAAATCGTACTTGACAGATGTGTGGTATAAGTTGAATTAGTCCAATTTATACGTCGTCACTTAAAAGTTTAAAACTAAGAATAAAAAAGCATAAACCCTTCTATTTTCTCCACTGTTACAGTGGTTAGTGTATTGGCTTGTACAGTGGCTAGTGTATTGGCTTGTACAGTGGTTAGTGTATTGGCTTGTACAGTGGCTAGTGTATTGGCTTGTACAGTGGTTAGTGTATTGGCTTGTACTACTTGTACAGTGGTTAGTGTATTGGCTTGTACAGTGGTTAGTGTATTGGCTTGTACAGTGGCTAGTGTATTGGCTTGTACAGTGGCTAGTGTATTGGCTTGTACAGTGGCTAGTGTATTGGCTTGTACTACTTGTACAGTGGCTAGTGTATTGGCTTATACAGTGGTTAGTGTATTGGCTTGTACTACTTGTACAGTGGCTAGTGTATTGGCTTGTACAGTGGCTAGTGTATTGGCTTGTACAGTGGCTAGTGTATTGGATTGTACAGTGGCTAGTGTATTGGCTTGTACTACTTGTACAGTGGCTAGTGTATTGGCTTATACAGTGGTTAGTGTATTGGCTTGTACTACTTGTACAGTGGCTAGTGTATTGGCTTGTACAGTGGCTAGTGTATTGGCTTGTACAGTGGCTAGTGTATTGGCTTGTACAGTGGCTAGTGTATTGGCTTGTACAGTGGCTAGTGTATTGGCTTGTACAGTGGCTAGTGTATTGGCTTGATGAAGCTAGAGTCCTCGAGTTCGAACTCAAGTCGTGCAGCTTTTTTATTACAAATGCATTTAAAAAGCGATCATGCCATGATCACGGTAACATTCATAGAGATACCCCCTTCTTTCTCTCCAAATGAATAAGTGATACATTGCGGTGGATTGAGAAAGCTAAAAGCATGAGAATACGCTTTAAAAAAAAACATTGGTAAAAATATTTGTAATCCCAGATTTATTATTGTTAGTCTTAGATCTACTAAAAATTTAATTAAATCCAACTATATGATAGTATGAGCTTTTTTTAAAGCATGTTTTGCAAGGGCTTTGAAAAGTAAGGCTTGGATAAGTGAGCTTACCTTTGATGGTCTCCCCTGGATTGTATGTCTTCTTACTTACACTAATCCTGTACGGCGGTTCTGAGAGCTGGGCGGTGGTCATGTGCCCCGATGGAAACATGGATGCACAGGCCAGGTCGGGCGCCCCTCCTGGATAAGCCTGGACGACTCTGGAACAAAACAGCCAAATGAAAGCGAGAGTAACCTGTGACGTCATTGTTGTCACTCAAGAGTCACAAATATTGGAAGACATTGTGCTATTATATAGTTCCCATCGCTTGGTAAAAATAGCCATGAGATTATTCAACTAAATTGTACAGCTAAAATGTAAAGAATCAGTCACATTGTAAAATATATCTTTCATAAATCTATTTTTTTTTAATTTTTTTTTTTTGCCTGCGAAAATCAAATAGTCAACGATGTGGACATCAAGGCTGCCATTTTGTTCTGACCTTGGCTAGACACGAGCTGCGATGTTAGGTTGGAAACAAAGACGGTTGTAGCCGCCAAAAGTTTGTGCATATTTTCAACTTTGTGACCAGCTCATTGTTTGCAGTTTCCATTTGGCAGAATTTCTCTCATTTTTTTTAAATTTTTACTTGTCAAAACGTTGAAACAAGTGTGATTTGAGACTAATACTAAAACAACGTTCTTCTTTCTTTTGTCTTTGGACAGGAAATAAGAACATAAAACTCAAATGTCATTTAAACTTGGTTAATAATAAAATATGCATCCTCTGGGACACATCAACTAAAAAAAATTTTATAAACTGGAACAGGCACAAAATAGAGAAGTGAGATTCAGAACAAACGAATATTCACATTTGAATAGAGTAACACCTTATGTAAAATCATTAAATTAAGAAAGCTTTCAGGATAGCAGACTTAAAAGTAAAGTAGCAATTATAAATAAATAAAACACTGAACCATAATCTTCAAATACAAAAATAATACCTAATAAAATACTCAGACACAAACATACAGGCACATACCTTGTTCCATATGCTAGGACAAATTTGTACAAATGCTCCTTCTTTCATAGTGCTATTAGAGCATGGAATGGGTTGCCTGAGCCAGCCAGGAAAACTAGTGACTTGGCAGAATTTAAGTCATTGGTTAACATACATGGCTAGATGCATGACGCGTAGGACGTAATCATCTACTTTTTTGAAGTAACGTCTGTATTGTATAAGATAAGATAAGAACGAGATATTCACTAAGTGCATTTGAAGAAAAAAAAAAGTTTTTTTCTTTTACATCTCACAATTATATTTGATGAAAAGCGAGACGCGTGACTTTTAATCAAATGTTCTAGTGTCAAAATAAGATGTGAAATAGGAACAAAACAGCCAAATGAAAGCGAGAGTATATCTATCTTAAAATAGAAATGTGCAGTTCAAAAGCGTAGCATATATTTATTTTTAAAAATTAAAGCCAAAGAATCGCTACGAGGAAACACAATTATTTTCAAATATTGAGTTTCTAAAATGTTTTCGTTCTTCATATATTTTGCAGCAAATTGAAAAAAAAAATACACTTTAAAATCTAAAAAAAATTCTCAAAAGTAGTAAGTCGTTTGTGCTGTGACCTGTCACGTGAATAAATGTGAGTAAAACTAATGTAAACATCAAGTGGGACGATTTTGACCTATACTGGTTAAAACATCTAGGAATTATAGACGATTATCAAATATGAAAAATATGACAATCTTCAACATGCAGGAAACACAAACAATCATCAACATACAGGAAACATATACAATCATCAACATACAGAAAACACAGACAATCATTAACATGCAGGAAACACAGACAGTCATCATCATGCAGGATACACAATCATTAACATGCAGGAAACACAGACAGTCATCATCATGCAGGATACACAATCATTAACATGCAGGAAACACAGACAATCATCAACATGCAGGATACACTGACAATCATCAACACGCAGGAAACAAGACAATCATCAACATGCAGGAAATGTAAGCATTATCTTCAAAACAACAAATTACACGAACAAGTCAAGTCAAAGCTCATTGAAGTTGACCTAGTTAGACAGCGCAACTTTATTCTTCAATTATTTGACTTTCAAACAACAAAACACATCAGAAGCAAAAGATAGTTTTTAAAAAAGGAGGGGGGGGGGGTTTGTAGCACACACAATGCCTCTATGACGCTGCATTGTTACCAGTCAGTCTTTTATTTGTCTAAACTTCAAATAATACTTTGTTGTGTTTCGCCCTCTCCACCAACGCGTCAGATTTTAAGAAAAGATCAGAGGGCCAGTCCTTGGCCTTATTATACAAATGGAAAATGGGGGATGGTAACTTGGTGTGATTGTTTTTTCTTAATTGGTTTTTTTTTTTAAATTTTGGGTTGGGACAGGTAATAATCATTCAGTTATAATATGTAGACAGATTTCATAATTTTGTAGAAGTGCTCTTACTAACTTTTAATGTTTTACAAGGGCTATAGGCCTAATATATATGTGTGACAAAATCTGACAATGTTTTAGTGCTTGATAAGGCTTCATCATCCATGACAGTTAAATTCTTCTTTAACACAACTGTAGAAATATTGTCTAAATATTTTCTTTTATATGTTGTAGTCACATTTTTCATAGCGATTGCACGACACACGTGCAATCATTTAACATTTTTCATATCAAGGCTCACTTGCCTAAATACTATGTCTACCATTGATGGCATATTGATGATTGATACATAGGCTATATAAGAGCCCGGACACAAAATAGAGCAGTGAGATTCATAACAAACGACTATTCGCATTTGATTATAGTAACACCTACAGTAAAATCATTAAATTTAGAGACCTTTCAGGATAGAAGACTCAAAAGTAGGTAAAATAGCAATTATACATAAAATACAAACCATAATCTTCAAATACAATTACAAAACCTAATAAAATACTCAGACTTCGCACAAAAATACAAGCATATTTCTTGCTCCATATGCTGAGACAAATGTATACATATGCAATACTTCATCTTCCCTTATGCTATAAGAGCATGGAATGGGTTGCATGGGTCAACAATCATGACTAGTATGACCTAGGGACACGCGTAGGACGTAATCATCTTTTTTTAAGTAACGTCTGTATGTATAAGAAGATTAGATGGACTTTGTCGATGCAAAATACTAATCTTTCTATATTTTATTTGAGACGTCGTCTTGAAAAGTAACATGAATTTTTCTATAGTAGGCCTACGCTCCTGGTCTATTATAGAGCGCTAGATCTAGCTCTAAACTCTAGATGTGTAATGAGATTCTTGAGAAAAAAAAAAAAGAAACCTTAGGCCTGCCAACTGAAAATGGCTTTTTCCTCCAATCGAATTAACAAAGAATATAATTTTTAAGTAGAAATCCACTTAATTTATCCAAAAAGGAAAACAATAGCCTATCTGTTGAAAAAAAAATCCATATTTTTTAATGTTTGTTTAATTGAATGTATAAACCCATATTTACTAACATACAGTCTTTATCTTCTTTATAAATTACAGACGTCCCTGAGAACAAAAGATAATTACGTCCTTTGTGTAACTCTGTGTTAATCTACTCGTGCATGTTAATTAGAGTATTGTTTATATTTTAAAATGCAAATGAAAAATGAGAATATATTTACATTTTAAAAAAAAAGGTCGAAGTAGAATTTCTTTAAAGTTGTTTTAGTACTGGTGCCAAAAAAATAAAAATAAACAAATAAACAAGGTTACAAATAGACAGTTTCTGTGCAAACACAAACTCAAAATCGGCCCCCGAAGTGGTCATCCCAGGCAGGTAAAATGGCAGGTTTCAATACTTTCAGAAAGAACATCAAAATGAAATTCTATTAATGACGATTAATGACAGAGAAGAATGGAGAAACAGGTTGACAGATCTTGTGTGGTGCCCCAGTGGTCCAGCAGACCAAAGGATAGGTAAAAGTGAATATGAAGTTAAATGTGAACCTGGCCTAACTGATGTCTTATAATGATTAACTAGTTGATCTAATTGTTTTATAAATGGGTCAATCTCTTATTGAAATCCTCAAGAAAAAACATTTCCGAAAATAGTTAAGTGTACTATTTCAATAGTGTAGCACTGTAGTTCACGCGATAATATGAAAAACTACTTATTTATTTTTGGTTTAAATTATGTGTAAATGAAGTAGTTAGTATGACAGAACTTACATAACTTAGCAATACAAATGTAATAAAAAAAAATTTGACAAAAAAATCTAAAACCATTTGCATAAATGTATTAAAAAATATGATAAATAGTCAATAATGACGAGATCTAAACGGGGTGGATGTACAGACATTCCAAACAAAGCTTATAGCGTCTTTTCCCGTTTCGGAGTCCGCTAAAAATTTCATTTACGTAAGTACCGTATATCATAGCCAAAGTCCAGCACTGCAGTTCACGCCTTATTTTAAATTATGTCCAGCTTATATGCATATTAAATAGGTTTTTTCTCTTTAAAAAAAGTCAACATTTTTGTGTGTAAATGTAGTAGTTAGTATGACAGAACTTACTTAACTTAGCAAATGTAAAAAAAAACAATAATAATTTTTGACAAAAAAATCTAAAACCGTTTGCGTAAATGTGTTAAAAATATAGTAGACTGTTTTTTTCCCTCCTAAAAAAACCTTCCGTGTTTGTTATATTAATAGTGAATGGTTGTAAAAGTATTGTATTTTTATGAAAAAAAAACTGCTTGCATAAGTGATTTTAAAAAATTAGATTTTTCGCATTCAGAAAAGAAAAAAGTAGCCGTTGCATCTGTACTTTGAATGGTCTAAAATATCATGATGTCGGATTTTCACTATGTTTTCTAGTTTAGAGATCTAAACGGTACGGCCGGACGGACAGACATTCCACCCAAACTAATAGCGTCTTTTCCCCTTTCGGGGGCATCTAAAACGCTCGCGTTTATTTTGTGTGTGTGTGTGTATGTGATATGGTTTTAGATCGATTCAGTGCCCGCGTCTTCTGTATCAGTTGTAGGCATAGATTTCTTCACATTGGATGTTAAACTAAATAATGAAGTCAAGAAACGCTGCCCCGCCCAAAATGACGCGCATCCCTACTACCCATCGTACACCACTGCATCGAGCGCGTGACTGGGTGAGTGTGTGCGTGCGTGTGATTATAACGCGCGTGTAAGCACACCTACTATCTGGTACGCTAGTCACACACCACAACAGCACACACAGGTTCGCTTTAGACACACACTTCAAAACTCATTATTGATAGCGACCTGTGGGCTGCAACGTTCTTCTAGCTCAGCTGGCTACTGGTCTGAATCTCATTCAGTCCAAACAAAGCATAAAATCAAGTGTGTATTAAGTATGGGCCAAGCAATGACCTCTGAGACTCTATGTCTACATGGAGAGGATGGCTATAAATATTGGGTAAGTCACTACCCTAACATCCATACTAAAGTGTTCTTATTTTACAGACAGGGGCTTATAGACCAGTCTTACCTATCTGCTAACATCTTCATGATCTTGTATTGTCTGCGTGCACATTTCTATTTCTAAATCATTGTTGCTTAGGTAAGATTTGTTCTAACGTTAAAAGTCTCAAAGTTGACAGTAATTCATACCCTACTTCTTTTTAAAACGATTAGAGATGTCATCTTCTGTTATAAAATACAGACGTTACTTCAAAAAAGATGATTACGTCCTATTCAGCCTATTGCGTGTCTGTTGGTTAGTTATGAAGCAAGTTGAGCTTGGATGGCGTGCTTTTCCAGTTAATCAAGCTTGATATCTCTATTCACGACTTCAAAACATATAGACTAGTGAAGTTAAGTTTTTGTTTTCGATGTTTTGGTCTTAACTGAGCTAGAGAAGATTGTTATGTCCTGGCGCCAGCATTCAAACTTGAGACCCTCGTGACGACAGTTCGAAGAAAACAAGATTTTAAAAAAAAAGTATATTTAATAATTCAAATGTCTTCTCCTCGACAGCGTATATGCTTAAAACATAGCCTCTTAGTCGTCTGAGATTTATATGTTTTCAAGTTGTTGTTGTTTTCTCAAAGACGCAAAAATCATTAGCATTTGCATTGTAATTCAGAAATTATAATTCGAACATTAACCAAGAAACAAGTAACAGAAAGTGTTGTTTTTTTTTAATCAATCCTCCTTTATAAATATAACTATTATCCATTATTTTCCATTATATTTATTTCTTGTAATGCTTCGTTATTGCACGCAGTCTTGCCAGTGTGCTGTGCATAATTCAGTTCTTCTCTAAACAGTCCAGTTATGAGTTAACATACAATATTCCTGTATGAATACAGTGGTTCTATGTCTAGGAAAGAAACATTTGTCGAGGGCGTAATTTCCCGCTAAGTCGTGTTGAAGACGTAAGTGAAATTTAATTTTAAGACGATTCTTTTTTTAAAATGTCTGGTGAACGAATTGTCACGAGAACGAAAAGTCGTGAACGATTTGTCGGTGAACGAAATGTCAGTGAACGAATCGTCTTGTCCCCGATGTACCAAACAGAAGGAAAGGCATTTTCGGGAGAGGAGTGACAACTCTTTTCCATTTTGTTTGGACAACTATTGAGACATTAAAGTTTTTCCCGCCGCTAAAGTAAAGACATCACATTTGACCGGTTGACCCAACAGACCATGTTAGTCTTCTTTGCTTCTTTAGTTCCATGCTGTTTTTTTTTTTTTTTTTTTTTTTAATGTTTCTTCCATTGTTCCACGTTATTTTGCTTCTAGTTAATCCTATACATTTATATACAAACATCTTGCACCAATATTTACACTATTCAGATAGATATATCTCTGGTAACCAACTTGCATCAGATCTAAACTGTTTTGCCACTGTGCTGGTCATACAACACCTTCGTTATCAACTAGACCTAAAAACAGATAACAGGTAAATATTTCCCTGCCACATGAAGCTCAAAGATCTCGCGAGTTTGGTTTTTAAAAAAAACTCATTTCATGAACTACTTCATGACAAGTTAGTAAATACATTTTTGTTTGCCCCTATTTTTGTTTGATATCATGAATTTAAAACTAAGTCGTAATTATTATCTGTCAGGTCGGACTCCATGCCAAACCGTTCCACAGAGGGTGCAAGAAAACCACGTACAGAGGCGTTTTGCTTGGCCAAGGTGCAAGGCAGTGGGAGAAGGTGACAGTAAAGGCTTTTACCAACTTGCCAAATACTCGAGAGAATTGGCAACACGAGACTGACAACGCCAAGAAGACGAGAGAAATGGCTACAAAATTCAAAGAGACATTCCCTTCTGGACCTGAGCTAACTGTGAGTAACTCTGACTCTTTTGTGCAGGCAGTGCTGACAGGAAAGTGTTTACACTCGTGTTGTTTTTTTTTACCCTTTCTACGCCTTTTTCCTTTTGAGAGATTCATAAAAGATATTTCCAATATTGATAGTTAAGTTTTACAGAAATGCTCCATGTCAGCTATGCCCCGGGAGGTCATGTGGGAGAGGAATAATACATGTGCGTTTACAAATTCAAACGTATTATTTCTAATTTTTTTTAAATGCAATAGCCATACACATAGAGATCTGGAGGTGTCCTTTATTTATGTTTATTGTATTTTTATATATAGTATATAAATTGGTGTCAAAACCCTCAGCGACAAATCGTTATATATTTATAGCTATACTAGTATTTTTGAGCAATAAAACATTAAAATACTTCTGACCTGACAATGACAAATAGATGTAAAATATTTTTGAAATGCTTATTAAACTTCTACAATGCTTTGACCTACTTTGAAAATAAATTTTAAAAAATCTTATGTCCAAAACACAAAGGGATCAAGCGTGGACAATTACTCCATAAATCTACGTTCTTATTTAATTTACTTTAACAATAGATACCTGACCTTCAAAAGAAAGCTAGAGATATTAGAAGAGAAAAAGACATGAGTAGAGAGAAAGAGAGAAAGAAAGGGGTAGAGAATATATATATATGTCAAAATGTGTGTGAGAGAGAAAGAGGGACAGAGTATATATAGAGAGAGACTTAGAGAGAGAGATGTCAAAATGTAAGTTAGAGAAAAAGAGGGCTTACAAATACCTATTCTCTTCGATGCCATTATTTTTATTTTAACTCTAGGAACTTTATATGTCTTCTACACATCTGCTGCTGGCAATAATGGCTGTTTATTTTCTAGGTTATCCCTTCTTGTCTTGTCCAAATGGACAAAGTGTCAAAGGTCAACAAGTGGCTAGAGCGTCGCCACGGTTACACTGTCCTCAACAAAGATGACTGGGTTTCTGTTGAACATGTTCCAGGTAGAATAATAATAGCTATTATTTAAAGAGGTCTACATAATTCCTTCTTAAAAGACAGCATTAAATTTTAAGATATAACGCGTTGAATAAAAAAAAAAAACAACCAACAACATTTATGATAAATGCAGGTTATCTACTTTAGATCACTGAATGGTATCCTTTTGTTTCGAGAGACACTGGATGAGCTTGGTAGTTGTGCATATTAATTTCACTTCTTCTAAGAAGCGTATTTTGTTGTGGTTGAACAGTGGCAGACTGCAACAGATCTTTCCAGTATATGTTGATTCAATCTTTTGACTAGATGTCAAGGTAGCTTTCCTCTTCCAATCACGCCCGTCTCGGTCCCTTTTGCTTTCAGCTATGGTTATGTCATGTCTCACAGTCCGTGACTCTACATGTATACATTACCTGGACCACGTCCTCTCATCGATAGCTGTGGTTGTCATTTCCCGCTTGCAAACATCTTGTATCGGTCGTTCAGCAGTGAACGTCTCTTGTCTGGTTTCATCGGCAAGCTCTGCATGGGTATTATCTTCTGGGATGAATCCATCTGCCTTGTGGCTGAACCAGCACAGTCATGGTTGCTTTTAAATGTGTGCACAAACTTAGTGTGCTGGCATGCTTAAAAACATTTAATCCTTTCAGTGGCATTTAGTACATTTACACTCAGGGCCGCCGCTACCTATTGTGCAATGTGTGCATTGCACGCAGGCGGCCGACTTTGGGGGGCGGCCGAATCATTACTCCAAGTTTCTTTTTAAAAAAAAATAAATTTTGGTTTAATAATTTTTAAAAATGACTAAAATATTTAAATGAATTCTAATTATTCCATTGCCCTTTGATAATAGTAACGATGTTCGCATATAAGAAATAATTATGGAAACTAGAACAAATAAAATAGAGAAGCATGGGTTTTTCCATAAGCGCCTGCTCATTTCTGGCCTTGAATTTTCGCAGCTTGTTTGTAAAATTTGTTTTGAGTCGAATAACCCTCCCTGTAAGTAGATCTATTATTGGTAAATAAAAAGTCCAATTTTAAAAACATTTTCACTGGGATGGGGGGCGCTAGTTCCTCTCATATGGAGGGGTGACGACGCAACGTCCTGACAAAAGGGGGTATTATGGAGTGTGTGAGTTTCCTAAGCGGTGTGAGAAGAGGTTAAGCGATTGATTGGTTACGCAGTGACAATGATGAAATAAGAGTAGGCCTACCTAGTCAAGACTTTTTGTTGTTGTGAGCTAGATTTCGTTTAAATATCAGTTTATTTCATTACTATTCGAACTATACATTATCTCAAGTTAAATCGCGAATAATAACAGTTGTATTGAGTTTTTGTTTACAAAGAAGTTTGTTCAAGTTATTTAAAGTTATTCATTGGTTCAGTTGTACTAGCTGTCTGGAGCTACAAGCTAACAACCGACCAACAACATGGGTGAGTGGGGGGGGGGGGGGGCAAAAAAAAAATGTTCAGACCCCTTGCCGACATGATCGGAAATCTGCCGCATCTTCAATTCTATCTCCAGGAAGAACTTTTTACATAGCTTTAAAATTATGTAGGCTACACAATTTCCGAAAAACAAAATCAACGTTTTAGGGAACTTTCATGGCGTAACTTTGGATTGCATACAGCGTCAAATTAATATAAATGAAAAATAAAACCTAAAAATTGTGACTAAATTTCTTTTTTTAATTATATTTTAAAAATTCACGGACCTCACTGTGGAAGCCTACATCGCTCCTCTTAGCTCCATCTTCTAAAGGGGGCTCGAACGAAAATATTGTTATCTACGGAGTCGCCACCCGGTAATGTGAGAAACACTGTCTTACTATGCTTTATTTCAAGTCATTGTATAATTGTATTAAACTCAAGAAAAATATTCAGCGCTCTCTTCATTTGTTGAATAGATTTGTGAGCAAAACTGAATCCGTGCATGCCAGATGATTGTGGATACAATGCGCATCTCTCCAAAATACAATCGTGATTATTATGAAAGTGTACGGAACGTTGAAAAATTTCCACTGTCAATGTCTTTTGTATTTCGAGCTTTTTTGTTTTTTGGATTATGCTTTAACTTACAATAATAAACAAGTTAATAAATCCACGTCCAGACCATCTAACACTGTTGAAAGGTCAAAGTTAGCGAGAAATTGTATATAGATCATGATCAATTACACTGTTCATTGTAATATACCTGCCGCAGCTCATCAATTATAATCGTCGCAAATACAGGAGCATTAGCGAGTAGTAATTTTTGGCGCAGTGTCCAGCTCAGCCTTAATGGATTTTTTTTTCTAGAAAAAAAAAGGTGTGGGCGGCATTTTTTAATTTCGCACGCAGGCGGCCACAGCTAGATTTGTATCGTTACCTAAATGTAGAAATTAGCATAGCTCTTTATCATCACGACAATGTAATGTTGAGTGCATCTCGAAATTTGTACGCTAATGTCATTGTTACACGAGTGACAACTTTTTTATTCTAAAATAACAGAAGCTCTTCCTTCCAGTCGAGGATAAGCACAATAATTTCCTACTGTAGTCTACAGCACAAATATATATCAACGTATTTTCATTGTTAGAAAAATTTAGTTTCCAAACAAAACAAGTTGTCTAATGTGTGTATGTATGCTGTGTACCAACAGATGCTCTCTACTTATACTGCCCTTGGTCCGAATGGCCGCCTTGGAATGATGTGGACGTTTCGGAATCAGAACATCTCAGTACATTTTCCCATTTCACATACTTAGTTACTGATGGCCAACTGTTGATCTGCGACATACTGGCAACATATGACGTCACGGCAGGATACGTTATTACCGATGTCACCGTACATTCCAGGTATCCATTGATTTTTTAAATTTATATTTCTAGTGGCTCGCAATTATCACCGCGGGGGGAGGGGTGGGGGTTGCCCTAAAAATATTACTTTTGCAATCACAGAGATTGGAAATAAATGTATTCAATTAGGATTCTATTTAAAAAAATGGTTAAAAAAAATAAAGTTTACCTTTCAGACATTGTAGTCTATAGGGCTGCAGGGCAGATGATGTATAGGTCATCTATTTCTGTGGCCACAGGTTAACGAGGGTGTCATGTGGCCAGCACAACGACCAACCGCCTTTACTTAAACCCAACTTACGTCAGGTACCCATTAGAGCTGGGTGGACTCAGAGACGCCGAAGATCCAGAAATAAAAAATCCCACTCTTCATCAGGATTCGAACCACGGAACCCGGTTTGGAAGCCAAGCGCTTTACTGCTAAGCCACCACCTGCACAATAATTGTCCTAGTCCCCCCTCTCCCAAATGTCTGTTATTCAACATTAATTTACCTCTTCCACTTTAAAAAAATAATGTACCGGTACACTGTATTTAGAAAAAGATCTGATAATGATCTAGCTTATATGACCAAAAAAATGTTGTTTACTAAATATGATCAAAGCCCTAGTAGATTTATTAGTCAACTATCTGAATATACTTGAATTTGTCAAGGGCCTGAGAAATTATTTGTACGCCTCTGTTTTTTGACGATACCACTCAGGCTGAGTGTGCGTTGTCATCCTTTTTAAATGGAAGCGTAGAATCACTTAAAAAGATTGGGATCGGATTTAAGTTGTTTTAATTATATCGATACTATATTTTTATTCTTATTACATTACAGGGATAAGATGTATGGTTCTTTCGACCATGGGGAATCTGGTATGGTAGATTTTTTTCTGTGTCACCGATGCACTGAGATCTGCAAAGACTGGCCCAAACTGAACGGTGATCTCTCACAAGATAAGGAGGACGATTGCATGGATGGGAGAAGGAAAGTTCACTTCAATTTGAAATTAGATAAATTTGTGTTCCCTCGAAGCTCGCTAAAGAACAGGCTCCCCGTGTTACGGCGTCATGCGAGTGACGAAGGGGCAAAACTCCGGAAAAAATGGATGGACAGACTGAGTCGTGACTCTCAGTTGCATCCCTTGGTTGCTACAGACGGCCCGCCACCCTACGAGGAGAGCGTGTCGAGACACAAGAGCATTGTTGACCAACGGCGTGTTAAAAGCTGGACAATATCCGAACTTTCGTGCCCAGACTTGCCCGATGTGAATAGCAGATCAAGAGACACAACCACGCCCATAAAGTCTTGTTTAAAGAGGACAACAAGTGACCAGTATATGTCCACTACAAGTAGAGACATGTAGTTTGTTGTTGTTGATCGTTCGATAAAGACCTAGTGGATTAGGAACTTATAACGTGTGTGTGTCACATAACAAGAAGTGTGATTTCAAGTACTGTCAGTTTGGATTGACTAAAACATAACTTTCAAACCAGCCAACTGTAAAGTCAATATGTCCCTGTGAAGTAAACACGTTGACTTAATAATCATGGACTGACTCTCATTATCACTAATGCCAGAAGGATATAGATCTATATCTAAATACATTACAATTAAACAGGGGAAAAGAAACCTACAGACAATTACAACATTATTTTTCATATTCTCTTACCATATATATTTACAACGTGCGTTAGTTATTCATCTAGTGGGTCAGGAGAGATAATTGGCCTACATTTTAATATCAGGTATTTCTGTGAACCAGTGCAATAAGTTTGATCAATGATTTCTTTCCTATAACTGACGCTCTTATCAGATCAGCGTACTTTTCCTTGCTATTATAATTTTGAGATACAACTGATCATTACAAACTTACTTGAAAGGATGTTCCTGTTAATATTTTTTCGGAGCGTAATTGAATTGAAATAGCATGTGGATAAGATACACTATTGCCTTTCTAATCACATGTAGATGTTGTTTTTGTTTCCTTATTGTGTAAAGATTCAGTGTTTAAATTAAATATGTATATATTGTCAACTGAAAACATATTTATGATAGCTATTTCTTTAGTCTACTTATAGTCCTAATAAGTTTTATGCACGATGTTTAAATGTCTTTCATTTAGTAATCAAACATATGAGTCATGATCTTGACTCATGCTACAAATATCAAACTCCCTTCATTCCAAGATTAGGGTTTAAGTTTTGAGTCAAGAAATTAGATTTTCAACTTCATTGTAAGAGGATGTAGCGAGAACAAGATGGCGAGAAGAAGAAAACTAATCATTACGTTAACACTTTAAATGTATTTTAAAAAACGATCACGGTAATACTCACCCACATACCCCTTTCTTTCATCCCCCCAACCCCTTTCTCAACTGACCAGGTGATAGGACCATGGCATGTTAACAAAGCTAAAAGTATGAAATTGCGCTAAACAAAAGCAATTAATAAAACAATTTCGAATCGCACAGATTTATTGTTGTTAGTCTACATCTATTACAATTATAATTACATGACTGATCCAAACCAATTGATACAACTACGCTTAATAAAAGCTTTGTGTTGTTGTTTTTAAGTATTTCTATATTTTTCTTGTTTCTGTATCAGTTCCACTGAGATTTGTAGATTAATGATGTCATTTCAATTGATCTGAAAGACGCAGATCAAGTATAAGAAAAAAAAAATACTTCCGATTTCAAACATATTTTTTTCCAAGAGAAGATAAGCGAGTAGAGATACTGACCATTAAAGGCATACACTTCGTCATGGGCGTAGCCAGGGGATAGTTCGGGGTTCACCCCTCCCCCCTCCGAAATGAAATGACTGTTAAGGTAAAATTTAATGTTAATCCACCACTTTTTGAGTTTAAAATCCCCCTCAGATGTTTTGAATATAAGAGCCCCCTCTTCAATAAAACAAAAAAAAAATAAATAAAGCAAACCACAGTCACCAAATTCCATAATATTAGCGTAGCCAATAGGGGTTTTGAAACTACCACCTTTTCCAACAACAGGAAAAGCAAAGCTACAATTACTAAATTTCATATTCGTAGCCAAAAGGGATTTTGTAGTTACCCTCCCTCCGCGAAACTATAATTACCATTTTCTATCAGTCGCTAGGCTACATTTATAAAGTGCAGTAAATTATGCTGTAAATAGCAGATTTGTTTTTTTTTTGACACAATTTTTTAATAGAAGAGTAGCAGGGTAATGCACTGTAGATACCACAGAATAATACTTGACGTTTTGTGCTCACTGGGTCCAAAAAAAAACAACGTCTGAAAGAATGAAGAATCAAAATGTAGTGAAGATTAATTACGTATCTATACACACACACACATGTAAGCCTATATGTGGAGGGGTAAGCAAAAAAGGAAAGATATAGAAGTACACATACAAATCACACACACATTATATATATAATAGATCTAAATATGGTCCCAAGCCCCCCCCCCCCCGAAAAAAATGGCTACGCCCATGGACTACGTCAGAATGACGATCTTGACATCTTACTACCATAGGAAGCTAAACTTGTTCACCTAAACCTATGCCCTAGGATATTAATAGACTGTCCGTAATAGTCGGACTTTCCCAATGGCCTCGTTCGCATCCAAAGTTTCATTGAAGTTTATCTTTAAGGGCAACTTGAACTTGACTTGCATTTAACACCACGTGATCAAAGATTAAAAAAAAAAATAATAAAAAAAAAAAAGGAACTAAACTTTGATGGTTTAAAAATATAAATTACGTTTTGTTTATTTTTATTGACGCGCAGTAGACGCCCCACAGCCAGTGTGGACAGTGATTAAGCCAGATCTAAAAATACATTTCTTACCTACTTACTTTTAATAGGTCTACTTCAATGGATCTTGTTTAATACAAACTTACCGGTCATACAAATTTTAAGAAATGTTGCAACGGACAAGGAATAATATCAGCAAGTATGAACTGACCATTGTAGGCCTACTTATTAAGGCAATGTTTCTTTAAAGACGAATCTTGGTGAAAGAGAGAAACAATAATAATAATTGTGTAGGATGAGGTGGATAATTATTCAATAACGGATTTCTACAGTAGCTATTATAGACATCTTCAGAGACTTTCCCCATTAATATTCAGGATTTTATCCAGGAATTCGGTTCAGGGGGGGGGGAGTTGGCATAACCCAGGGGGGATTCCCAAATAGGGGGCCTGGGGGACGGTAGTCCTCCATTGGGGTCCAGGGGCAAAGCCCCGGTAGGTGGTCTGGACGATGTCCCCCAGAAGCTGAAGAAAATACCAGTGTCAAAATGAAATTTCTGAAGCATTTTTAAGTTAATTTACACAAATAACAGCCTGTATGACAATGATTGACCGGAATAAAATCGTATGGAGTTGTGGACGTGTGTATGAATATGAGGTATATAACTGGCAAAAATCGCACATGCCAAAGCTTTATCAATAGCTAGTTTGAACAAATGTAAACACTTCAAACACAATAGTGGTAGTAACATATATTTATACTCTATTTCAAATGATTATGCTCAGTATAAGCTGCTAAAAGAAATAACGTTAATTATTCTATTTAGATAAGTCAATCATCAAATGAATATTTCTTATATCTTCTTATAATGAAGGGCACTATAAGTAGGTGACCAACCTATATTAGGAAAAGTGGAAGGGCTAAGTTTCTGGCCTAAGGACTAAAGTACTGACTCTTCAATAGGTAATTCTAATTTTAGTTTTATATCATTATAAGTAACTTGTTTCTAATCTCCATAAACAACCCTTATTGGACGGTTGAAAAAAATCGAGGCAGTTGATAATATTATGCCATCTCCCCATGTTCCATTCTTTTCCATTGCCTTAAGATATTTGTCAACAGAAGAAAAACCTAAAAATATGTAAAATTATACTGTTATAACTTAGGAATATGAGTCATACAATGAATTAAATAGGCTATGCTTGACACGATAACAATTAGCCTCCGGTACTCTCCATGCTATCCCAGTCTGGGTTGGCAAGTTGTCGTCGAAAGGTGCACGGATGGCTACATAAAGTGAATTCCCATGCGTACCGATACATTGAAGTAAGTTGCATTAGCAAAATTTAGCATGGTATCAAATTTTGGCCATGCGCATGTGTCTAACAACTAACACAGTAGAACTAGATTATGAAACTGACTACGTCTCTCATATTCTGGCGGCTAACCAATAGTTTTCGCCATTTTGCCGCGTTTTAGGCAGTCAGGCCGTGCAGGGTTTTAGGCGAAACCCTCACCCATGAAAGGGCAAAGTCCAGTAATGCTGACCTATTATCGCGTGGAAGATTAGTTAGGCGGTGCCCACGAATTAACTAAAGTTTCATAAATTTATAATCATACCTTCAATAGTTTTGTCAAGAAGAATTTCCCGATGGTCTTGTAAAAAACTGACCAATGATCGTCTAAATGTCAGTTGCTGAGCCTGATTCACGAGTGTTACCAGGATTGAACGATAATTGATGCGCGATGGCCGAAAACATGCAGTTCCCATCAGGTGCAGTGTTGTGTACCGTAAACCCGAGAAATTCAAATGTTGATTTTGCTCCATTCTCATTTATTCTAATTTTTTTGACAAAGCTGAACATCGATAATTGCCGCTTCATGTTTACACTTTTATTATTTTCCCTTTCATCTATAATTAACGATTTTCCCGGGATACCAAAAGTAGGGATGTCAAAAACCGGACGGTGGAAAACCGAAATAATTATTATACAACATACAATTTTATTTCCTTTATTTCTTCTTTTAAAGCAACTTAGTGTTTCTCTGATCCCCCTCTGAGGGGGGGGGGGGGAATAAATAATTTCCTCAGGGGGGGGAGGATTGTGGTTTCAGGGGGGGATTTCTCCCCCCCCCCCCTCGGCGGGGGGGGGGGGGGCTAAATAAATCTCTGTTAATATTGCATCTGAATTTAATGCGGAGAGAGAGGGGGGGGGATTGATTTCTAAAAGTATAAATGTTTAGTGTTTAACGGAATTCCCATTAAAACAAACAATTTTCTTACACTTGATTCTACTCGCACTTTACATCTTTATTCATTTTCTTATGGATCTAAAATCACTTTATATAGGCCTCCTCGTTTGTAATAGCCTACTTTTCATAGAATATTTTGACATGAAAGCAATCGTATATATAAAACTTAGATCAACATCTATACACGAAACTGAAATTAAGTGCATTATGGAACGTAAACAGTGGATGCAACAGGGGCACCACTTTTGATGCACTGCGCTAGGTTTGGTCATTGGCTAGCATGTCGGCTGATACCACAAATATTATCAGAGGCGATATAATGACATTTCTTCTTACCAGCTGAATGACTAATTCTATTTGACATTTCTTCTTACCAGCTGAATGACTAATTCTATTTGACATTTCTTCTTACCAGCTGAATCACCATGAATTATATTTGTTCATATATGTTACTTGTGAAACGAAAATAAAATATTTGATTTCAGACTTTGCAAAGTGAATAGAGGGCCTATTACTATTACTAGTCACCGCTTAAAGTACCTAACCTTGTGGGAGGCTGAATAGCATTTCTGTCGAGCCTTTGATCTTATAATTTTAGGGACGCTAGCCACATAACACTCCCTTGACAACAGAAAGTAGTCTACGTTAAAGTTTTGTTGGTTTTTAAATAGATCTAGAAACTATTTGAAAACAAACCATAAAATATTTTTACAACGTAGATCTAGTTGTATCGCCTTGTGGACAGAAAGCTTTTCCTTCTACATTAATAGGCCAACACAAAAAAACAAAAAAAACAAGGTTACAAAAGACAGTTTGTGTGAAAACACAAACTCAAAATTGGCCCCCGAAATGGTCCACCCAGGCAGGCTTCAATATTTTTAGAAAGAACACCCGAATGAAATTATTACAAAGACAAATGAGAGATAAGAATGGAGAAAGAAGGTCAACAGATCTTGTATAGTGCCCCAACGGTCCAGGTGAAAGTGAATGTAAAGTTAGATGTGAACCTGGCCTAACTAGTTCCTCTTTCAGACATTGTGATCTATAGGGCAGATGATGTAAAGTTCATCTGTTTTTGTGGCCTACGGTTAACGAGGGTGTCTTTACTTTTCCTTAACTTATGTCAGGTACCCATTAGAGCTGAGTGGACTCAGAGGCGCCCAACGATTCCAAAGTTAAAATTCCCAGTCTTCACCAGGATTCGAACCCGGGACCCCCGGTTAGGAAGCCAAGCGCTTTACCGCTCAGCCACCGCGCCTAACTGATGTCTTATAATTGATCTAATTTTTTTTTTTTAAAGGAAACCTCAGAATTTGCGCTATTTAATTTTAGCTTTATCATCATAGGAATCCTTGGGCCTCTTTTCTTTTCTTTGTCTCTTTTTTGGGCTTAATGTGCCTCTTGTATGGGCTTTTTTTTTTTCCAATATGTTTTTTTTTGCAAGATCTAATTTTTTGAAAAGGCCCAATCTCTCTTTCGAATCCTCATAAAAAAAAAAGTTCAGGTAAATAAAGTTTATAACATTACTATTTGATTTAAATTAGGTCTAACTTATAATGCATACAAATTAGCTTTTTCTCTTTAAAATAATACTTGCATAACTGATTTTAAAAATTAAATTTTTCGCTTTCAGAAAAAAAAGTAGCCCTTGCATCAGAACTTTGAATGATCTAAAATATTGTGATGTCCGATTTTCAATATCTTGTCTAGTTTACGAGATCTAAACGGGACGGACGGACAGACATTTCACACAAAACTAATAGCGTCTTTTCCCCTTTCGGGGGCCGCTAAAAAAACACTCTTGAATGCTGCCCTAATTTCCCCACTCCCCTAAGCCATTATATTTTTATTCACTTTTGCTTGGCCTATCTAGGCCAAAATACAAGGTTTGGAGAGATGTCACGTGGTACGAATCCGGTTTAGACAAAAAGAGCATTTAGATTTATATGTGTACCTCTGCAGTCTACTTTATTCGTTATATAAAAACACACTGGGTGACCAAAACAAAGTGCGGATGTCACGTCAACTGGAAGTATTATAACATGGGACTTCAGTCTGCATTACATTGTGATATTAGTGTATCTCAAACACAGGTTGGGTAGCTTTTCCTATATACAACTATAACGACAATCTAGCACCAGACTAGTGAACAAATTGAACTAAATATAAAGTAAGTAAAACAGATACTGATCATACTAATAATTGAAAATCACTTCTCTCTCTCACTCTCTCTCTCAGATATATAATCCGCGTGAAGCGTTAACATTGCTATTTTACAAATGTTATACATTTTATCGCATCCTAAACTTAGTTTTTAAATAATACTGAATTCTGTATTATTCTTGGAGAAATTCGTCTAACATTAATGGTGAATTACACATAACCAAACCTTAGAACGATAGCACGTGAACTATACAGTAAAGCACATTTAAACGTAAACATTACATGTGAGATTTACGTTGGATTGTAGCCCTTATTTAATGCTTTCAGTCTGTTTACATGGTATAATGACAAGAGATGATACTTGTTTGTTTTTGTGATCGGTATCTTGTATCTCTGTGATGGTAAAATGTTGTACTCGAGACATATCATATAATAACATAAGTCTACCCGAGAGAAGGGTTTGGTGTATTCGGTGGTATGAAGCGGTCCTATAACAGAAACCTCTTTTAAAACGTACACGAAAAGAATCAAAGGAGTCTGAGGATAACTTCTACTGGGAGATTGCCGGGAATCCAGATCATGCTCAAATACTTTGGTTATCAAATACGCGTACAAAAGATTTGAAATGAAGACTATTTAGCTCTACTAATTTAATTTGTTTTGTATTAGTCATCGATTACCCTTTAATAGTGTTGACCAACCTTTCTATGTCAGACAAGCCCAGAATATCTACGCTTGAATGATATTTGTATGAAAACAGTTCGTGTCGACATTAAATCCCGTAGGTACCCTTGTAGGCCTACATTAGCGTGCACTTCAGTGTCATTTTCTATGAAATTCTTCTGCCCATGTTACAACAATCTACTCATACATTTCATTCAACCCCTTTCTTCTTTATAATAACCTGCGTGAAAGAGTTACTAGGGTACCAATGTTGACACTT
This sequence comes from Biomphalaria pfeifferi, assembly GCA_030265305.1. Classification (NCBI taxonomy): domain Eukaryota; kingdom Metazoa; phylum Mollusca; class Gastropoda; family Planorbidae; genus Biomphalaria; species Biomphalaria pfeifferi. Next base: position 1,123,439 of record JASAOG010000208.1, read on the forward strand.
TCTAACTTCACGCCCTCTCTACAGTTATCCTCAATTAGTCTTCGAATGAAAGGTCGGTCCTAGGTGCTATCAATTTCCCCTTTGTTCTCTTGATTTCTTCCTGTAAGATGTCTTCCTCTTGGTGCTGTGCCCTGTAAGATTTCTTTCATTTTGGTGCTGTGCCCTGTAAGATTTCTTCCACTTGGTGCTGTGCCCTGTAAGATTTCTTTCACTTTATGCTGGCCCTGTAAAATTTCTTCCACTTGGTACGGTGTCCTGTAGCATTGCAGCGTATCCATATCCAAATAACCATTGTATGTGTTGTGTGTTTGTGTGATTGTGCTGACAATTGTGAACATGTCTCGTCAAATTGTCGACCTTGGTAAATTGTAAAATAAAATATAAAAAGAGTAATGCAGCAGACGTAATATAAAATATAGATCTAGAGCCCTAGAAGGTGAGATAGCTAAATATTAGTGCATACACTATACACAAGTCTACATTATGTATAGTGTGCGCTGAACATGATAAGATATTGATTAGTATCAGGGCCGGCTTTAAGCATAAACAAACTAGGCAATCGCCTATAGAGCCTCTGATTGGTGGGGCCTCGCACACTAGGTTTTAAATAAAATGCGAAATTATTTTTTTTTTCGCTGTTTATTTTTCCTTTTGGGCTACCAAATCTACTTCGCCTAGGGCCTCCAATTATTTAATAAAATTTAATGAAAAGGAATTATGTTCAATTTTTTGAAAGACATGATTTTAACGTTTCTACATTTGACCACTCCCAGGCCTCTCTTTAACAAAAGTGTATACACTGAAACCCATGACTAACTATGTACACGTCACACCTTACTTGTGGCCATGTGAGTACAATGATCTCCAAACTTGATATGGCCCTTTGTATCACAAATCCTCTCAATGACAAGCTTTAGGCTATAGACTAGTTCGTCCATAGTACAGTGTTAAAAGTTTTCCTTTGCGTTCATTAAAATGTATGACGCACGTTCCCAATGTAAACATGCAAAGTTTAATTATGGAGAAGAAAAAAAAAAAGATGTGGACTATCCAACTTGATAACAAAGGGAAGGATACTATTTTGTCTATTAATAAAGCTCTTTAACCTTGTGTATGTTTTAAAAAAGATGGATCTATAAAACTAAAACACTTTTTTAAAAATCTCATTTACCGTGTCTATCTAATAAGCATAATAGTGTTAGTGTAGTGTCGTGTTCTGTGTCAGTGTATCTGTAACCATCAAGAGTAATTTAGGTCACAATTTAAGCTCTTCTGTACAAAGTACATTTCCTGAATACGCCTATTCTTCATCATGGTTATTTTGTAGTGTATTTATTGTAGATTTACATTAAAAATAATCAAAAGTAAAATATTCACCAGTTTTAATTGAATTTGATTTTTAATGTAAATTTTTTTTCAAGGTTAAGCCTACTTGGTCGCAAACAAAACTATTTATCTAAATATAAATTTAGTCTATATCTAGCAGGTGTATTTTCATTGTCTTTTTAGATTCACAATTTTGTTGCAAGCTTGTGGGTCTCTACGACAGAAACAAATGGGACAGGCAATGACTTCTGAAACCTTGAGCATATCTGGGGGAGATGGCTACAGATACTGGGTAAGTTAAAACTAAAATTCCATGTTGATTGGTGTGTTCATAAATTATTTAGTTAATGAGTAGGCAAATTTATGGTCTAATGACTTGGGGAGGGATCGGCACCTGAAGGATGAGAAGAGATGGGGCAGAGTATTGAGTTTCAGATTATTTTCTGTAAGCTGCATTCTAGGCTATCTAAGAGGGCTTATACAATCGTTAGCTAAACATCAGTATTTTTTCTTATTTTCATATAGGCCTATGTTCGTACCTGCACTTATTACAGCCATTATTATAGAGACATTTAAATGACTTAAAAGACTACAAAGTAATGAACTATGCTTTGTAGTAGGCCTATGCACTCCCGAATTACATCAAGATGGTCTCGGGTATATCTCAGGTGCTTGCAGACCAGTCTATTCCAACTATTCGTAGACGGGTGTATTTTCCAGTCCACAAAGTTGAACTAAGTTGGTCCAAAAACAAAAAAAAAAAAAAGGGCATAGGCCTAATTCCCAATACTATTTTGTGGTGAGGGGCGGGAGGTACGCAGGAAGACAATTTGCTTAGCCTCTTCCAAAGCATGTGCCAGGTAATAATATACGAAAGAATAAAAATGTATATGTGTAAAAGCAGATGTTGTTGTTTAGCCTGTTTAGGGCTAAAAAAAATTGAACCAGCTTAATTGTCAACTAAAACTTATAGCTACCTTTTTGTTTTTGAATTGCATTTCAGGTAGGCCTAACAATGAAACCTTTCAAAAGAGGCTGTAAGAAAACAATGTATAAAGGTGTTTTGCTGGGACATGGTCCTCGGCAATGGGAAAAGGTTGTAACCAAGGCATTCACAGATATCCAAGGCACCAAAGAACTTTGGACTTTCGAGGTTCAGAAGTCTTATCTGACCAAAAAGTTAGCTGCAGAGTTTATTTTACAATTTCCTGGAGAATGCAAAATAAGGGTACATAGAGTATAGGCCTTTTATTTTCAAGTTGTGCCAGATTTTATATCTGAAGTATTTTTTTTATTGCATACATTTGAGTCACGTTCGTAATGAATGAATTATTTTTCTCAGGTTGTAGTACCTGGCATTGTACAGATGGACAAAGTTTCCAATTTAAACAAATGGTTAGCTTCACGGAAAGGGAAGAGAAGTCTAGACCAAGATGAATGGATATCTATAGAGGAACTTATTCCTGGTATGCTAAGATATGGTGTATCTACACTTAATTTATAAAAAAAAAAATTAAAAAACATTAAATATTTATTTACTGAAACAAAACTGACCTAATTTTATGTCTGTTAACCTTAGAGTTAAGAAAAAAAAAAGGAAAGCCTTTGTCTTTCTTAACATAGTAATTTTATTTTATTAATAAAAATGAATCTAATAGAACAAGCTCAGACCTCCCATAGAACTAATTTCAATTGCAAGACAAATGTTTGGATTCTTTAAAATGCATTTTGAGCAAAAGTAATATTTATTTCCTTGTCATTATCTGTTGTAGGACACATGGTCCGATACTGTCCTTGGACAGCTGAACATCACAAGGAAGAGCATGCAGATTCTAAACACTTACAAACATTTTCTCACTTCACTTATAAATATTCTGATGGACAATTCGTTGCATGTGATTTCCAAGGAGTGTGCCAGACAAGGGACTCATTGCCCTACTATATCTTCACAGACTCCACTATTCACTCACTTAACAAACGTTATGGTCTATTTGACAAAGGGGAATATGGGATGACAGAGTTTTTCAAGCTTCACAAATGCACTAACATCTGTAAGAACTGGCCAAAGCCAACTCCACTGACACCACCACCACCATTTTCTGTAGCTTGTGCACAGCGTTTTGAACAGATGATTCCCCCTTACTTTGAGAATATCATTTTTCAATCAAGCAGTGCTGCCAGCTTAGATACGGATGATCCATATGTAACAGATGGCTCATCTTGCAGACCAGTAAGTGGCATTAGAAGGAGACATGTTAGTGACCACCAGACTAGACAGCAAAGTACACAAATTGCGGCAGATTTAACCAATGCATCTTCACTACGGCAAAGACGCAGTAGCTATTATGAAAATGTTCAGGGCTTGAACCAGGGTGAACCCTTACCACCTACCTATGAGAGCCTTGGTGACATTTCCACAGAAAATGATTCAAGAAAACTGAACATTAACCATGCTGTCCTTACAGCCTCAAACAGCTGTCCTATGCTTGACATAAATCACAGCACAAATGTTAGGCCCCCCATAGACCAGTGGGGGCGTAGCAGAACTTATGATGAACCTGACACATTAGACACATCTACCCCACTTTATGACGAAGAAAGTAGACTTAGAAGTTGGAGTGAAAACACTCTCAATATGAATCTCCTGCAGAGAAGATTAGTTCACAACATGCATGCTAATGGCAGGGAAATGGACTCTGTATTACCTCCTTTAATGTTCTCTTCCAGAAATACTACCGATGCTCAATTCACCAACAGATGAAAACGTTTTTATCCCTGTAGGATCAAGAAACATTCCTCAGTGTTTTAATTAAGAATCATTAGTTTCGCTTACATAAAACACATTTGTGTTAAAGACCTAATGCAAACATTGGCTATAAACAAGATTTTCTTGAGACTAATTAATGTTTTGAAAATTTTATAAAAATCTGCAAAACAAAAAACTCTTCCGCTCAAAAGATACATATTCAGTCTTTTAAAATATTTTGTTTTTATTTATGAAGACCATCAAAATAATGTTGAATTATTTAAATGCAAGGTCCATATTAAATTGAATTATATAAATGTCCAGTTAAGTTAACTGAGTTGGGAGAAGAGATCAGAAGTTGTGACAATGATATGGTCACAAATGCATTACTCTACATTGACAAGATAAAACCGCTTTTCATTAAATTTGAACATGTTCTCATATTAATTTTGTTAGGTTTGTTTTAAATACTTTAAGAGTTGTTGCATGTTGACATGCAGTATTATTCATCATTTTAATTCAAATATATTCATTCCCAATTATTATATGGTATGTTTTCAATGACATTTGAAACAAAGATCAGACTTTTGAAATCCTATGTTCACGACAGCAGCTGGTGGAAATAAAAATACGAGGATCTTAAAATCCTATGTTCACGACAGCAGCTGGTGGAAATAAAAATCTTAAAGATCTTAAATAGGAAGATGAACATCTTTCTCTGACTTGAATAAAAAATACACTTCAGCAGATTTTACAACTAGTACCAGTCTGCTACATCTCAATGTGATAAATGCTAAGTGTAACAAGTAAAGTGAACTTCAGAAAGATAATTTGTAAACATACCACACTGATGTTTAAATAAAAGCCTTACAATTATTCTGCCAATGATGCCTGTTGACCATGTGGTGTGCCATTCATACTTTTGTCATCTATATTAATTAGGCAGGCCCTCAGAAGAAACAAGCATATTTAGAGTGGATATCAATTTTAGCAGCAGAGCTATTTTTGTTTTACAACACAAGATACACAATTATTGACATGAATGACATTAAAACAACATGACAAAGTTTAACTGGATATCAAACAAGTTTTTATTTACAGTACATTGAAACTGACAACTTTTTGTTGCATGTATACATGACTGTACCACAGAAAGCTAACAGTTGGTCAAATTAATTGAGCAACATTTTTAATAACCAGAAACTATATGACATAGTAAGTTCAATAAAAGCATTTTTATATATGCTAAATGTTTAGGTTTTATAAAATTTGTTAGAATTTTTTTGTTTTAGTATATGAATCAAATGTTGTTGTTTTTTTGAATAAATATTGATACAAATAATTAAAGACTTATAAAATACAAACAAATCTTTCTCCTTTTCAGTATTAGTTATATAGCTATAGTTATAAAGTAAAGAAAATCGAACATTAATAGAATCTAGTTTAAAAAAGACTGAATGATCAAACTGACTAGAAATCAATTTTAAAATAAACTGAAGAAAACTTTTAAAATGAATAGATCAGAATCCAAGGCACCTAATAACAACGAGTCACAGAGTTGTTTAAAAAAAAAATCTGCAACTTTAAGAAATATAACAAAAAAAAAAAGTACTTTTACTGTATTAAAAAAATGATAAAGAACAAAATGAATACAGTATTTACAGTAAACAAATGTGATTGGTCATCTGATGTTTTGTTTATTTCGATTATTTGTTATGACAGGTGGACGGAAATTAGTCAATGACTACAATTATGTGAATTTAAAAAAAAAAAATTTTTTTTGGAATGCACGTTCAAAATAAAACTCTGGCTTTAATGTGCATTATACTAATGCATTTCGAATTAGCAACAACTACGAAAAGGTGTTACTCAAATACAGCTTAAGAATTGTAACATTCATAAACAGCTAACTAATATTTCTAAAAATAATTAAGCTAAGAATACAATTTGATTTTTATTGACTTATTTAAAAAGTTACTCCTTCAGACCTTGCGGTCTATAGGGCGAATGATGTAAAGATCATATGTTTCTGTGGCCCACGGTTAACAAGGGTGAGATATTATTAATGTTTGATCATTTCTTCAGAAATGTCTAAACCATTTATTAAAAGTCAATTCAATTTAAGATGCCTTATATTTTCTGCATAATTAAATTCTTTTTTAAAGATTCCCCCTTCATCAGTAAATTTGCATTAATGTCCATTTTGAGCTTCAGATGTGTAGGCTTGTTTGTTATTTCTAATCATATAATTTCTAAAGATAGTTTGTGATTTTTTTTTAAAGCAATATTTTTAAAAATCATTTAAAATTTATATTGAGAAAATTTTGTCAACAATGGATTTTCCCTATTCACACTAAGGCAATAGTACTATATTGATTTATCTATATCAAAAAGATTTGGATGCCCACTGATGCTAGTTTTTCAGAAAGTTTTATGCCATAAGTTGCCAGATGAAATTAAGGTAAAATTTCAGAGCTCTAACACTACTACTGTTGTTTTTAAAATAAAACTTAAGTATGGTTACATAGCAATCGATCAATGCTATTACACAGTGTTTCTTCTAAGTGGAGGTTATTGGAATGATGGCTTCATGGCTGCACATCGACATCAAATATACAGAAAAAAAAAATGATACAAGTATTCACCAGATCTGTACAACATAACCATAGGCTAGTGACTTTTGGCTGAGAAAAAACACTGAGGTAGCCAATGGGAGACCAAGATCAATAACTCTTCAGTCAAAATTATATCTGGCTACTGCATAGACTGTAATCAGTTTCACTAAAATAGTTATGCATAGCAAATATACAAAAAGGCTAAAGTATATTAATGTTTATTAAAAAGTATAAAACAAAACAAATCCATAATTCACATTAAATTAGCTACTTTCTTTCTCATAGTACTTTATTCTAAAAAGAAAAATACATTAGTAACTAGAAATTATATTGTTTCCAACACAAGATTTGTAAAACAAATCACATTACAATAACAAAAAATCCACACGACTCACACAAAAAATTTATAATAACAACAAAAAAAGATTTAATCCTGTTAATCAACTATTTACTAAGAATGATATTCTTTCATATGACAAAAATAAAAACTAGAAATTTTCAGCAAAGCCTTGAAATTATTTTTTTTAAATGTCCCTGCCTGAAACAAAATAAAGAATAAACTATAAAAGTATTAATTGTAGAAACTCAAAGACAAAAACATCATTATAACAAAATGCTACATGTTAAAAATTTTCTTTCCATGGCATTGCCATTCAAAATATTTGAGTTGCATATATTCACTATCAGGCTCATCCAATGACATGATTCTTTCTCTCTTTCTCAACTCATCAGATTCATCTTTCATTCAACTCTGATGCAATTTTTTCTGCTGGTGTCCAATAGTGTATATATATATATATATATATATATATATATATATATATACATATATATATATATATATACACATATATATATATATATATACACATATATATATATATACATATATATATATATACTATATATACACACACACATAATTATGTAGGTGCAACTTAAGTCAGTTTAATGACCATGTATGTATAGACTTAAAGCACTACTTAGCCAAAAGAGCAGTAACCACAATGACTGTTGTACATATCTGGAGCATTATGCCCTAAATCATGTAAAAACAGTTTTGAACAAAGTAATACTAGACTCAATAACACCTAAACAAGCTCTTCTCCCCCTAGTTTGATCCGCTTGCCTTCATTAGCCTCCACATTATCTGAGCATCTCTTTATGGACCCAGTGGCATCTTGTTCTGTTTTATCAGCACTATCACTGCCCTTCAATGGCACATCTCTGTCCTCCTCTACGTTGTGTGGTACATTTTCTGAAGCCTGTGTGGAAACTTTCTCACTGGTTGCAGGTTGGAAGCTATCCAAGACTACAATAATACAGGTCATATTATCACATCCAGTACCATCACCAAATGTATTGGGTGCAAGACAATGATCAAACAGCTGGAGAAAAGAATAAGATTTTTAACTGGTGAACATTATAAACTAAAAAAAAAATGTTGAGTTCAAAACTTAATTAATTATAGTGAAGAAAGAACTTTAAATGTTTAAGCTTTAAGAGTGGAGTAGCCATTACTTGTCACACAAATAATAGTGAAAAACAAATCTGTTAAAAAACAGAAAGTTCAAAACTAAATTGATCACAGTGAAAGAAAAGCTACAGGATTGGACTAGCCATGATCATAACAATAATAATAATAAAAAAAAAGATCTGATAAAGAAATCAAATCTTAAATCTAGGGACCAATTTCTTTCAGACTTTATTCTATTTAATTTTTTTTGCTATCATAAGCTGTCATGAGTTTTGTGCTTTCCTATCATAGGGTTTGTTAGTTTAAGTTGTAGGTTTGAATGATACTACTTGGTGATTGTAATATTGAGGATCAGTGTATGTATGGTATGTTTGTTATATGTAAATTCACTATCAATTTATTGTCAGTATTTTTCAACTCAGACTCATAATAAAAACATGTCTTCTTGTTCTACAGCTGTACTTTTAATGTCCTTGTATCACTAGACTATTTATGTCATTAACTCAGGGGCCTTTGTCCTCTCAACAAGCTAACAGGTAAGGACCCTTCTAAACACATAAACCATCTACCAACAAATCTAAAAACCTGGTAGAGTCAAAAATGATAAAAATGTGTTGGCAAAATCTTACCTCTTCACAAATTAAAGAAGGTTTCTGACGTTTTTCTGGGTCTTTCAATTTCTCTAAGACATAGTCAACTACTTCTTGGCTTGACATATAATTCCTAAAAGTAAGATGAAGCAAAATTAAAAAAAAATAATTTTTAACCTTATTTTATATTCAAATTGTTATTTTTAAATGATGACATAATCATAAAGTTAGGTTCCCTCAGACCTTGTGGTCTATAGGGCAAATGAAGTCATCTGTTTCTTGGCTTACGGTTAATAAGGGTGTCATGTGGCCAGCACAACGACCAACTGCCTTTACTTTTCCCCAACTAATGTCAGGTACCCATTAGAGCTGGGTAGACTCAGAGGTGCCAGAAGATCCAGAAATTAAAAATCCCAGTCTTCACCAGGATTTGAACCCTGGTTCAGAAGCCAAGCGCTTTACCGCTCATCCACCGCACCTCCCAAATGATAATACTCTGCTGAATTTATGTTCAAAGAAATATTAATAAAAAAAGAACAATACTTAACCAAATGCCATCACAAGCTACAACAAAGAACTGATCTTCTGGACACAGCTTTGCTATTTCAACATCAGGAAGAGATGTGATCATCTGTTCTTTTGCTGGTAAATCTTTGTTGCGTTTGTATACATGGTCTCCTGATAGAGAAAAAAAAAAGGAATTATTAGTAAACATCTGAAAACAAAAGTGCTAAAACCTATTTTGCTACAGAAATTATTTTAACTTACTTTAAATTACTTTACAAAAAAAAATAAAAAATAAGTAAATAAAAACAAAAAAAATTAACTAGTCATTTGATTATATAAAAAGCATCAGTAAAGTTTTCATTAAATCTTGCTGAAAACATTTTTTTTCATTTTATTTATTATAAGTACAAAAATGTTAGCATTTTCAATAAAGAAAAATGATGATTTATAATTACTTCTGATGTCAACAAATCTTCAAAATGTTTGCTTTAACCTTCAAGAAATTTTTGTGTAAATATCTAAGCCTTTATCTACAGCAACAACACCTATAAATAATACTGTTGAGGACAAAATAAGATAGCTCTCACCTATAGCCCGAGAGAGATTCAAACCACCATTTACACGCCCATCACTGGTCACCTTTCCACCAGCCCTTTCTATTCTAGTTTTCTCACATTCATCTTCAGGTTTGTGGTCAAAAGAGAGTTCAATGGCCTTTCCAGCCCTTGACAGCACACATCTAGAGTCTCCAGCATTGGCAACAATGAGCTGCTTTCCCTGGAGCAAACAGACACATGCAGTGCATCCACTATCAGATCCAGGCTGAAACAGAACTCATTTTATTATTTAAAGAATATGACCTAATGTTCTAGAACAGATGAAAAATAATATGTGTGTGTGATATACCCACAAACGAATATGAAATAATAATAAAAAAAAAAGATATGGACATTGTCACAATGGACAAGAATTATGACAAAGTAGAGAATAATCTGTTTCTACTGGGAAGTGATGCAGGCTCATAATTACATTCATCACTCGAACTGAAAATGCTACAAGTTGAACTTTATGAAATTCAATATATGTAATAAGTGTTATAGGTTCATTACCCAATGATGCCTACATTTGAGTAGTGTTGTTTCTACAAATAACATAATGCAATATTAGAGAAGTAAATTTATTGAAGTACTAGAAGAAATCATCATGTTAAAAACTAATTTTACCAATGGACTGCCCCACGTGTGTTTTGGTTTCCTCTTAAATTATAGAGCTACTTAAATTTTCTTAATTTTCTTGTCATTGAGCTATTTTTGAAAACATTAGCTATTTTAGTAAGTACTACATTATCTCTAAAAAAAAATGTTGAAACCTCTTCGTTAGATACATCCATCATAGGTACATCTTCATCTTGATCCCCATCCTCATCATCATCTTCATCATCATCATCACTAAAGATAATCAAAGTTGAAAAATTACTAATTTCCTTTATGAAATGAGTGAGTGATTGTTACTATGTAATATATATGAAATATATTTGTATGTATTTATAACAAGTACAAATAAAATAACAGGGCATTGTACTTAAATTCAAAATTTTTTAACCATAATTTTTAGTTGTCTTTTCAAAAAAAAAAAAAAGTGCCAAAATGAGAAAAATCGTACAAGTTTTAGTAAATGTATTACCTCATGTCCTCCCACATATCTTCATCTTCCTCATCATCATCGTCATCTTCCTCATCACTAGAATTCACATCGTCATCCAGTTTAGCCATTTCTGCAGCTGCTTTCGCCTTGCTTTTCCTGATTCCAGGACTCGACAGTCCAGAGCCAGATGGCTGCTCCTGTTTATACAAAATTTACATCTAACAAAGTGAAGCCTTTTTTTTTCAATATTTTCTGTTCAAACGATGTAAACAGATCTTGACAAAATGATGAGCCAAAGGAATGAGTGAGAAGGGGGCCTAAATAGTGCTTAAGACAGCTCCCCAAGGAAAAGACAACATGGCTACAAATGATTGGGCAAGGAAGCAAGTGTTTGAGCATGTACTGAGGTGGGGCTAAACTATGCCAGTTGGTCTGTTTCATAGGGTGAAGGATGTATTTTATTATAAATTGCTAACAGAATTCACAAACTATTGAAAAGTGTGTGTGTTATTAGGAAGTGGGTTGGAAAAGATCTGGTCACAATATTCAAAATTTAAACATTAAACAATTTGTTTCGTATGAAATGAAAATCATTGTACCAATTTTTTTTTTACTGGAGCAAAGCATGGAAATCAGATTTTTTTAAAAATAAATAAATCAAATAATAATAAAGTAATGAAGCTGAAACTGACAAAGTGCAAACAAAAATCATGAAGACTAGAGCCACTAGGATGTCTAGTAGCTTTACCAATGACACAAAGAATCTCATTTGAGAAGCTTGAAAGTGTCATGGGCTTCAAGTACACAGAAGCAATAGTCTCAGACCACGAATGTGCTAACATTATTAAAATAGATATGCTTTTCATGCAAGAATCATGCAACTCCTAGTCCATGAAAGCAAAGTTGGAAAGGAAAATAAGATCCTTAAATAAAATGGTTATTTACATAGCTACTAAAAGTATGTATGCACCAAGGAAAAATGCTAAGTAACTAAAACAATATACCTCATTGGGCAAAGCAGCCTCAGCTGAAGAGCTCCCAGATATGCTGCTTGATCCTGATGTTATGCAGCTAGATCCTCCTGTTGAGGAAGAACTGCAGGTTACTTCTTTGTCTGTTTTGCTGTCTAGGTCAGCTGGAGATTTTTCGTTATTGTTTTCTATCACACTATCTTTCTGTTTGTCACTATTTGTTTCATTATCTAAGATTTCCAAGTCCGCACAGCTGCTAGAGTTGTTTTCATTGTCTACCCCATTTAGTAAGGTGTCTGAATCTTGGTCTTTAGCAGCAGATGATGAAGAAGACAAAGACATTGATGAAGCGTCTCCATTTTCATCATCTTTTTTTGAACCTTTAAAAGTCTTGCGTTGTGCAATTAAAAATGGACTCTTGAAATCCTTGTTTTCATCTTTGCTTTTGTACTGTGCAAGAAGTTGGTCCAAGGGCATATTAGCTTCTTCTTTAAGCATATCTGTTTCTGTTCTACCAACTGGGTCACCTGAAAATAACAATTCATGGTCAGTTTCGGATAGATGAATGAGCTTCCATTTTTAAAACCTGTGTTGAAGAAAAATTAATTTATTTTTATGGGCTATGAAGGGGTGACGTGTTGGATTGCAAGGTGTTGATTGTTAAAATGTAACTAAAATTTCCATAGTAAGTTCCAGTGTTCCTATAATCTTAAGGAGAACATTGACAGACTGTGTCTAGAGCATACAATATAAACTATGGATTGTAACAGTTTTCAAACAGCCAGTTTTTTTGTTTTTTTTTTGCTTAAGAAGTATTTAATATAAACTTGCAAATTAAATGACAAATTTTAAATCATGTTAATTTTTTTTTCACATAAACAAATGTAAATGCACATCTAAAAGTATGTTTACTTAGCTAAACTCCACCAGCCTTTAGTCCCTAAACCTCACTTTGCCATTATTTTTTATAAAATTATTACAAACTTAGACCTACCATATTCCTGTTTGATTCAATTTTATTGAGAATTTTCTAAACTTTTCCACATAAATCCACACTTATTTGATGTAAACATATGCAGTGAAGGAGGCAGACATTGTTAATGGTTAATATAAAAGTTTCAACACAATTCATGACCTATTTTTAGAATCTGATGCGATTCAGCGAGTTCACATATATAGGTAATTAAAAAATTTCCCAGAAAAGTGGGTTTACCGTCTGGTGGGGTTAAAGACTACAAACAACATTGGTACTTAATTAATTTTACAATACATAAAAAAACAACTTTCATGTTTTTCACTTAGGATGTTTGACAATTTGGCTTTGAAAAAAAAACAAAAATAAAATGGGAGCTAGTTGCCTATTTTTGTTAGTAACCACAAGTTTTGTATTAACAACTTATTTCAATGTGAATGAAGGGGACATAAGCCCCTTGGCTACTTAGCAAGGGTGCTCAAGTTTAAATCCTCAACTTGAACTCTGTTAAGTTTGCTGAGCCAAAAGTCAGCACAAAAAGCCCTCCCCAAACAAGGTTCACAAAAAAAGATTGGACCAGCACACACAGAGCATGAAAGATGCACTATAAAGAGTAGTTAAAAAATAAACAATCAACATATAAATTAAACAGGATACTAGTAAATGGTTTTTCCATAATGTTTTTATTAAATATTAAAAATAATTTAGTCTTGCAAAATAAGAACAGTATAAATAAAATACATAAATTCTTTTTACCTTCTTCCTCATCTTCAACATCATCATCTTTACCAGCAAGTTCTTTGAGCTCCTTAATCACATTCTCATCTGTCAAGGTAGCATCAAATGTTAAAAAGGCCAACTGTATAAACTGTTTGATATTATCACTAAATCCATCCTGCTCTGCCATCAAAGTTTTAACAAAGTCTGGGAAGTGTTTTTCACAGTACTTAGCCACTTCGGATCCTGAAAACATATTTCATCATTTGTTGATATTAACAAAAGTTTTTTAAAAGTTTAATATTTCTATAAGCTAGATCTCAAAGAAAAAAAAATAAATAAATAAAAGTCATCATTTAGCTTAATTTTGTCAATACTTGTAAACTTATCAGCAATTAAGAAGTCAATAAAAAAAGACAATTCCTCCTTTATGAAGCTGATTATTGTTTCTTAAGAGCAAATATTGTACTCTTAATAACTAATGAATGATAAATGTTTTAAAAAATTGAAAATTTTCTATCAACCCCAATAATAAAATCCTGGTTATGTATAAAAAAAAAAAAGTCAAGAGTACAAAAAATTCTAATTATAAGCCTATTGATCCAGGCTTGCTATTAATTTATTTAACTCTTTAATGAATTGGGCCTACATCCAGAAATACCAGAAGACGTGGATTGTCTAGTCCTCTAGCCTAATTTAAATTATTTTTTTTATACTTTGAAAAATTGTAATGGTCATACTAGAGTTTTCCCAGTGTGGCCAAATAGCTAGTAATTCTTTTCCCACAAGATATACATCAACTGTTTAATTTGTAGAAAAAACTATTAAGGGTTGTTTTTGAGAACTGCATCCACCAACCTACCTGTCCACCCAGTATTTTGAGCCATGAATTTGTTTATCCTAAACCTTCTCAAACACAAGTATTTTAGTAGTTTAAATTCTACTTTGTGAATTAACAAACTACACATAATGTATAGATGTATGTAAGGCCATTAGAATATCTGTTGACAATAACAGATCAATAATTTGACAACTATAATAACTATAAAAGTCTTTCAACTAGAAATCTAATTAGAGATTTCAAAAAAAAAAAAAAATCACAAATTTAGAATCAACAAAATTAGATGTAAAAAAAAACAACAAACAATTGTTTGTACACTACATTGTTCTTTTTTTTTTTTTTTTATTCCACATTTGAGATTTTATATTTTAATAGAAAAAAATGAGCTCATTATTTATTAGGCCTATTTAACAGATCTATATTTAATTATCACAGATCTTTAACAAAATGTTTTTAAAGGCTACATTTTGTTTTAATGCTTTTTTTTCCCATGCGAATGACTGCATCATATTAGAAAACAAAATGATAGTGCTAGGCTGAATACTGAACAAGCAAAAAAAGTAGTAATTCATGTTACCACCCTAGATATAATACTAATCTGGAATAAAGTTTTGAATGATTAAAAGCATTGTACTTCTTGTGCAAGGGTTGGAGTGAGCTATGGTAGCACAAGAGATGGGGGATGCAAGACTGCTGGAAGAGGGTAGAGAGAAGTCGAGCAAAGGTGAGGCAAAATTTAATAATGAAGAGTGGAGAGGCCAGGTGGGGAATCATTGTGTGGTCAAGAAAAAGTAGTATACCGACTAATACATTAACTGGTGAAGAGGGAAAAGTATGGAAATCAACTAAATAGCATGAAATGGTGAGACTAAAAAATTGAAAATGCTGAAAAACACACTGACTTATAAAACAAAAAATAGAAATATTGTTTAAAATGGAAATACTTTCAAGTAATAAGAAACAAAATGATTGTACACTTGTAATAATTTTATCTGAATTACAAAAAGATAACTAAAAATTGTTCATAATTGATTATGATACCTTCCCTTAATGCACTTTGTAATTCATAATAGAACTATCAGTATTTTAAAAATTAGAAATAACATTCAACTATTACAATTACTATACACAGTCTAGAGTCCATTTTGTTTTAGCTAAAACAATGTTTTAAATTTTTTAATTATTTTTTAATAAGGCATTTATTTGAGCAAACAAACTAAATATAATATTGAAAATATTACCATGCCATAAGATGTACTCTAAATTGGTAGGTGTAGTTGACTAAATGCTGGGACAAGCAGAGGGTTCATTAAGATGTTGTGAGGAAGAGAAAAAAGGGGAGAGTACAAAATTAAATTGAGAATGACAGCAAAAAAAAAAAAAAATAACGCAGAGAAGGCATTGATGGAGCAAGGTGTGGGTCAAGCATCACCACCAAAACAGAATGATCAGCTGGTAAGAAAGGGGGAGAAAAAGAAAAAAGAAGCTGCACTGAATGACATCTAACATTAATAACAATAATCCCCCCCCCCCCTTCTTAATACTTACCTCCATGGCCATCATACACTGCAAAAAAAGATGTATTTGTTGCCGCATGAAAATTTGGTATACAGTTATGAGCATCCTGAAAGAATTTTTGAAAATGTAACATTGTAGGCATAGATATTTATATATTAGATATGACTATGCAATTCTATAATCAACACTTGTCTAGATAAGAAATCCTATGTCTGCTATTGTAAAAAGGAATGATAGTATCACTGATGTAAAATGAGGTTTAAAGTGTGACGATTGCAATGAATGTTAAATAAACGACTAAGAAGGAATTTTTTATTTATACTAATAGATTAAAATTGCACCTATTAGAATGCATTTTCCACAGAACACAGGCAGTTAAAAATATTAGAGAGGGCAAAAACTGTTGACTTTGAAAAAATGCAATTGTACATATTCACTTCAATTATACTAAACCAAATAAAGCGTCTGGACCTGATGGTATTCCAGCTAGATTACTCAAAGAACTAAGCAATGAGCTAGCCCCAGTGTTGAAAATACTCTTTCAGGCTTCACTTAACCAGGGCAAAGTATCAAAGGACTGGAAAGAAGCTAATGTCACACCCCAATTTAAAAAAGGAAAAAAATCTGATCCAGGAAACTACAGACCAGTATCACTTACCAGCATCACATGTAAAATCCTAGAACACATAATATGTAGCAACATCATAAACCACTTAGACAAACAAAATGTCCTCACACCATACCAACATGGCTTTAGGAAATATAGATCATGTGAAACACAACTAATAGGACTAATTGATGATTTTTCTAAAGGTTTAGATAATAGTGAACAAATAGATGCTATCTTACTAGATTTTTCGAAGGCTTTTGACAAAGTTCACCACCATAGTTTGCTTAAAAAATTAAAATATTTCGGCATTAATGGTCCACTGCATCAGTAGATTAAAGATTTTCTGATAGGGAGAGAACAAACTGTAATAATAAATGGCTCTAAATCAACACCAATTACAGTAAACTCAGGTGTACCTCAAGGAACAGTCTTGGGTCCACTACTATTTTTAATTTACACAAATGATTTACCAAATTGCATTACTTCAGGAACAAAAATCAGATAATTTGCAGACGATTGCATAATATATAGAACAATAAAAACAACACAAGACACAGATATTTTACAAAGAGAATTATATGAATTACAGAAATGGGAATCAAATTTCCACCCAGAAAAATGTCAGTTGTTAAGAGTAACAAAAAAACTAAAACAAATTAATTCCACTTATCTTATTCATGGCAAACCAGTAACACAGACTAAAAACGCAAAATACCTAGGTGTTATAATAAATGAAAAACTGTCATGGAATCCACATATTGATGAAACTACAAAAAAAATCCAACAAAGCATTAGGGTTTATTAAAAGAAATTTCCATAAATCAAATAAGAACATAAAACTAAAATGTTATTTAACATTGGTTTGGCCAATAATAGAATATGCATCCACCGTTTGGGACCCCTCAACTCAAGAAAACATTAAGAAACTGGAACAAACACAAAATAGAGCAGTGAGATTCATAACAAATGAATATTCACATTTGACTAGAGTAACTTCTATAGTAAAATCACTAAATTTAGAAAGCCTTCAGGACAGAAGACTCAAAAGTAAAGTAGCAATTATACATAAAACACTGAACCATAATCTTCAAATACAAAAGCAAAATTTAATAAAATACTCTTAAAGACACAATGATAAAGGCACATTCCTCGTCCCATATGCTAGGACAAATTTGTACAAATACTCCTTCTTCCCTAGTGCTATTAGAGCATGGAATGGGTTGCCTGAGCTAGCAAGGAAAACCAGTGACTTGGCAGAATTTAAGTCATGGTTAATATGCATGACTAAATGCATGACGCGTAGGACGTAATCATCTTCTTTTTTGAAGTAACGTCTGTATTATATAAGATAAGAAGATAAGATACTAAGGTGACCAGATTTTTTGGGTGTGAAAGCCGGACAGGGAAACTTGCTCTATGAATCAACCATTGATGTGTCTATACATCATTAGAATAATGCATTTGAAAAAAAAAAAAAGTATTCAATTAAACTGATTACACCTTAACTCCTGCTATGCCAATGAAATGTTGAACCTTCATCATTTTATGATGCTGATGCTCTAAAAATTGTACACATGAATGTTCTATGAAAGGCTTCATTCTAGTAATATTATGATCTTCACAGCATGATTAAAAGTCCTTTTAGTGCTTTCTTCTTGAACTATGTATTTTCACTGGCTCACATTGCATTCAAAGCGTTAATTTCTAGTAGACATAAAAAGGATTGTTACTCAGTAGGGCACAAAATTCTTCCCACACTTGTGGGAATTCCAATCCCAAAATTTGTTAGAACTCTGCAGTTAATCTTGTCCAATAACCCCTATAATTGGCGCAAGGCTCAATCACAGGCTCTTAAGTGTTAACCTTGTCAAATATGCTGCATCTCTCTCGATGCGATACTCTGCAGTGTTAGTATATTATATCTTTATGATTGACGCTTTATCATTTCTTCAAACCATCTCAGAGTCTTTCAAAGTAGAATGCTGGAGTTCTTCATTCGGAGTAAACTTTTGTGCTTCATTCAGAGCATTTCTGAACCAATTTGTCGGGTGCACTTGTGAACCAATTTAACGTATGCATTTCTGAACCAATTTGTTTAATGCATTTCTGAACCAATTGGATGAAGATACTTTGAGAGATTCTGACCATCAATAAGCAAAACGGCTGATAGAAAATTGCCATAATTTTGTGTACAGATACAGCAGCAACAATATAACCTACACATTTTCAAAGAAACTTTTGATTATAATGGAACACCTATTTTGAGACAAGAAATATGATTTCAAACCAGGATATGACTCCACCACTGGCATATCGGCAATATTAACATACATCTAGTCTTTCCAGAACATTCTCTTTTAAGATTCCCACGTGGACTGTATAGGAGAAGTAATAATGCATTTTCCCACATTGTTTCTTTAAATATGAGCAAACAATCCGCAACAGTTTTTTTATGTTGTTTTGTAAAACATGGGCAGCATAAGGATCGAGAGGAAATGCCGAATGATGGTAACTTACTACCGTATTTTTCGCCGTATAAGACGCTCCGGCATATAAGACGCACCCAATTTTAAAGGAGGAAAATCTAGAAAAAAAAGATTCTGAACCAAATACTGTACTAAAATATTTTATATCAACTGTATAAAGTAAACAGCAGTTTAAGAACAATTTTATGTTAACCATGTAACATATTAAGAACAATCTTTACTCTCATTAACAGTCAGTAAAGTCAGTAAACAGTGAAAGTAACAAAAATCAGTCTGTATGTAATGTTTTTATTCGAACCCCAAGAATTCCTCGTCTTCGCTGCTATCAGAAATGAGGAAGGACAGATCCTCGCAGTCATTGTCATCACTTTCTTCCTCACTGGTGTCAAATAAGATGTCGTCTTCTGTTCCGTCCAAGGCATTACTAACGCCACACTTCTTGAAGGATTTTACAACAATGTCCTCCTTCACGGAGTCCCATGACCTTTTAACCCATTCACACACTTGTGTGATAGTGGGCCTCTTCATCCGCCCAGTAGGTGTCAGATCATGGTTCCCAGCTGCCATCCAGGTGTTCCACTCCTCACGCATCAGAACTTTGAATGGCTTGTTAATGGAAACGTCCAGAGGTTGCAGCTGGCTAGTGAGGCCACCAGGAATCACAGCTATTTGGGTTTTAACTTCCTTAAAGTTCTTTTTAGTATTTTCCGTAATGTGCGCTCTAAACTGGTCAAGCACCAACAAGGAAGATTTCCTCAGAAGACCGCCAGGACGTTTGGACCACACTTTGTCAATCCACAGCCTCATGTCATTTTCATCCATCCACCCTTTATCGTGAACATGCACGACGACTCCCCGTGGGATTGTTTCTTTTGGGAACGTTTTAAAAATCAACATCGGAGGCAGTTGGGTACCATCGGCACAGCAGAACAGCACAACCGTGTAGTGGGTTTTCTCATGCCCTGAGGTTTTTACGGTTATGGTTTTTGCTCCTTTGTTATCTACGGTTCTGTTAGATGGCACATCAAACGTTAGCGGGACTTCATCCATGTTCCTGATCTGGCTAATTTCAAAGTTATTCTTCTTCCTCGCATCAATAACAAACGTGTGAAAAGAAAGAATCTTTGATTCGTATTCCTTAGGCATTTTTTGTGCAATTCTGGTTTTGGTGCGCATAGAAAGGCCAGATCTCTTCGTAAATCTATAGCACCACAGCCCGCAGTACGTGCCCCAAATCCAGCCCGCAGCACACACTGCATAAGGAAAGGACTGCGAGTAAGCGCCACACAAAGTTGGGGGCAGTTTTAATGCATGTAAAATGTGTATTTGCCGTATAAGACGCACCAACTTTTCCCCCCCAGTTTTGGAGAAGAAAAAGTGCGTCTTATACGGCGAAAAATACGGTAAATATTAATTAAACCATATTCTAAATTGGATTTTTTAATGGAAGCAGAATACTGACCCAATTTTCCCACGAAAGCAGGACACGGGGCATCCCGCCCGGCAATTTTATGAGTCTGAGTTTGACCTCATCAAGAAATTTGACTTTACAAGGAAAAGGAAGCAACATGTCGGAAATGAAGAAAAATGGTGCATGTGCAGTAGCAATATTGCCAATAAAGCAGTCCTTTAGTCAACTTTCAAATAAAGAAGTTTTAGTAATAATAAGGTGAGCCAATCGAACTTCTATAAAAATCGTGACTGCTCAAGCTCCAGGCATTTAGAAATACTAGATCTAAATCTAAACTATAATATAGTTATAGAATTCTAGATGAATAGATTGAGATATAGATCCAGATTGAAATAGATATATAGAGTAAAGGATGCTTGTCTGCCACCCGGGTTTTGTTTTGCTCACCTCACTGTATTTTTATTAAATCTTTTTATTTGAATGTTTACTACCCAACTTCCTCATAAATATTGCGCATGCACCATTTTGTCACACTTCTGACACATACAACTCCCTTTTTCATTGAGAAAAAGTAATTTTATCCGGGGTCAAAGCAGACTACTGTAAAACTTACCTTTTTTTCCCAAGGGGAAGAATGAGATAGGGTCTGGGGTTAACACCATTTTTAAGCCCCTAGATGCATTAGCCACTTAAAACCCAAATATAATGCTTCTCAATAGACATAGAAACAAATACATTTCACAACCCAGACTCTCCTTTCCCACTTAAGCATGTAAATAGGGGGTGGCCAACAAGTTTTACCTTTTCTGAATAAGAAAACATATCGTCTTATAATACGTGAGTCGTCAAAGGGAAATAACTTGACACAGTAAAGAAGGGGAAATAAAAAAATATGTTGTAAGCAAAACGTATAACCATTTATTTAAAACAGTATAACCATTTATTTAAAACAGTATAACCATTTATTTAAAACAATTTAATAGGCAACAAATATGTACAAATGTTATGGCACTCAAGTGCACACCCTATACAATAATGGCATCAATAGGCAGCTGAAAAAAAAAGTCACAGTAGCAATATCAATATAGACCTCGAGCCTACAATTATTGATCGACCAGGTGCACTAAAGGCCTTGGTGTGAAACATCAACATGCACTGGGCTTGTGATAAGTATATACACACAATGCTATGTGTGGTCTAAGAGATTGTCAAAGTCTGAAGAGAGTATGAAGCCTCCTCCCCTTCCCTTTTTTTCCCTGTCTCCTAAGCATACCATAAGAGTGGAGACACGCTCTAAAACAAAAAACAGGTGAGAGAGAGCAGGAAACTAGTAATTATCGATCGACCAGTTATTGGTACCAAAAAGGCTATGGTGAGACAGGCACGAACTGCGCTAGTGGAGCTGTGCTGCATGAAAAAAAGTGCCCTGTAGAGTAGAGGAGACTCTTCCTCTTCTCCCCCATAACAGAGGCGATTTTTTCCCAAGCGACTAGCTAGGCTAGGCCCAAAGTAGTGGCCATGGTGTGACATCAGTTACAAGCCGAGAATGAAAGCATGGAGTGTGGGAAAAGTGACAATATGACTTGTGTCATTGCGCTATTGTACAAAAAAATAAGATTATGGATGAAATTCCTTAATAATCATGTTTTATATATATTTCCTTTGATGTGGCAGATAAATCTCCAAACCGGCCAACAACTTTTACAGGGAAAAAATCATGTAGAAAACTTTTACTCATCAGAAAACCGACCCTACCCCTCTTCACATCAGATTTTATTTTAACTATGGGTAGTGATACATTACAAAATAACTATTCTTATAGACAAAAGGTTGATGAATTCATGTACACCCTCAGTTTTTTCATAATAGGTCAGACCATTACGGAGTTATTATGAATTGGAGATTGGCTTAGCGTGGCCGACAAGCATCCTTTACTCTAGTACCAAATACTCTCTGATTGCTCAGTCTCACTACTCACTCTCAGATAATGAATTTATGAATAAATAATGAGATACAAGTAGACTAATACTGACTAATAGGTGACACAGTTATAGTAGATTTACTCATGATTTAGTCAATTTAGAAATCTAGATCTAGCTAAATTAAAGCGGAAAACAAATTGAGCTCTCAACATTCTACTTTTGAGACCAATTTTTTGACCAATTTCAAATTGGCTTTTATTAACATATTATATATCATTTTTGATGCCCAAGAATAGAGGAATTTAAAAAAAATAAAATCAGAAGCAGCAGACAATTATTTCACATGAAAAAATAAGGTCAAACACACTTACCCCTTATAATGACAAATCCATCATTCACAATAGGTATGTCCAATAATCCATGAATTTCACAAATTCACAATATTATTAGCATAAAGCTGTATCACTAAGTAAAATACATTTTTAGAACATTTGAAAAAACAAACAAACAACTTTTAAAAAGTATTTATAACTAATAAATAAGCCCCCTCTTCAGCCCACATACTATAAAAAGTCCCTTTTTTTTTTCTTATCCTCATGTTTTAAAATACTATTGTTACTGTTACTATTTAAATCAACTTTAGATAAAGGTTATAGATGTATAATTTTAGGCTAGAAAAGATCTTTATTATCAGATTTAGATGTATTCTAGTTCTTGATTACTTTTTAGATCTAGGTCTAGACTACTCTACACAGTCTACACCTACTAATAGGCTTAACTTAAGTGTTGCTTGGTGCATGATGTATTCTGTTTACTATCTCAATCTTGTTTGTTGTTGCTGAGAAAAGAAATAAAAACAACTTTTATTTGGTTTAATTGTGTTTGTTATTTTTAACTATGACACTATACTATTACTATGGGAGTATGTCCATTAAGTAGACTATATTTAGTCTCTATTCTGAACAGCTATGAGTTTTTTTTTTAAATATTTAATCTTTCTAGATCTACTATCATCTACTTCTAGTAATCTAGTTAGTAGATAAGCTTAGATTTAGATCCTTAAAACTTTAAAAGGAAAAAGAAAAGTGTTTTTGCCGATATATCTAGATCTATCATCTAGTTACTCTAGAACTACCAAGTATCCTACTTGAATCTCTTCTCAACTCGTAGATCTAGAATAATCTAGATCAAGATTTTTTTCAATTTAACTTAAGTAGTCTAAGATCTAGATTGATCTAGATCTAATTTAGCCCTAAGTTTATAAGCTCCCATGAATTATATTTAGATATAAAATATTAGATCTAATCTACATTTAGACTTAGACAAGTGTCTAGATCTAGTCTAGATTCACATGTGTACATCGGATCGCTAGATTTAGATATGACTAGATTTAGATCTCAGATTTTTTCCATGTTAAAATCTAGTCCTGTCTTTTTATGAATTATATTTAGACATAGATATACTGATATAGATTCTATATAAATCTTAGATATAATCTACATTTAGACTTAGACTAGGGTCTTGATCTACTCGTGTACATCGCCATCGCTACTTGACTATCTAGATCTACTAGAAATTACTAGAATTAGATCTAGATCTTATAATATTTATATGGCAAAGCCGCGTCATTTCAGTAATTTAGATCTACTAAATCTAGAATAGACCTGAAATCTAAATTTTATTTAAGTAGATCTATATAAATATTAATATATTATACTATATAGATTAGATCTAGATCGATGTCCTCGATATGGCAAAGCCGCGTAATGCCATAATGCATAATTTAGATCTAGATCTACTAATAGTTACTAGATCTAGACCTGAAATCTAAATTTTTAAAGTAGATCTATATATTAAATACTTCAGATGATAGATAAAAATTATATCTAGAGTAGATCTAGCAAAGTATACAAGTATAGATATATAAAACTATAGACTAGAATCACTAGAGCTAGATCGATGTCCGTTTAAAGGGGTAGATATCGATATGGTAAAGCCGCGTAATGCGGGCAATCATAATGTGCGCATCTTAATAGCATTCACTAGAAAACTATAGAACTACGACATCCAATAAAGCATTAAAGATAACTATTATAATATTAAAGAGCTACTGGAAACAAATGGATCTATGTTAGAACTGGTGAAAATGCACGTTGTATAGTTGCTCTCACATTGAAATTTCCAGGGAGAATGAAAAAAAAAATTAATAAATTGGATTCAAATGACCCTGATTTTTTGCGACGTAATATCCGGGCGGGCACTAAAAAAAATGTTTTTGCTAAAAAACAAAACAAAAACCAGTACTTTAAAAACCCAAAAATATCTAGAACATGTTTACGGGACCTAAAAAAAACATCTTTATTATATAGAAATCTGCGGTATTTTTTGGAGGGGGAATATTCTTTTCTAGCTTAGTGTTCCAACATCCAAATTAGGTCATAACCCAAAGGACCAAAGGTAATGTTTTTTATTGATAATTTAAGACAAAATAATGTTATTTTTGCATTTTCTTGTGTAACAATATTTAAAACATTCATTTTTAAGTGTAAATATGCTAAATATACATATAATAATATAAAAAATATATGTTTCTTACCTTTTCAAAGAAGATCACATAGATCTAGAAGTTAAAAGTAAATTATGTACATGTCCGAATTTCTATACTCTGTAATACTTCTCAGATGCACAAACTCATAATAAAAACGAATTTAAAACTTTTATTGATATGACAGCTTACACAAACATTGCTCTACCCAAAACAACAAACAAATACATCACAGGTAATAGCTTTACAGAAAAAATGAATCATGAATGCTGAACTTCAAAATTGCATTTTTGGGTACAAATCTGTTTTCCGCCTTAATCATCTATTTTTTTTTCTAGATCTATATTTGATTACTTCTATTTAAGTTCTAGATCTAAAATCTAAATAGATTCTAGTCTATAAAAAATATTAGATAATAATTAGATCTATAAATATAGATCTAATATTTCTACCTCTTGTGTTATGCGCCATCCTTGCATAGATGATGCACCATAGATAAAATTATCACATTTCTGGTCAATGGAATCTTTATCAGTAACAGGTGAAGAAAGATAAACTCCCATAATGTTGCTTTTCTTTTAGATCTATAGTTAATCTACAGATAGACTAAGACCATTCCTAGAGAAAATTTAGGAACTTTTGTAGACAACACACGTGAAACTTTTCTGTAGATTTTCAGAAGACCGGAAGTATTTGTGTACACTCTTCGGTGCGGAAAAAAAACGATGAGTAAAAGATTTCTATTGTAAAGAGAAGAGAAGGAAGATGATAACAGCTTTTCTAAACTGCTTTTTATGGGTCAGTGGCTAGAGAATTCTGCTGTACCATGCTTGCACAGTAATCGAAATAAAACTAGGGGGAACACCTTCTCGCTTTTCAAAATGAAATTTCGGTGTGAGGACTTTGCGCCTTTTTGGTTAAATGTTAAACCATCACTTGACCCAGCGTTGCCAAGAAGAAAAAAAGCAAAAGCTTCAGCCTTTTGGAGCCTAGATTCTATTTTCATGTGCATAGCAAAGAGAGATTTGAGGTTAAAACCCCATCCAATAATAATAAACTAAAGGAAAACAGTCAGCTAATTCCATGAGCGTAGCTACGAATTTGGCATCATTTGGGGGTAACTGCATTTTGCGTAATATTTAATGTAAAAATAAAATTCGAACGCTCACTTGATTTTCAAATCCTCCACTCTAGCTACGCCACTGCTTCAAAAAAAAAAAAAGAAAAGCAACAATCACTAAATTCTATGAGCGTAGCCAAAACCTAACAATGTATAGGCTTACGTGCATTTAGCAAAACAGCTCTAAACATTTTCCTAAAATTCGGAAGTAGATCTACACAGTATTTGATGGTTAGGTTGATTATACCTATAAAAAAAAAAAGATGTTTTCAGTCATTTCAAGTTGCCTAGATCTTGATCTGATCTAGCCTAGAATGCCTCAATCAAGATTTATTCTGTTTTAGATAAGATTTCGATAGATATACTGATATAGAATCTAGATCTACTTATTTAGATTGATCTAAATATTCAATTAGACTAGTCTAGATCTAGAATCAAAGAATCTAGTTGCCAAGATTGAAGATACTTAACTTCTTAAGACGTTTTAAGTCTTAAGTAATAGTAATAGATCTAGTAGTAAAGTAGTAGTAATAGACTAGAATTGCATAGATTCTAAAACAGAGTCACAAGAGTAAGATCTAATAAAAATAATTAAGAATAGTAATATATTATCAAATATGGCAGACCAAGAAACCGAACTGAAACCCGATAGTGGGGAAGATTCTGATGATGAAGAGGTTTTAGAAGAAAGTCCCTGTGGTAGATGGCAAAAACGCAGAGAGGAGGTAAAATAAAACTATATTATATATAATATACTATTATATAGTAGATTCTTATATAAGGCACACCGTATTCAGGAACTAGGTCAAATTTTTATTTTTTTATTTGGGGACGATTTAACTTATAAAAAAACTGAAAGCAGATTCTTATTCTGCAACTAAACTATAAAGGACTATAAAAATAGCTGTGTTTCTTTGAATTACCACTCATAGTCAAGATTTTATTTTAAAATAAATTGTGTCACTTCATACTAAACGCAGTTTTTGTGCTTTCTCCTGTAGTGCACACTGAGCACCATCAGTAAACACCACTATGTTATTGCTAATAAATTATATCTGTGTTAATTAAAAATTATTTAGATTGTATTAAAAGAAGTAGTTTCACTTCTGCATATCAATATGTATTTATAGTATATTGCCTCTCTCTCTCTCTCTCTCTGTCTCTCTCTCTCTCTCTATATATATATATATCGTTTATAGTTTATTTATTTATATAGGCCTACCTGTTATATTAACACAATACACTAACAACACTGATGTTTAAAAGTTACACTCCATTTTTTATTAACGTGAAACAAGTAGAGACCAAGCAGCAGAGACTAATACACAGTGAATACACACTACTGACACACTTAAGAGTAAACCGTGAACATACTGAACAGTAGAACAAGGGAGACTACATGAAAACAAACACACACACAACATACATAAACATAAATACACATATAAATGTAACATCCTCCGGTGTTTGAGGTTAGTCATATACATAGTCACTAGTTCTTGTGGATTTGACCACTCGGCCTGACCTAGTTGTATAGGTTGTCGACCTGTGAGACCCGTCTACTATATGGCTCTCAGGTCTCTGAGCATTAGGCCTACTTTCATCTGTGCTGGGTGCATCCACAGGTGCGGGGTTGTCGGGCTCGGTCGTACCTGTT
Organism: Biomphalaria pfeifferi; assembly: GCA_030265305.1. Taxonomy (NCBI): domain Eukaryota; kingdom Metazoa; phylum Mollusca; class Gastropoda; family Planorbidae; genus Biomphalaria; species Biomphalaria pfeifferi. Next base: position 1,151,115 of record JASAOG010000208.1, read on the forward strand.
GGTGTAGGCGCATTCGTTTCAGCAGGCAGCGGGATTCTTCGTAAGTGAAGTCTATTTCGGCGATAAACTCCTCTGCCCGATTCAACTTCATACGACTGCTGTTGTAACTGACGAGTTATAACTCCCTTTTGCCAACGCTCATGGCCACGCGGCCTTGACTTTAGTCTTACCTCTTCACCCTTAGCAAGGGGAGGTAAATCTTTAGCGTGGGAGTTGTAGTAAATCGCTGATCTCCTCTGGTTTTCTTTCAGCACTTTTCTATGTTTCTGAGGATCCAGAACTTGAGGTTTCAACAGGCTTTTAGCTATAGGCAGCAAGGTTCTGATTCTGTTAAAGAATGCCTGTGATGGGCTAGTACCAGTTTTATTCGGGGTGCTTCTATGATTAAGTAAAGCCATATGAACTGATCTTTATTTTTAAGAAATAATGTCTTTACAGTCTTCACGGCTGATTTAGCTTTCCCATTTGATCTGGGATAGTGGGGACTGCTTGTCAAATGGTTGAAACTACAATCGTTGGTGAATTTTGCGAAGCTGTCCGAAGATAGCTGAGGTCCATTGTCAGAGACCACTGTGGATGGGATGCCATATCTAGCGAAATGGGCTTTAAGTTTTCTTGTGACAGTTTCTGAACTAGTGTTCTCTAGACGATCAACTTCGCAGAAGTTACTGTAGTAGTCCACACACACAAGATAGTCTTTGCCGTCTAGTGTGAATAGATCAACACCAACCCTTTCCCAGGGGTGTGTGGGAACTTCATGATTCATTAAAGTCTCTTTCTGTTGATTGGGTTGAAAAGCTTGACATATTTCACAAGTTGAAATATAATGCTTTATGTCACCGGTCATTCCTGGCCAGAATAAGCTCTCACGAGCTCTTTTCAGACATCCTTCAATGCCTTAGTGTGTAGAATGAACTTCTCTTTTCATTTCTAATCATAGTGACTTGGGCACTACTACTCTTTCACCTTTGAATATAAGCCCCTCTTGAACTGACATTTCGTCTCTGAAATTATAATAAGGCGTTAGCTGATATGGTAGAAGATGCTTGCCTTCTGGCCAACCTTGATTTATTGTGATTAGAAGTTTTTGAAGCGTCCTATCTTTCTCGGTTTCTTCCTTTAGTTTCTGTAGTCTTTCTTCCCCAATTGCTAGGAAACTGGCCATATTTATGAGCTCAAACTCCCCTTGACTGTTTGCTGATGACTTTATATGAGCTCTTGAAAGTGCATCGGCAAGATACATTTCTTTTCCCTTTTTATAAATTACAGTTATGTCATAGTTTTGTATGCGCAACATCATTCCCTGCTATCTTCGAGGAGCAGCTGAGAGAGATTTAGCCATTATTGCTTCAAGAGGTTTGTCGTCACTTTCAATGGTTATATGCCGACCAAATGTGTATTGGTGGAACTTATCCAGTGCAAATACAATTGCTAGCATTTCTTTCTCGATCTGTGCGTATCTAGTTTCAGTATCAGTCAAAGATCGATTTGCAAAAGCTATGGGTTTACTTTCCTGCATTAAGACAGCGCCAAGACTATTTTGGATGGAATCACACTGTATGGTCAATTCTTTAAGTGGATTGTAGAATGCTAACACAGGAGCTTGAGTCACCGTAGATTGTATGTCACGGAATGCACTGTCATGTTTTCTCAACCATGACCAAGGGATATCTGTATGAAGTAGCTGCCGAATTGGTTCAATGACGTCGGATAGTTTGGGTAGGAATTTAGCAAGATAGTTCACAAACCCACAAAAGCGCCGAACTTCCTCAACGTTTGTTGGTTTGTTCATTTCTTTAACAGTCTTTACCTTTTCAGGATCAATCTTTAAACCATCACTTGTAATTAGATGTCCCAGAAATGTAATTTCTTTCATTTTAATCTCAGCTTTTTCTTTGTTCTGTTTAATTCCCACAGAGCGACATCTCTCAAATAATGCTGTAATATTCTTGTCATGGTCATGGGAAGCTGTTTCCCATGTGTCTCCGGAACCATAAACTATAATATCATCAGCTACACCATTAAGACCTTCAAGAGCAGCATTTAAATGTTTCTGAAACAGTTCTGAGCTCACAGATGTTCCAAATGGTAATCTTCTCCACTTGTAACATCCAAAGGGTGCCTGAAAAGTTGTTAGCAAACTCGATGCTTCATCCAGATGCACATGCCAATATGCATTTGCAAGGTCCAGTTTTGAAAACACTTTTGCATTCGATAATCTAGGAAGCAAGTCTTCCATTACTGGAAGGGGAAAATGTTCTCTTTTAAGTGCCTTGTTGAGAGGACGAGGATCTAAACAGATACGGAGTTTTCCCGATTTTTTAGTTGCATTCACCATTCGACTGACCCAGTCAGTAGGTTTATCAACAGGCTCAATGATTCCTTTTTCTGTTAGCAGTTCTAACTCAAACTGTACTTTTGCCTGCATAGCTAAATGTACACGACCAGATGGGCATGTAACTGGTGTTATGTCAGGATTCACTTCTAAGTGTACAACACCAGGTAATTCACCCTGCTGATCATCAAATACATCAGAGAACTGTTCAAATATTTTTGTCGATAACCTTGGTAGAGGCTTATCAACACTTTCAACCTTGTCAACACTTTCAAAAGTATGATAGTAATTAGTCCCATTTTTTCTGACGTTTTCTTCCCTAACAGGGGAGTTAAGTCATCTCTCACAACCACGAAATCAACACGATATCTCTTGTTGGTCCTTGGATTTTGTACTACAAGTTCTACCTTTCCAATAGGTATGAGTGTGCTACCGTCATACACACGTAGCTTGCTTTGAGTGGGACAGATTTGTGCAGATTTAATAAGCTTCTTAGGGATGACATTAACGCTGGCACCCGAGTCAATCTGACACACAATCTTCTCACCAGCTATGATCATTTCAGCTTTTATGATTTTATTGTTTGGTCCACCTTGTACAGCAAGTACAGCCTCATTATTAGAAGATAATGAATAACAATCATCACTGTCATCCTGTACACATTGCAGTTTCTTTTGGTTGCATTGAATGCCGAAATGATTTTTTTTTTTACAGATATTACATATTTTACCCCACGCAGGACACAGTTCCTTTTTAAATGGGTGGTTTTGTCCACAAAATTTACATTTGCGCTGTTTATGAGCAGCATTTTGTTGTAGAATATTTTTGCGAGACGAAACAGCGAACGCCTCATCCTGAGGTGGTGAGTCATCAGTACCAGTAGTTGCAAGTCAGCAGCTTCATTTGCCTTGCATATTTCTATACAAGTCTTGAGTGTTAGTTTATGTTCTTGTAAGAGTTCTTTCTTTGTCCTTGTGTCTCTGATGCCAACTACCATTCAGTCTCTTATTAATGACTCTTCCATATGGTCGCAAAAATTGCAGGTTTTAGCGAGTGTGCGTAGAGCTAGTAAGTAATCCTCGACGGTTTCTTGTGGCTTCTGCTGTCTGTTGTTGAAAACATATCTTTCATAAGTTTCATTTTTTAAACCAATGAAGTGCTCATCAAATGCACATATTATGTCTTGAACATTGTGCTTTGGTTTAAAGGTGATACTGTTGTATACTGCCAACGCCTCTGGGCCGATAGTGTGCAAGAACAGTGCTTTGGCATACTCTTCATCTATATCGTTTATTCTCTCGATAGTGCAATAGTTCAGCCACAGTTGCTTGAAAAGCTTCCATTCCTCACACCCTTTCTTCACATTTAAAGGAGGTGGAGGGTTTATTCTTGGTTTAAAGTTAGTTTTACTTACAGTTTCCATTTTAGAACTTTTAGAAAGCTGCCACCATGTTATATTATCACAATACACTAACAACACTGATGTTTAAAAGTTACACTTCATTTTTTATTAACGTGAAACAAGGAGAGACCAAGCAGCAGAGACTAATACACAGTGAATACACACTACTGACACACTTAAGAGTAAACCGTGAACATACTGAACAGTAGAACAAGGGAGACTACATGAAAACAAACACACACACAATATACATAAACATAAATACACATATAAATGTAACACTACCTATATAATCTATGTGTAGAAACGGACAGAAATAAATCTGTATAAATTATAGATATATAAATTAATTGTTATAATTTAATAAACATGGCATTTTCACCTAGGCTACAAATGTATTCTCTCTCTCTCTTTCTTTTAATTCCCATCCAAGGACCCTCTTCTTCTTTTCATAATTTGGATGTTTGTTTTGTTAGACCTTTACTTCCCCTCCCTCCCATAGATGCTTATTATGCTTCTAATTCTTCTCATGACTCTCTCCCCTTCCCTCCACTGCCTGTTTGATAGGTTGTGACACTACACGCCTAGTGTATACTTCTAATTGCCTGATCACCTGCAGTGGGCATGGTCTCTGGCTTCTAATTAGAAGCCCGCACTTTTTCTTTTATTCATAAATTATATATTCTAGATATCTAGGTCATGTTTATTCATTGAAAAAATCTTAGATTTATTAATCCCAATAATATTTCTTATTACGATTTTGCCTTGTTTACTAAGGAGAATGTGTTAAATTCATTATTATTTGTTGAAACACCTCCTTTTTTAATTTTATTTAACAGCTAACAGTATAAATGTGATTTTAATGTATTTCTAAAGATGTTTGGAAGCTTATTTCGATATATATCGATCAGGCTACGATCCAACAGGCTTATAATATAGCCTTCATCCCTTATATGGGTATGAATTGCCGGGGGAGGTTAAAACAATAGCTTTACATACATAATTACAGAGAATCTAAAAAACTGCCCTCTGCTTTGGAAAAGCAGAACAAAAATACAGGAACTTATCTAAAATTGGACATGCACAGTCTCGAAACGTCTTTTTTAGCTCCAAACATAAAAACAAATGAATTATAAACAAAAAAAGTGGCATGGTTCTTGAAGGAGAATGTGATGAGCTGTGCCTTTTATAAGAATCTACTATATATATATATATTTTTTAAATAAATATTTTAAATAATCTAGATAGTGTAAGATAGTAGTAGTCTAAGTTAAGTAGTACTAGTAGGGCATAGATAGTGCCTGACTGTAGACTGTAGGGGACATTTAAAACTAATGACTAATGAACTAATGAGTAATGTCATGGTCATGATTAATGCCATGGTTAAAGATCTATATTCTATAGGGACTTAGACTTAGAGTAATTTTCGTCTATCATGTAAAAATTATTAGCGCCCTAATGGTTAGTCCTAGGAAAAAACTGCAATCATCTATATTAATTTGTCATCCATTTGTCAATAAATATGTTGTTTTGTTTTGCTATGCACTGTTTCAATAAAATATTGTCAGGGTTCATTTCTTGCTTGGCATGGCTCCTTAGTCAAGTTAGTCCTTAGGCTCTTATCTTATATAATACAGACGTTACTTCAAAAAAGAAGATGATTACGTCCTACGCGTCATGCATTTAGTCATGCATATTAACCAATGACTTAAATTCTGCCAAGTCACTGGTTTTTCTGGCTAGCTCAGGCAACCCATTCCATGCTCTAATAGCACTAGGGAAGAAGGAGTATTTGTACAAATTTGTCCTAGCATAGGGGACGAGGAATGTGCCTTTATTTTTGTGTCTTTCAGAGTATTTTATTAAGTTTTGTATTTGAAGATTATGGTTCAGTGTTTTATGTATAATTGCTACTTTACTTTTGAGTCTTCTGTCCTGAAGGCTTTCTAAATTTAGTGATTTTACTAATGGTGTTACTCTAGTCAAATGTGAATATTCGTTTGTTATGAATCTCACTGCTCTATTTTGTGTTTGTTCCAGTTTCTTAATGTTTTCTTGAGTTGAGGGGTCCCAAACGGTGGATGCATATTCTATTATTGGCCTAACCAAGGTTAAATAACATTTTAGTTTTATGTTCTTATTTAATTTATGGAAATTTCTTTTAATAAACCCTAATGCTTTGTTGGATTTTTTTTGTAGTTTCATCAATATGTGGATTCCATGACAGTTTTTCATTTATTATAACACCTAGGTATTTTGCGTTTTTAGTCTGTGTTACTGGTTTGCCATGAATAAGATAAGTGGAATTAATTTTAGTTTTTTTGTTACTCTTAACAACTGACATTTTTCTGGGTGGAAAGACATGCTCCAATTTGATTCCCATTTCTGTAATTCATCTAATTCTCTTTGTAAAATATCTGTGTCTTGTGTTGTTTTTATTGTTCTATATATTATGCAATCGTCTGCTAATTATCTGATTTTTGTTCCTGAAGTAATGCAATTTGGTAAATCATTTATGTAAATTAAAAATAGTAGTGGACCCAAGACTGTTCCTTGAGGTACACCTGAGTTTACTGTAATTGGTGTTGATTTAGAGCCATTTATTATTACAGTTTGTTCTCTCCCTATCAGAGAATCTTTAATCTACTGATGCAGTGGACCATTAATGCCGAAATATTTTAATTTTTTAAGCAAACTATGGTGGTGAACTTTGTCAAAAGCCTTGGAAAAATCTAGTAAAATAGCATCTATTTGTTCACTATTATCTAAACCTTTAGAAAAATCATCAATTAGTCCTATTAGTTGTGTTTCACATGATCTATATTTCCTAAAGCCATGTTGGTATGGGGTGATAACATTATGTTTGTCTAAGTGGTTTATGATGTTGCTACATATTATGTGTTCTAGGATTTTACATGTGATGCTGGTAAGTGATACTGGTCTGTAGTTTCCTGGATCAGATTTTTCTCCTTTTTTAAATAGAGGGGTGACATTAGCTTCTTTCCAGTCCTTTGGTACTCTGCCCTGGTTAAGCGATGCCTGAAAGAGTATTTTGAACACTGGGGCTAGCTCATTGCTTAGTTCTTTGAGTAATCTAGCTGGAATACCATCAGGTCCAGATGCTTTATTTGGTTTGGTGTTGGATAATAGTTTTTTAATTCCATTTTCTTGTACTACTAAATCTTCTATGTTGTCTTCTATGTCTACTTGGTTCAAATTAAGAAATATGTCTTTGTCTCCTGGGGCTGAGAATGCTGATGCAAAGTATTTGTTTAGGATGTTTTCTTTAGTTTCATTATCATTATGTATTATGTTATGTTCATCTTTTAATGGCACTATGCCTGTTGTTTCCATTTTCTTAGACTTAATGTATGACCATAGGTTTTTGTTGTTATCTTTAGATATTACATTGTTTATGTATTCACTCTGCAGCTGTCTGCTTACTTTTTGGGTTAGGTGTTTAATTTTTATATACTTTTTGTGAACTCTTTCTGCCTTGGTTTCTTTAAATTTTCTATATAGGTTTTCCTTCTGTTTACAAAGCTTCTTTAGTCTATTATTAAACCAAAATAAATTTATTTAGCTTGATGTGTATTTAGTTGGTATATGATTTTCTATAATGCTTTTAAGATGGTTTTTGATGAAATTCCAGAGGTCATCGACTGGTTGGTTAATGTCTTTTTCTAATAAGAATGTTTGTTGAAAGTTTAATGCAGCTTGGTGTAGTTGTGTTAGGTTACATTTATTCCAGAGTAAGATTTTTCTTTTGGGTTTTGTATTGGCTACTGCTTTTATCTGACTGTGTATTTTTATGATCTCATGGTCTGATAGACCAGGGATAATATCATAACTACTAATCCAGGTCTGTTGGTTAAGAAGAGATCTAATGTGTTGTTTAATCTAGTTGGCTTTTTAATGATTTGATCTAAACTTAGGTTGTGTAAAGTTTCTATGAAAAGCTCATTTATGTCCTTAAGGTTTTGGTGTTTATCTATGGTTAGTGTTTTCCAATTTATATCAGGTAGGTTGAAATCACCCATAATCCAAAAAACTGCATTTTTATTTGTCTCTTTAAGTGTAGTAATCTGATTACATAGTTCCTGCACGTATTCTAAACTAGAATTTGGTGGTCTGTAAATGCTGCCTATTATTAGGGATGTTGAGGTGGTATTAATTTTACAAAATGTAGATTATATATTTTTGGAGTTAGGTAAGGTAATTTCTTCTGCTATAAGAGTGTTTTTTATTGCTAAAAGAACTCCTCCATGATTATCAGCCCTATCTTTTCTAAAAATTTCATAATTACTATTGAAAATTTCTGCATTATAAATTTCAGGATGTAGCCAAGTTTCTGTTCCTGCAATTATGTCTGGTTTCTCACATTCTAATAAAATTTCAAAATCTGCTGTTTTGTTCCTAATGCTTTGAAAATTTATTACTAAGGTTTTAAGGTATTTTGGTATTACTTCTTTAGTAGGTTTGTTTAGTGAGGCTGTTGTATTAATTTTAGTAGATTTAGGTTTAACAGGAGTGGATCTGGCTAGTGGTTGGTGAGTTTGTTTTGGGATGGTGTTTAGGATATTGTATGGGTTAGAAGTGTCCGCATCAAAGGAATCAAACAGTCCTGATGTAAACTGAGGTAACCCACACGGTACACAGTGCCATGATGCATCTTTGTTGCCTAAGGCATAATACACAGGTGTATTCATATGGAGACATGATGCATGGTACCATTCATCGCAGGTGTCACATTGAATGGCTTTCTGTTTCATGGTGCATACTTTTTTGCAGATGTTGCATCTATCTTTAAATCTAGGCCCTGGATTTGACTCTACATCTCCTGCTATTAATATTAACAGTGATAGGTATTTATTTCTGCTGTGTCTGATTGAGAACTTCCATTTGTGATGGGTGATCTTCTTTAATGTTATGGATGTGTATGTTAGGTTATTTTTGAAGTTGCATTGATCTAGAGTGTGATGATTGATTATGACTGTTGTTTCCTTTTTAAGTTTAGTGTTGACTAAGGTAGATCTAGTTCTATGTTCAGCTAGTGTGTATTTAGTAATTATTAGGATAAATAGCCAGAGCAATTTCATGATGACTGTTGTTGATTTTAGTTTTTAAAGGTATAGTCTAAATCTAGTTTAAGGTTTACAATGCCTAAGTTAAGTCTAAAGTGAAAGCTAATTTACAATGACAATCAAATGGTTTATTCAAAATATAGACCTAGACTAGATCCAGATCTAATTCTAGATCAATATATTTATGTGTTTAACTAACTATATAGAATATTACTATAAGTTATTTTAGTAGATGATTAGTAGATCTAAAGCTTTAATTAAAGTCTAAGTCTAAGACTGACTAGATCTAAAATCTAAGTATATAATAATAAATATAGACTAAATAATATTAGATATAATTATAAGGATTAGCGAGACAAAATAGTCCTAAACTAAGAGTTGTTAATTTGAATTAATTAGTGGAAATAATGCTGAATTAAGTTAAATCTATAATTTAAGGATATTAGTTTATTAGTTGAATAGCTATTTTAAGGAATTTTGTTTGGTTTTAATACGACAAAACAAAAATTTAACTCATCTATGATAACTGTAAACAAGGAGCAGCCATCTTGTCAAGAGCGCGTAACTCTACATAGGGGTTTACACAATTACTCAATTTCAATTAATTAATACTTGCTAGACACAAATACTTGTTACACAAATAAGAACAATTAATACTTAATAAACTTCAACTCTAACTCCAGCTCTCAATGAATACCAAAAACTCTTTAATATCAAATAAAGCACACAATTATATCACTCTCAAGAAATAATACAAAACACCAGTCCATCAACTCTATGAAACATATATACATAACACCAGTCCAGGAAGCAACATCCAACCTTCCTGGACTGGGAGCAAGACCTCACTAACTAACACTTTCTCTCGCACATTTAACGAAGACGTAACCATTTAGTTCATAACATGTGCAAGACTATTGGCATGACAAAGGGATATAACTAACATATCAAAATATTAAAAGTAACATTCATTCTCGCCATACCTCCCCCTGACAAATATAACATGTCAAAGAGGGTCAGGTTATTAAGGTCCAGCTCTGACATTAATGAACACCATTCCCCGCTTTATAACTTAACACTCTCTTTGTGCTAACACTTATTGTATTTAAATATCTTCAATTTTCTTTTTTTTTTTATATTTATATGAATTTCTTTTTATACCAACTCAAGACAGACATGTCAATGTTACTTTTCCTATTATCAATTGTTCCCTTATCTGTTTATAACTAATACCACAACCAGGCCATTAGGCACAAGTTTTACCTAGATCTATAAGTAATACTGTAGCCTATCTAGTTTACCTCAAAAAACAACTGAGGGTGACCCCACATGTCTAGCCTGCTCACTCCTCTCAGTGACTGTGTCCTAAATTTGGTACCTGATCAATGAATAATTGTCCCTCCCGCTGCATTTTTTTTTTGGTACAATGTTGAAGATAGCATGTTTAGTACCTACCTGTTCGATCAATAATTAGAGCACCAAGGAAAGAGAGAGGGAGAGCAGGGTTGTGCCTATCACTGTTTGATTGTTAATTGTAATCTATAGCATACTCTTTGTTTTAGTAGCCTATCAATTTTGATTACCTTAGTCTTTTTACAATTTTGTAACGCATTTTGATTTGTGGCAAAATAGTAATAAAATAGTGAATAGTTTTAAAAAATGTAGTACGGCCTGAAAAGTCTAACAACTCAATGTTAATTAAAATAGCGTTCATTAATGTCATTAATATACACATATATGTGAACACCATCTATTTACACATAAGCAGTGGCGTCACTGGAGGGGTGCAGGCTTCACCTGGTGACACCCACCAGGGAGTGACGCCCAAGTGGGAAAATGCACTTTTCCAAAATGCAACTTTTAAAAATAAAAATTACTACATCGAATGTCTCTCACTGTTTAGTATGAACATGCCCCAAACCTTCTTATTTGAATTCTATTGTAATCTTCCAATTATGAGTAAAATAATTTGTTGTAGATGCCAGAAAAAAGAGTTTCAATGAAAAACGTTTGGCGCCTGAGGGCATTGCCTTAGACAACTCTGAAAAGGGCTTAAGGCGCTCCCCAAAAACTTCAAATCTGACCAGTTGAGTTCCGAATGTATCATTTTTTATTGTAAAATGCTGAGAAACACAAAGATTTAAGCCATGCACAACATTTGGCTCATAGGGCTGCAAGCTCTTTCTACAGAAATCAGTATAAGGTGACTTTCACAGACACTTCCCAGCTGGTCCCAACAAAATTCAGGACTTCTAAAAAGGTGTGACTCCATATTATATGTGGATGGCCATTTTTTGCATTCCTCTTTTTGGCTTTCATGTTAAGGCTGACTTTGGCAAACATGTTTCGTCTAAGTGCAGTTTTACTTTACTTAGGCTTAGGATAGCCTTGTGACTATTTCTGTATTACTCATTATAAAATGACTAATAACAGTCATTAATTTGCTAATCACTAATCTAATGCTACACCAGAAATGATATCATTGGTGCTTGTGGTGACCCCCCCCCCCCCCCCCCCCCACTTCTGCTCCATTTGATGGAACATGCAAGCTCTCATTTTTCACATGCCCCTTTTTGTCACAATTGGAAAAAAAAAAAGATATCTTTTGTTTGTTTTTAAATGCGTTTGTCATTGGAAAACAGAAAAAGAAAAAAAATTGATCAATAAATAATCAAGGCTCAGAAACACACATCAAAATAAATTATATCTTTATTTAACAGGATTTTATATAACACCATCATATTCCAGTACATAACATTTGCATGTTCTAAATGAAGGTTATTTACTTGGTATAAATGGTTGACAAATGCATTCTAACTTATATATTTGAAGACATCTGTTAAACCTTGCAACTAAAGTCATATTTTCCATTCCCATTGGACATCATCAAGGGTGTGAGGTTCAGTTTGAGATCTGGTCAATGAGCTCTACCTCAAAATAAATCAATGTTTTAGTAGAATTCTCTTTTGTGCAGGTAGACCAAAGAGATGTCCCTGGTATAGACAATGCTTTCTTAGCCATGGATACAGAAGAAGGTGTGGAAGTGGTCTGGAATGAAGTTCAGTTTTCAGAGAAAAGAGATTTCCGTGCTCAACAAGTAAGATTGATTGTTAAATATTGACATTTTTTATTAACAAGTTCATGTTAATTTAGTATATGCATTACTCACAATTGCAGGGTTTCTATCCATGACTTTTGCAAGACAGGATTAAAGCCTCTCAAGCCCTCACTCAAATGATGATGATTATATTAGTATTTATGAAATGATGGCTGGATACTCTAGCACTGTGCTAAAGATTTTTAAAAAAAATTTTATTAATATTTATTATTAACATTAGAACTTAGTATTTGATTATTAATAATTAATTTTATTTAGCATTGTCACTAAAATATGAATTAATCAGATATTACAATAGATGTAATAGTATCTTAATTGGCCTTTTTTTTTTAATATCAGGATAAAATTAGACAGACCTTTGACAATTTGTGTCAGCTTGATCATCCCAACATTATAAAATTCCACAAGTTTTGGACAGATGTAAAGAATGATAAGCCAAGGGTATATTCTTTGTCATAGTTTTGTTGCATTCAATGTCACACATTTTTTCTAGTCTTTTATTTAATTATTAATTATGATACCAACTCTGTACACTTTTACCTGATATTTATAATTATACTAATGTATATATTTTGTTTAGAAATGCCCTATATGTTTGGGCTTTTAAGATATTCTGTTTTATGATACTATGTCAGACTGCATAGATTCTAGTTAAGTTTGAAATGTTTCAGTTTTGTATAGTTCTCTCTTCAAAACAATTTCTGATCACTCAAACATTATCATGATGCCAGAGATACAACTTTAAAGTATAAACTCACAAATATTTTTCAAATATATACAAAATATTCTAGAAATTAGAATCACTATGATGTTAAATATGATCATAAATATACATATTGAATTTCAGTGCATTTACTAGTCACTGAGGCCCAGAAACAGTTTAAGGGGGTCAACGGGTCAAAAATAATCATTTTTCATTAACAAAAATCGATTTTTCAAAAGTTGCATATTATGTTAGAATAATATCTAATAAATGATATAGTTTAGCTAAAATCGCTAAAATAAAAGTATTTTAATGTAAAAAATGAGTTAGAAAGGGGTAGGAGTAAGCTAATTTTGCTCTAAATGTTGAAAAAATCGCCCTTTTACGATGCCGATTACTGCGTAGCCCACCATAAAACTGGGTCATGTTTGGTGTCTTTTTAAAGCTTACAGTCAGCTCTACAAGTCCATTTCAATGACTCATTCATCTAAAAATAACTATAGCCTTGAAACTAGTTCAAACTAGACCACTATTCGTGTCTCTATTCAAATCTGATTGGATCATGATGTGTATTTATGAAATAAACGATTTTGATTGGTTCCTTCCGGCCATGTTGTTCCGATGTTTACAGCAACAATGATGGCGTCTGTGAATCGATAGAAGACCCTTTTGGATATTGTATGCTATCTTTGTCATTATTATTTACGTAAGTACATGTTTCCTAATATTTATATAGATCTAGATATAGCAATATCATTAAAACATAGATCTAGGGGTCGGACAAGCACGTATTCAGTGTTTAGGTCATACTAGACCTAGTTCTAGTTACTACACTTAGTCTTAGACTTGGAGCTAGACTAGTCTAAGGCTAAGGCAGACTTAGGCTACCCTAGATTTAGATAGTTACGATAGTAGATCTAGTGCTAGATTCATATTCTAGATGCCTTAGTATTTGGATTGATCTAGTTCTATAAAATAGATCTAGAAACTTGATTTCGTTTTAGATCTTTTTCTATCATCTATCTTGTCTACTTTAGTCTAGATCTAGATCTCCATTTTATGAGCACTAAGATCGTATCCACTGCAGAAGAGATGATTAGATTCTAGAATAGATATTAGATCTAGATCTATACATCTAATATAGTCTAGATCTAGTTGTTACCTTTTCTAGATCTAAAATAACTTTGATGACTCAATAATAAATAGTCTGAGTAGTGAATAAATGAGTAATGACAAATGAGAGAGTCCTGCTAGTGTAGATGTATTTACTAGATTTCTAGATCTAAATTTTACTGGGTTACAATCAACAATGGAATGCATACATTAACTTTTTCCTTTTATTTCCAGTCTCAAGTTCTCCTGACTACAATTAGAAGTAATGATCTACCTAATCTGTTACAAGGATATAGACATAGATCTACACACTTTCGGAATTGTAGGTAAGAAAAAAAGTATTGTCCATTCATTTTTTTTCTTTTTAGTTCTTGATTATATATTGAGTAAATAACTCTACTGCTATACATATCATTTGAATATTTTCATAATATTTAATTTATATTTTCATTTTCTTTATATCAACAGATCAAAACAACACATCCAGTACACTGACCCTTCCTCTTGTTGAAAGAAAACATCACCACATACTAGTACCTTATCAGCCATCTACCCTGTCTGAAAACTGCCTAAATACTGCAGTATGACATAGAAGTACTTCATAATCAAACACCATATCACATGCTGCTTATCACATATAGCAATAATGTCCACTTTATAGACCTTTGATCTATATCATGTTAACCTGGGATTCTTTTCTCGTTGGATGCTGTCGTTGACCACCACCTCCAGTTAGAAAGACTCTTACATCATTATAAAGTTCTACCTATTTCATTACAAGATTCATCATCAAGCACTGCATGGTTCCTGGTAAACCAATTTATCATCAGCAACTGTTTCAACATAAATAAGGACCACAGTTTTTCTGTCGTAGCTGTACACATGCAATGAACTTTAGTCTCACCATGTCACATTATATCAGCATTTCTTACCATCTATAACATTTAAACTGCACATTTAAACTACATATGTGCTCAATGGCTATATATAAAAAGCCATATCATATTACAATGAAGGACTATACTATAAAAGCATTGGACTCTACAATTATTCAGCCACCTAAAATATACAGGTTGCATTTATTTTCAAATACTGGTGCCATTCTTTACTGGATTTATTATTGTGTGTACTCTTATCAAACCACTAGTATGAATACAAATTACATTAGGTGATTATGAAATAAAATGCAGGCCTGAAACCTGAGAAAGACTAGATTCCAAATTATTTGAACTGGTGTAGGTAATTTTATTTTTTTTACTTTGAAAAACTTTTTGTGTAAACCACATTCATATACCCAGTATTAATTATATTGTAACTATTTATTTACTTATTATTTGCATGTATTTATAATTAAGGTATACTTTATCTTGATTTTTAGTTGTTTTGGGGCTTACATTAATGTCTGAAAAGTAAATTTGGACTTATTATGTCTCCGGGTCAATTTTTTTTTTGCGCCGGGGGGGGGGGGGGAGTGTGGGGAAGCCATTTATAATAAATTTTAACAATATTTTAATCAATTTTGTGTTTGCTTCTATTCCTAAATGTTACATGAGCTAAATAAAACATCTTTTTGATCAATATACATACATATTTTGTTTTTCTCACTCGTTGAAACTTTAATTTTGATTTTTCTCATAAATGTCAATTTTACACGGTATGTATTCTTAAGAATCACTTTTCTCAAAAACTATCAATTCAATTATAATAATATTTGGTATACATGTTTAAATATGGTCTTAGCACAGGATGACAGAAGAAAATGTCATAAAATGTTTACAGAAAAAGAGTAAAAGACATTTTAATTGGTTACAATGGCTGAAAACGCTGTCCGCAGAAGAGGGTAAAATTAAAAAATTTATAAAAAAAAAATCTATACATATTTTTCAAAATGTCTCTCTGTCATCCTGTAAGGAGATAGGGTGCCTATCAATAAACCAAATTTCAGACCTGTTGCTGTAATAGTTATTTCAGAAACACATTCTTAGAAATGAGATGATTTGACCCCTCAACACCTCCTTATGATAAAAAAAAGTTGAATTTCATTAAAAAAATATTTTTTAAAGGCATATTATGTGTTCCTATGGTCAAATACATCATTTGAATACATTAAAAAACCTAAAATGTTAAAAACAAAAAAAAAAGTTTTCAAGGTAGATGACCCCCTTAATGCATCTCCTTATATAGTCTCTACAATCTACGTCTTGCTCTTCCTTCTTGAGCTATCTAAGCTATTTTAACACGAGAAATTTCTTAATTTCACATTAGTTTTAAACTAACTATTAAACAACTTTCCGCTGCGATTTTGCTACACAATTATTCTGTTCTAAAAATTTAAAAAAAAAACAGTGAAAGAATAAACAAGCTTGTTTTTCAAATATGACTGAACATTTCCTTTCCGTGACATACTAATTAGTTGGCTTTTTGAAAAATTGTTAATTTATAAAAACTTGCATGTCTTAACTCTTTTGCTCCGAAATTACTTCGAAATTATTTTCCACTTTTGGACGGAATTAATTTTTCCGCCATTTCAGAGTGCGCTACTTTGCTTCAATATAACTTGTATAACTGTTTTATTTATTATTGGAAAATAATAAATTTGATATAGAATTAAAGAGAAATGGATGCTCTTTCCATTTCTTATGTTTTCTAGTTTGCAAATCATGTTGTTTTTGTAATTTTGGGTTTTGAATATAAAATTAAAAATGAAAACCTCACCAACTGACATTGAAAATATCCATCCAAGTGCATGTTACAAGAAATTTATTGTTCAAATTGAATTCAAAGAAGTTTTTTTCTCATTTTTATCTATTTGTTTACAGAATACCATAGAAGAAACAGCAATAGATGCAAAAAATAATAAACTGGAACTAATAATCCAATGTCACTACTTTAATGAAAACGCCCATAAAAAAAAGCAACACTCTTGGAACAAAAAACTTTTACCTTAAAACTAGTCCAACTGTACAGCATATATATATTTATAATATTTTCTTCTTAAGTACTTCATTGAAGTACTTAGTATATAAATATTCCTTCTAGTTGCGATATTTATGGAAGCAGTCAATATGAAGTGTGGGTTCGACTCCCATCCAGCGCAAACATAAACCGTTCACCCTGAC
Organism: Biomphalaria pfeifferi; assembly: GCA_030265305.1. Classification (NCBI taxonomy): domain Eukaryota; kingdom Metazoa; phylum Mollusca; class Gastropoda; family Planorbidae; genus Biomphalaria; species Biomphalaria pfeifferi. Next base: position 1,167,989 of record JASAOG010000208.1, read on the forward strand.
CTACAGTGTTTACATACTCTGTCTTTCTTTATAGTTATAGGTCTCCATTCTCTGAAAATGAATCTTATTCTAGCAGGGGTGTTCAATTTAATCATATGGTCAGCATAGCTATTTATTTTGCTGACAAGACTATCAACAATGTGATTGTCAATGAAAAAAAACAACATTCCAGCTCAATAGATGCATTGCTGACTAAGTCTAGGTTGACAACCCTATTTCTTGATGGAACAAATCTGAAATTGATCTGTTTCAGTGCCTTGATGATAGATCTAGAGATCTACCTCTATCTGATTAGATTTAGATCTAGATGATGTAGAGACAGCTAAACTAGTTCTAGATCTACATTGAACATTAGCTCGGGGTGGAGCTGCTTCATCAGCTGATTACTTCATCATTACTAGACCTAGCCCTACATTCTAGATCTATAAATTAATTTACTAGATCTAGACTATATTATTAGATTTATCAATATCATCATCAGATGAAACAAAATCACTGTCATCTGAATTATTATACTTCTTTATCAAAGAAATATTTAGATCTACAAAGTTTATATGGCCTTGGTTGAAACTCCATGTTAAAAAAAAACACGCACACAGAAAAAATGTCATCTCTTTACAAACTTCGTACAAAATAAAAACACAGTAAGTGAAGGAAATTCCGGATGTAAAGGGAAACTATTCTAGATAAAAAATTAAGCAATAAAAAACATGAATTGGAGAAATAGAAACGAAAAAATAAATTTTAAATAGCCGATGCCCCCAGCGTTGGTCAGACTTTTTTCCCCTTTTTTAAAATCAACGTCCTGTGCGTTGTTGCGGAGCCAAAGAGTTAAGAAGAAAAAAAATTTCTAATAAACTTAAACTATAGTAATTCAAACATGTTTTAAAATATTTTTTTTTCTTATAAACTTTCTTGACTATTTTCAGGTTATATTCATATCAGAATATATGTCTTCTGGTAATCTGAAACAGTTTTTAAAGAAAACTAAAAAGAACAACAAAACATTTCAATTAAAGGTATAATAGCTATTACAATATTTTTACTTATTCATAAGACATAATACATTTCTAAATTATAAAAGCATTGGTCTACAAAGTTGTAGTTTGGTTGGCAATAAATTTTATTTCAATTGTTCTCAAACAGGCTTGGAAACGGTGGTGTACACAGATATTATCAGCTTTAAGGTAAGGATCTTGGCTTTAAACAAAAAAATATCTGTTACCTGTTAATTTGTTACAGAATTTTAATCTATAAATTTTACAATTTGCAGTTATCTCCATTCTTGTGACCCACCTATCATTCATGGTAACCTTACGTCAGATACAATATATATTCAGCACAATGGTCTTATTAAAATTGGTTCAGGTAGGAAACAACTGTTTGTGTATTTTAATTCGTTCATTGCTATAAATCAGAGAAACTGAATAATTAATACACTTTTTGCATCTTCCATAAATCTTTCTTGAGAGGTTCAAATCATCTCTTGCAAAATTCCTGGACAGAAACCCTGCTGTTATGTGTAATGCATGCATGTCACCATACAGGTCAAGTACTTGTAGTTTCCCAGATCTGTCTACACGAGATCAGCAAGTCTTTGGCAGTTGAAAAGAATATGAGCCACAGTTTCCTCTTCCTCCCCGCAGTGCGATGTGCGAAGTATGAGCCAATAGGACATAGCTTGTCCCGCACTGTGCTTCAATAGCTTGCTCTGACCTGGCCTGCTATATGCACGATGGACTGTCATTTGGTTGTCTCGGTGGTCCCAGGTTCATATCCTGCTTGCTGCCATCTCTTTGTCATTTAGCGGAAGGTTATGACTAGGAAGTAGATTATCTTCAACTTTGAAGGAACATCTGAAACGTAAAACATTTTTTACAACACTGAATGAATCTTTGAATTTTTATTACTTTGGAAAATCAAAACTAAATCTTGTCTTGAATATTCCTTGCAAATAGGCAGATCTGATGGGGACTGCCTCTGAGTTTGTGTATCACACAAGCTCTCTTTGTAATCTTATTCATTTCTGTTTTTTAGATTTTTGCTAGAGCATGATGGAAACTCACAGCCTGCTGAGTAGGTGTAAGCCCTCCCTGTTGGGCCAAGGAGTCTGCAATGGTGCTGCCAGTCACACCTATGTGACTTGGTACCCACTGAATTATTATCAGGGTGCCATAGTGTTGGTTTATATTGTGTGAAGCCTTGATGACAATACCAGGGTTTTGTAAAGCTTGTAGTACAGGCTTCCAGTGACCAGGACAATCTGTGTTGCCTTCACATGTCCCTATGTGACTTGGTACCCACTGAATTATTATCAGGGTGCCATAGTGTTGGTTTATATTGTGTGAAGCCTTGATGACAATACCAGGGTTTTGTAAAGCTTGTAGTACAGGCTTCCAGTGACCAGGACAATCTGTGTTGCCTTCACATGTCCCTATGTGACTTGGTACCCACTGAATTATTATCAGGGTGCCATAGTGTTGGTTTATAATGTGTGAAGCCTTGATGACAGGATGACAGTGCCATGGTCCAGGGTTTTGCAAAGCTTGTATTACAGGCTTCCAGTGACCAGGACAATCTGTGTTGCCTTCACATGTGACTTGGTACCTACTGCATTATTACCACAGTACCCATAGTGTTTGTATTGTGTGAAGCCATCATGACACTTTCAATAATTGTGGGCAATGGAACTGGGTTTTGAAAAGCCTTTAGTACTAGTTTCAGGTCACTGACAATGAAAATCTGTGTTACCCTCACATGTCCCTCACGAAGTCAAAAGAGAATGACTTTTAAGGGTTTACAGATCGACAAGGCTTCCACATTGAAACTGCAAATACTACCACATGGTCTGATGTAGGGTGGCTGAGTGGTAAAATGCTTTGATTTTGAACCAGAGGGTGCCGGGTTTGAATTCTGTTGAAGACTAGGATTTTTTATTTCGGGATCTTTAGGGCGCTTTTGAGTCTATCCAGCTCTAATGGGTACCTGATATTAGTTAAGGAAAAATAAAGGGGTTGGTTATTGTGGTGGCTACATGACACCCATGGGCCACAGAAACAGATAACCTTTATATCATTTGCCCTATAGACCCCATGGGAACTTTACTTTACTTGCCTCATGGTCCAAAGATTTTAACTAATAGCCAGGATACTCAATGTAGGCTCCAAAGATTGATCTTTCAGATTCTATTGATGTCAACCCATCAGTATATGTAAAAATGTGCACTAGGCTAGAAGGCGTTGATGGTCTCCAGTGCTAATATTCGATGATTGATAGATGAATGCCTTAGTGGCATTAGGGTCCACTAGTTTCAAGCAAATGCCTGGGGCTGTGGGCAATACCAGGGGGAAGACGGTAACAAATATTGATTTCTTCTCATACATTTCTAACTTCATTTATTTGAAACTTACTTTTTCACCTGTTGATTGCTTTATATTTAACTACAACTAGCAGTAAAAGTCAATTATATATTGTTCATGTTGATTCTAAGAGGAAAATAAACTTTTCTTCAAAATCAAAGATATTTGAATTCTACAGAGAAAGTTATAATAGTGAATATATATTCATAATCAATTTTAAAAATGTATTAAAATGGAATTAGAAATTTCAACATTTTTTCTTATTAAAAAAAAAAAGAAAGAAAGAAAATTACTAACATCCTAATTTTTATTTTAAATTTTTTTTCTTAATCAATAATTATTTTCAGCAATGGATTCAATGGATTTCATTAATGTCTCTTGCAATTTTTTTCTGCTATTCTCATTTCAATTAAAATTTATTTAGATTATTGCATCCAGTGATTATTAAAGATAAATTTTAAATTTACCAATCAAATGTAATTAATTTTCAATTAGATGAAAATATTTTTTTGAGAATTTAGTAACGCTTTCAATCAACTGTTATAGTAATAAAACTACAATAATGTCAATAGGCTTTCACAATAGTAGTGTTAGTAGCCCTAATGGCAGATCTAGAATAGAGTTAATAGGATTTCAAGTGAATAGTAGTAGCAGAATGTAGATTGGAGACAATAGTCTCTGTATTATGTCTGTTTTCTTTGTAGAATGTTGTTTTTAATAAAATATAATAATAAAAAAAAAAGTTCTTGTTATCATAACAAATTTCCAATAAGGATCAAATTTTGTTAAAATACATTTTTGATTGAATCAGAAAAAATATTATCAACCAAGTTATTATTTTTACGTTATGTGTTAAAAATGAATAAAAAGATAGTTGTATCTATGTTTGGCTTGAGAATTCTTCTAGCTTGATTTGATTGTAAGATAAATACCATAGCATTTATTTACTTTTTTTTTTAATTGCCTTGAAGAACAAATTTTTTAAATTTCTTACTTTGTGTTGATAATATTGATATTGAATCTAGCATAGGCTTGTTTATAAGTATCTACCTACTTCTATTTCTTGTTTAATTTTTATGCCATAACTTTCAAATTAAAATTTTAATGTTTATATAGTTGTTTTTTTTTGTTTTGTTTGTTTTTTTTAAGAAAATATGTCAGTGATGTTGAATTACAGAAATTTTCATAAGACTTTTCTTTCCAAGATGGCCCAAGATACCTGTATAAAATCTGTGTTGTCATGGTAACTGTAAGCAGTTTTAGCTTGGAGAGCTCATTCAGTCACAGATCATTCTATTTTACATTGACTTGAAGTACAGCTTTGTCGTGTGCTTAAAGCTTTTTATTTTTATCTCAATTCATGTGATCACAGAGACTGCAGTCATTTATGCATTTATTGATTTGCCCTCATTCCTTTTTGTCCGAAGTGTATTTAATCTATAATCAAATGAACATAGATGGATGATGGTATAGGTTTCAAAATTATCAAGTATTTGAGGAATATTCACTAAACAGTGTCATTTGTTGCAAAGAAAGATTGTTGTCAGTTGTTAGATCTTGTAATTTCAGTAGTTGAAACAAACATTAATTAGCATTACATGGATGCACCTTTGTAAGGCTGAAATGAAATTATTCTTAGGCTAGGACTAAACCTGTTTTAATGATAAGTTGTCACGCTTTAAAAAAATTTATTATCAACATTTGTTCAAAAATAATCCCTTAGCCAAATAATCAGCACACATAAACTACTTAGAATAAACTAATCAATTCAAGTTGGATGTGTGGCTGAGAGGCTTAAACAGCTTGGCTACCTATCAATGGGGCTTAGCTACTATTAAGGGTGCTCAATTTGGACCCCTTACTTAAACAGAGTTGTTTTTACTGAGACCTAAAGACAGCATGGAAAATCTTCTCCCTGATTCCACTTTCCCTCACTGGTCCACTAAAGAGATTGGACCTTAGCGCACTGAGAATGCTATATGCATGAAAGTTGTGCTATATAAAAGATTTTTTTTTTCAAAAGTTTACTTTTTATCTTAAGTATAAAATGACCAGCATACCCCTATAGACCACAAGGTCTGAAAGGGAACTTTACTTATTTTTTTTTACTATACTCAATACAAGATTCAATTTTTTAAATTTTTTTTTGGGTTTCATTTACAGTTAAAAATTATTTTTTTTTTTAATTTGTGTTTCTTATTAAAGATTAGAATTGTAAAATATTAACTAACAAGTACTCACTCAAATATTGCAGAGATTCTTATTTTTTAAAAAATAAATTTAATTTAATTATTTACTCTAAGAAACATTTTATGGTGTAGTGTTTACATACCCTCTTAATGGAGATTTAAAATGTAGACACACTCATATATTAAAATGGAACATTGTTTCAAAGAAGCTAAGTAATGGGATGATAAATCAAAAAAGTTTAGTGACTTTCTTGGCTCTTTATTCCCATTATTTGTTTTTAGTAGCAGTTTTTTTGTTCTCTCTTGAGCATTAATTTTGTTTCTCTTATTTTATTTACTTCCTCATAAACCATTGCCAACTCAAGCCAATGTTAGTGAGTGCAATTTTTTAATTTTTTTTTTTTTTAAATTCTGTGCTGAGGTAGTTTTTTTTTTTTTTTATCTCTACTTTAATGTAACTCTTTTAATATTGCTAGACATCTCTGCTTCATTGAGCTCTTCTGATACTTGTTTTATTTTGTGACTGCACATTGGTAGTACAAGCAGAGTAGCTGCATCATACAATAGAGGAGAGAGGAAACAACCTTGACACTAGATGAGTTTTTTACAGTCCAGACTCCCTAACTACATTCATACAAACAATTGCAGCAGACATTACCATAAACTTCTAATGATTCTCCAGTCTTCAATAAACATTTTTCTAGTTATGTCCTTCAGTTCAGTCAAACATTTTTCTATTAAATTTTAAATGATCATTGTTTATACTCTGCAATAGATTCCATGTAACAACATATTTTATAATAAGTTGATGATGAAGTTAGATGATGTGGTTATTCTTTTGTCACACTTAGTACACATCTATCTCTGATTTGTGTGGTTGACAAGTGAAAAAAAAAATGATTGGCTTTAATGTAGTCCTCGAAAGAATTGTTGGATAGTCCTTTATTTATAATTTTGGCACAGTGAGTCTGGATTGTTAAGGAAATAAATCCAAAGGTTCTTGTTTTTTTCTTTAATACGGTTCAAATAAATTATATTATTTTAGTGTTCAATTCAATGCTCTGTTCAGTTTCTAGTTAAGGCAGTCCTTAAAACATCACTATCATAAATACCTTTAGATTTGTCCAGCTTTCATATCTTTTAATCTTTTTGTATCCATTTTTAATAGAAATACTTCAGACCAGTAGTAGGCTTAGAAATACAGGCTATTCTTTACACAAACTATATCCAAGAACAAATGTGATGCAGCTTTTACCTGTCATGCACAAATATGTATTATTATATATACTTTGAATTTAACTGGTGTCTCTAGTGTGTATGTCAAGACCCAATCCCTTACTGTGTTAGCTGTAACATAGGGTGTGTTTATTGTGTATCTATAACAAACCTGTATCGACTTGTTGTGTATTAATCATACTCCCTATTATATAGTTATCTTTTATGTTAATATGAATGGCATAAGGATTTGTAATGAACAGCAAAAAATATTTCTATATTATTTAAAAGCAAGTTCTAAACAATACTTGCCCATGAATCTATAATTTCTAATTACTTTTGATTTCTCTTAAAATGCTACAAAATATATAATAAGAAAATTTTTATTATCTTCTATATAAGTTACTGATAGATCAAGATAAACAGTTACTACAATGTTTTTATGTTCTATAAGAACTATAGATAGATATGTAAGGTCACAATGTGTACATTTAAAAAAATCTTAACCTGCTTGAATGCAAGAAACTCATTAACTATTGCATACTAAATGATACAAATAATTATTGATTAGGTACATATCTGATTGAAATCTTAACATCAGGACTGAATACTAATGTCTAAGAATATCTCTGGATAATGACAATAACTGGAAGATTGTGGGTGATAATTATCTCAAATTATTTACCACTCTACACTATAAATATGCAATATTATGTTTGCTAGCTTCAAACATTTAGTTAGGCTGAAAATAGGCTATTTGTTTAGACGGTTTTAGGGTAGAATGATTAACAGTAACATTGAGAAAAAAATTATTAACCCCTAAGATGTTGGTAAGCAATATAGTTCAACTTTAAGTAGGATGAAATTCTTATCCTTAAACTTAATTCAACAATGAGGATAACTTATTACTGGTACCACTCCAGTTATTCTTAGAACATTTTGGTAAGGTCTAATTTAAAACATCAAATAGTTTGAATTACTATATCAGTGGCAGCTGATACATAATGTGACTGATGCACCCCATAATCACCTGCACAACAATGGCTGAATTTAAAGTTGACATCCTTAAACTAAGTCATAGTAAAATATAATAGCTTGTCAATGATAAGTTGAAAGTAATGTCGACAGTGTATAATGTTGTAGGTCTTAACAGAAGAATTCTGCATCATTAATATTGGCAAGTCATAGTTTTAAATAAACATTTATTTACACATGTTTCTAATTTTTTTTAAACCTTTTGATCTCATTTCGTTAAGCTTTTTGGTATTTTTTCAATGCTTCTAATTCCTGTTTCAAGTGAACCTCCCTCCATTTTCTCAATAGTACAACTATTTTACTCCCGTTTGATATGTCATTGTCATTTTTATGGAATAATCATTGTTAAATTGTACTTAAATTTACTATTGGCTGCCACTGTTATTGACTTCTGTTGAATAATAACATAGGTATTGAAACAAAATTTACAATGTCATTTGTCCCTCTTTTAGAGCAGAAACTACCTAACATTTTGTTTTTTATTTTTAGACTTCTTCTGACATAGTATCTATGTAGACTATGTAAATCAGTTGTATTGTATCATTGCTAGATAGTTGCAATGTCACTTAGTTATGTGTTATGAAAATAAAGGCAGTTCAGCATGTCTGTATAAAGAAGATAAATGTACAATAGAATGTTATATATATTTTTTTTTTACTTTTATTGTATGATGTATTTTAATTTCTTCATATATTGTATAACCTTAACTGCAATGAAAAATCAATTCATAATTATAGTTGTAAATTAAAAAAATATGTATTTTTCTTTTTCATTAAAAACAGCAGAAATGGGTGGAGGTGGGTGATCAGTCAAAAATTTGCTGTATCATTATCCTGTATTTGTATTAACCAGTATTTTGTTAACTGTGCAGTTGCCCCTGATGCCATCCATCACCATGTGAAGACGTACAACGAGGATCTGAAAAATGTTCATTACACAGCACCAGAATGTGAAGGTCTTTACAATTTTTTCTTGAGCTTAACTTTTTTATTACTCAGTTTGTTCTAGCTGTTAGTCTCTTTACTGTAGTTTGCAGTATTACTATCCATTCAGAGCTTACTTTTTCAATTTGGTTTGCAGATAGTGAACAAATGACAACAAAAGTGGACATCTATTCATTTGGAATGTGTGCCCTTGAGGTAATTAACACGTGGCATATTGTCAAAGTGAATGTTTTGTTTTTCTAAATTCCTTTTTTTTTTTTTTCATTTTATGACACTTAATTCCAAGGATGTAAAAAAAAGTAAATTAAATAAGAAACAGAAAATATCATCATATCAAAAAGTCAAAGAAAATATTATGGATTTCCCAATTATTTTTTAAAGCTAGTGACCTCTTTGACTAATGGAAATATTTGAACTTACAATAACAATTTCTATTTTATAAAAACAATTTTCAGCTGATTCAGAAAAAATAGGTTATCAGATTTAAGCTAGTAATTAAGTCTCAAAACACAATTTGTTGTACCAAAGAAGAGTGCTTCATCAAAATTTTTAATTGGGTAACAAAAATAAAATATTGAATTTTCCAAAAATTTCCCCCCTCATTTTTTTTTTTTCTAAAAATCAGAAGCATTTTTATTATCCTTTATTGAGATAGATGTTGCATGCCATGAAAGCACAATTTTAACATGTCCAGACTGCTTAGACCAGCTACAAAGCTAGACTTAAAGTGCAAAAAGAAGAAAAGCAATTTTTAAAGTACTCCATTTTCAACATTTGTTTTTCAAATACTTAATGCAACATTGTTCTGTATTTACATTCAATTTAATATAATCATTTAATATATAGTTAAAAAAATATTCGATGAAATAAAAAAATTTTTTTAGTAAATTAACACAAATGTACAATGGTTTCCCCTCATTTTCGCTTTCCCTTTTTATATTCCTTGATCTCAATGTATTGTTTTGAAGTATTGGAAAGAATGACGATTTAAATAAATGTATTAAACTCTATTTTTGCACCCCTGAACTTTTATGAGGAATTTTTAGCTATGTTACATGGAATTCATTGTTTTCTCAAATAGTAAGTAATGGCAATGTCTTCAATTCCAAAGATTAAGGATGAATGCAAACCCAGTTGCGATCTGTATATTTTTCCACACCTCATGCAAAGACATTGTTTACTGGCGGTCTTTTTTTTATTTCTTTTTTCGTCTTCTGGGCCTGTCTTCAAAAAGTACTTTTCTTTGGGTATCAATGTGTGTCCCACTGCCTTTGTGAGAGCTCTCCAACTGTCTCTTTCAGAGGCCATCTGCTGCGAGCCACTCTCCTTAGTAAGGGCGAAATTGCACCTGGGTTGATATTTATTGTGCTTAAGGGGACACCTCTTTTATCCCATCCTTCTTTAAGATCACCTTTGGCATGTGGTCGTCTTGCATGGGGGATAAGTGTCTGATCCACCGCTTCGGATCCACCGCTTCGGTTGAATGGTAATTAGTACCTCTATACTGTCCACACCAGCCTCAAGCAAAATATACTGGTACTTTTTTGTAATGAAGTCTTGCCAGCTTATGCTCATTATGGAGCAAAGGCATCTTTGATGGAAGCATTCAAGGAGCCTTAAAGGTTTTTAACCGAGCACTCAGGTCTTAGAGCCATACAAAAATGTGGTGAGAACCACTGCTTTAAAAACAATGATTTTGTTGCTAGGTGAAGAGACTTATTCCGCCATACTCGAGGCTGCCAAAAGGGCTGACCTTTGCGTATTTCTCTGAACAGTAACACATTGTAGGGCACTGTGCTAGTCAACAACATTAAAAAGATAGCCATTCACATTGATTTGTGGAACTGGGATATTTCCGATTGGGGACTTTTGAAGCATGACCTTTGTTTTTTTAGGTTAGTGGACTGACCAAACGAGGCAGCAGCCTCTACACATGGACGGCTAATTCAAGCTCCTGCTCAGTGTGTTCAAGTAGGGTGCAATTGTCCACATTTAGCAGCTCAGTAGCAATCCTATCTTTAATTTATGTACAGGAGAGCAAGCACTGTATGGCAAATATGCTGCCATCAGTGTGAAACCTGATGTAGATGCCCTCATGTAGGCATCACCTCATTTTATTTAAGATTGCTCCAAAAAATATTGCAAAGAGTATTGGAGAAAGCACACACCCCTTCTTCACATCAGTCTGTACAGAGAAGTGATCTGCTTTGACATTTTAGACCCTCATACAGTTGCTTCAGAATAGCAATGAATCTTTGAAGGCATTTGTGCCCAGATAAAACCCCAACAAGACATTGTGACTCACTGTGTCAAATGCTTTGATGAGATTGATAAATGCACTTTAATGTCCAGGTTCTGCTCCTGCATTTTTCCTGCTAGACAAATCTCATGTCCGAGGTGTCTCAACCAGCCCAGAAACCACACTGACTTTCAAAAAGCACATCGTCTAAAATCCTGCTACTGACAGTAATGTAATGCCATGGTAATTAGAGCAGTTTGATTTGTTGCCTTTTTTGTTCAGGGATATTTTCTGGCAGGATAGTACATTTGTTTGAGAACAAGTTGAAGATGTCTGTTAACCTTTCTGTGAGAGCAGAACTCATTTTAAAAACTTCTGCTGGAAGACCATCTAATAATAATGTTATAAAAACAACTTTTGTTGTTATTAGCAAAAGGTGTTCTATCTTATTTATTAAGTATATTTATTAAAATACTTAAACATTTTGCCTATGTACTACCAAAGCAACAAATAAAAAACTGCTTTTTTTTTTTCAATAAAAAGATGGCCACTTTAGGGTTTGCATCAAGTGGAGATTCCCCTGCTGTATCAGACAGTGACATTATTACAGCATCTTTAGAGCTTGTGGAAAGTCCTCTACAACAGGTTTATTTTACATGTGCATTGGTTATGGATATACTAGAATTCAAGTTCATTTATTAATTTTATTTGAAAGAATAAGGTAATATTTCAATAACCTTACAATCTGTGAATATTTTCAAATATTTGTAGGACTTCATCAAAAGCTGTTTACAGCGTGATCCTAAAGATAGGCCAACAGCTCGTGAGTTACTCTTTCACAAAGTATTGTTTGAGGTTCCCTCACTGAAACTTGTGGCTGCTCATAAGATTATTAAGTCCAACGGTAGTTAGTTTTACTGTTTTTTGTTTACATGACTATAAAGGCTGTTATATTGTTTATCTAACCATAGTAAATATTAAACAATGTGTATACAAATGGTTAAAAATAAATTTAAAAACTTATACATAAGACGTAAATGATTAGAATGAGAATTTTTTAGGAGAAAGTAAAAGATATAGTTTATTGTGCTGACCACACATTAGTATTTAAAATCCTTGTTTACACATCTTTATAAATCTATGGTTGCATATTATCTTTGTAAGATCTTTGTTAATCACATATCATCTTGACTAACTTATGCCCATGCATTTAGATGATCTTAAATTTACCTGATCGTTGCATTGATTTTAAATGTCAACTTGCTTAATATTATTTTACATTTTTAGTAGCTTCTGCAGTGAAAAATCGCTATTGTGTTTTTATTGCCTCTATCTGTAATGTTTGTATCTGATAGCTATTCTTAAACATCCAAAGCATGTCCTTTTAAAAATAGAATCTACTTTTAAACAAAGGGTTTTGTTAAATAACTGAATGGGTTTTAGATCAATGATGATTTATTGCGGTATTGCTACCTGTGATTTCATATCATTAACTTAGTTAGATTAGAATTTTCTCTCTTTACCATCCGCTCTTTTCCCCAACTAATGTCAGGTATCTTTTAGAGCTGGGTGTACTTAGAGGAGCCCTATAGTTCCAGAAATTAAAAAGCCAGTCTTCACTAGGCTTTGAACCCAGGACCCCTTGGTTTGGAAGCCAAAAGTTTTACCACTCAATGCTATATATTTATACCCTTAAAATAGAGTTACCCTTTTAGACCATGTGATCTATAGGGCAGAGGATGCAAAGGTCATCTGTTTCTGTGCTGTGGCCCACGGTTAACGAGGATGTCATGTGGCCAGCACAATGAACAACCGCCTTTACTTTTCCCCAACTATTGTTAGGTACCCATTATATATATATATGCTAGCCATATGTTGCCGTGGGTCTTAATTTGCGTATCACTTTCGATATTGTCACTGAGAGTGCTTTGTAAACAATTAAACAAAATAAATAATTTATTAGTAAAGCGAATGCGGAATGCGTAAATATAAAAATAGTATGAATGGAGCTATTAAAATAGCTAATCGACTTAAATTCATTTTTCAAATAAAAACATTTGCTTGCAGGCCTACACATTTTTGATTAAAATTTTAAATGAATAGACTTAATTTTGTATGTTCATGTGTTAAAGTATCAAGTAGATCTTGAGTTAGGACAGAGATCTAGATCTAGACTAATCCTGGATAGAGTCCATTCTGCGAGTAGATTTCACGATTCATGAATGAAACTATTAGAATATATCTCAACAGGGTTTCGCTGCTTTAGCAAACGAATGTATGAAAAATGCTTTAGAAAAACCAATTTGAATGTTAATTTGATTAAAATATGAAATGAATGGACTATAATTAGTATGTTCATGTGTTAAAGTATAAAACTATCTTTGCGAAGAGAAGTTCTATCATCTTAGAGTTGAATTAGTGTTTTAGACCTAGGAATAGAGAGATGTGTAACCTTTCGGGTGATTCGCAGATATAAGGGAAGAGTTTATGTAAAAATGCTTTTGAAACACAAATTTGAAGCTTAATTTTATTAAATAATGAAATCAATAGACTATATTTTGTATTTTCATGTGTCAAAGTAAAAAACTATCTGTGCAAATTGTAGTTCTTAAAATTAGATCTAGATCTAGATCCTTTAAATCGATCTTTTAATGTAAACAATGGTAAACATAGCCTAGATGGTTGAAGTTATAATGCTTTCATAGAGTTGGTCAACTTTTTTTTAAGGGTCTTAAGTTTGCTTTAGGGCTACAATACATACACTATGATCTAAGTTAGTACCCAAGGAACATTTATGCCAAGTTTTATCAAGATTGGTCAAATGGTTTTGATTTCTATTTGGCACATACATACATACATACATACGCCTTACTTTCTACTATATAATATACATATATATATATATATATTATTAAGCAACTCATAGTGACTTATGAATGTGATTTAATTATGAGACAGTCTCTTGATGTAATGTGTTTGTACAATTGAACTGCATGAGTTACCTACAAGCTGTGTGAAAGTCCAAAAACTCAATGTTTTAGTTGACACTTTACAAAAATTAAATGCTTGGTGCTGTGTTTACTTTTAAGAAATTTCTGCTATTTTTAAATAATATTATCACTTTTCTGAATCTGTATTTCATTGTTTGTTGTAAAAATTCAGCCCTGCTGGCAGAAAATATTACAGAGATCACACATACTGCCAAAACAGAAGACCCTAATCGAGTCATTGCTGAAATACCCAGCATGAATGGGGAATTAACTCAGTGGAAGTAAGCCAATTTACTTTAATTCAGTTTTCAGATTTGAAAGATTATTACATCTTATTACCTCTCTCAGGATGGCAAGTGATTGCAGTGGGCAGGGTTCAAACCTGAAACCATTGAGAAAACAATCCACACAGCCAGGCCACTATCTCAAGCAACCCTTGAGTACATTTTTCATTTCTATATATGTCATGCAAAAATGTTTTCTTATTTACAATGACTTATCTACCATGACCATCTTTTTTTTTTTAACTGTTTTTTAATCTTGTCAAACTCGGCGTTCGGGGGCCGCTTACGGCCTGCGACCACATTGCATGCGGTCCGCTTGGCCACATTAAAAATTATCAAAATAATGTTAAACTATTTCGCTGGAAAATAAGAGATGACAAGCTACTTGAATTGAAAAATAGTATTAGTTAAACTGAACAACTAGAGTGAGTCTGCAGTGAAAGCAAGCTACATTTTGTCAAACTTAATTGCAAGCCATAGCAAATCATTTAGTTTAGTGAATGTGATTTTATAAAGGAGTATGTCGTTAAAGCTGCAGAAGTTATTTGTCCAGAAAAGGTGAAAGCATTCAAAGAAATAGCGTTAACTAGGAACACTGTGGCAGATAGAATAAATGACATGTCAGTCAGCTTGCGCAAACAATTAAAAAACAAAATAGTTGATTTTAATCTATTGTCATTGGCTTTCGACGAGTCCTCAGATGTAACTGTTGTAGCACAATAGGCTATATTCATAAGGGCCTTTGAAAGGAAATAATAATAATAATAATCTTTATTGTCCGTACGGAAATTTGTCTTACAATTTGTGCATTACACCAAACAAAAAACATTATAACTATAAGAAACCAAAGTGTACATTCACACCAGACTCACTCATAATTTACATGTGACAACTATGAGATACATGAGGAGCAACTTGAGCTCTGTTCTATGCATAACACCACAGCAAGCGAGGATGTTTTTGAAAAATAACAGGGGTTAATATTGCAGTACAATTTATCTTTGATAAAGCTAGCTAGTCTTACAACGGATAGCGCACTAACCATGAAATGAAATGGTTTTGATGCAAAGTACTTGCAAAAATAAGAGAGACTGATGCTAATTTTAAATTTGCTCATTTTCAGTGCATCAATCACCAAGAAACATTTTGCGCAAAGCAATTATAGCTCCAACTTGTCATAAGACCGTTTTCAGTCGCTCTCAATTTTATTCGTCCCGTAGTTTAAATCATCGCCAATTTTCAATGTTACTGGATGACATTGGACTCAAATTTGATTGTGTTCCCTACCACACAGAAATTCACTGGCTCTCATGTCATACAGTATTGAAGAGCTTTTTTGTACTGCGTGAAGAAATTGATTGTATTGTTTCTGAACATGAAAGGTGAACCTGTTGAACATTTCAAACTGAAGAATGGGTTCAGGATTTGGCATTAGCAGTTGATCTCACTAGTCACCTGCAAGAATTGAATTTGAAACTTCAAGGTAAAGACAAATTTGTCACAACTGCGTGTGATGATGTGAAGTGCTTTCAAGTAAAGTTTCGAATGTGGATAAACCAAATATGAAGAGAAAAACTTATTCACTTCTCAACGTGTCAGGAACTAAAAAGATTAAATAAGGCTACAACATTTGGTAAATATGTCCTACACCAGACATTGCTTTCAATGAACATTTTCGTGAGTTCGTTTCATACGAGCAAGAATTTTCGTTGTTTGTATCTCCATTCTCATTTGCTCCTGAAAGGCTGCTGGTAATGTGCAACTAGAGCTGATAGAATTGCAGTCAGATTCTTTGTTGAAGTCGAAGTATATAGAATTGGTTTTGCCAACATTTTAGTTATTTACCTGAACGGTACGCTGAATTGAGAAAATTTGCAGCTAGAATTATTGCTTTGCTGCAAGCACTGATCTCTGTGGGCAGTTCTTTTCCATAATGAAAGCTACAAAAACACCTCACCGTTCGAGATTATGTGATCAAAATTTGTCGTCAGTGATGAAAGTGTCATTGGCAAACAAACTTCAACATGACATTAATATACTTGTATTCCAGAAAAGATGTCAAGCATCAGGACAAAGAAAATAATGTGTAATCATAGTTATTTTTTAATTACGTAATAATACTACAAATTTAGATAAGGGACAGGTATGCCATTAATTATTGTATTCTATTGTAATGTTTCTAATTCACATAAAACTAGTAGGCTGTTTTGCAACTGATTTTTTGCTGTGGCCCCTCAGATCACAGTAAGTTTTTTATGTGGCCCATACACCTTAATGAGTTTGACATGCCTGCTCTATATACATTGAAGAAAATGTATAATAAAGATTCATATTAATAAAACTTTAATTTTTAATTTTTTTTTTTAGAGTTTCCCAAAGCCCAGTGCTTGAGTTGGATAAACTTTTGGACGATGTCAAGTACGTATTAAGTTGTGAATTTGATATTATTATTTTTTCTTTTTTTCAGTTCTAAAAACATTATCAAATTCAATAATAATAAATATTTTATTAATATTTATAGTGTATGCATAGATAACAAAATATGCTTCAGTAATTGTTATTTCTATTTCTACATAATGAGAGCTTCTCACCCACCTTTTTATTGTGGGAATGGTTTGTATTTTGTACTATTTTCACTATGGTGAATAAGTTAGTATTAGACTTTGTTTATTGAAAAAAAAAAGAAAATATTCTGATTGCCAAACAAATCTTTTAAAATATCATCATCATCATCTTTCCTTTGCGTTCCTCATGGAACATAGGTCCTCAATAAAAACATGTCACTCTCAACGGTTTCTTACTATATTTTAATGGCTTCCCAGCTCTTTCCTGTCCTCTCGGCTTCATCTAGTACACTGCATTGCCACGTTCTTTTTGGTCCTCTGCGTTTTGTGCCCTGGGGGTTCCACTCAAATTTAAAAAGTATAATGAGGTGTAATTGTTGCTAATACCCATACCTAATATTTTTTTAGAAATGGCATCTATCCATTGACTGCATTTGGACTGAGCTATCCCCAGGTGACTAGGACCAGAGCTGCCAGCCCAGAACTAGCTGAGTCTGTTAAATCTGAAACACCAGAGCCTTATGACATTGAGACCAGAATGATTGTTTCTATGACATGTCATGTAAGCATATACATTTACACACACATATATATATATATATATATATATATATATATATATATATATATATATATATATATATATATATATATTTGATAGTGTTCACACACTCGTACATGCATATCAAATATTTCCAGATTGAATGACCATTAGGCTCTTTAAAGTTTTCTGTGTCCTTTTGTGGATCAATATGAGTTGAGAGAAGACATTTAGCTTTGGAGTTGGGCAGTATAGTCAAATTGAGTAGGCTAGTTTATCTCCAATGAAAATAATGTTTAGTCTTTTGTAACTTTAGATTCATCGAGTGGAGGAGAACCCACACCCTCAATTAACTTTATTGGTGCGATTTGATGATCAGATTAATAGACAGTTGCAGTGTGAGGTGAACAATGATACAGGAGAGTCCTTAGCTGATGACCTAGTTTACCATGGCTTTATCAATGAGGTAAATAAGATTAACTTGATGTTTTCTGCCTATCAACAGCATGGTAAACATTTTGGTACCCTAAGTTCATATGATTACTGGATACAGAAGCAATCATAGCACAAACATTTAAAAATTAAGATGACAAAGGTGTTTTTCCTACAAGTTGATGTGTTTATTCTTTTTTTACAACTGCACAAACCTGGATAACATTCTAAAGGAATTTTGATGTCATTTTTACTAGTAACGTAAAACATCCATTCTTTTTTTTTTAATTGATGGATATATGGTCCCATTACATAGTAATTTAAGATTACTTTTTAAATCAATATGTATGTAACAAGTTCTACTTGATGGCTGCAATGCCATCCCTGCCAGTCTCAATCCAAGATGACAAAGTTTCTAAAAATGCTATTAAAAAAGTTCACTTTAAATTATATGGGATCAATACTTTTGTCATTAGTGTTTGAGTCGCACAGGGCGTAACTATCTTTTTTTAGGGAACATCTTTAACTAATAATATAAGATGAATAACGATGAAATACCTGAATACCTTTGCTAACTGATACCTTCATCCATGGACATCTGCTCTGTACATTGCATTTTCTAAAAATTTACAACTGAGAGCAACATCCTGAAACATAGGTTAAGTGGATCTAGCGATGTCACTAAACTAAGAAACTTCTTACTTGACATGCGTACCAGAATATCAAACATGATTAAAACATTTATGTACTTATTTACCTGTTACATGGAATTAGTGGATACTGTAGCATAGAACCCATAGCCAGACCACTTCTCCACTAGAGAAACTAAGGCATGTGGTCTTACACACACAAGATTTTTTACATCAAACTGGTTAATATGCACACAAAAAAAAAAAATTATAAAAAAAACATTCATGCGTACACAACAGACTTTGTTAATGGTGTTGTACTACTTGGGTCTACAAGTAAATGCATACAAGAAACACTGAGAGCCTAGATAGAGTAACACCCAAAATTGGTCCTTGCCTAAACTGGATAAAACTAAAATAATGCAAGTGGGATTTAAGAGAAAGGGTTGTTGCGCTATGTTCCAATCTCTTTTGTGGGAAAGGGGATATCTGGGAGAAGTTTTCCGTGCTGCCCTTAGCGGTTTAGCAAAAACTCTGCTTGAGAATCTGATAGCTAGCCAAGCGTTTTTGTTGCCATTCACTATTTATTTTCAGGCTTTCCTTGCTTATTACAAACTATTAGTAGCATTATTATAATCACTGTATATTGCTCTGTATGCCAGAGGCCTCAAACTTTTTAATCCAACATATCCAATATTATCACTTTTCTGCTCACCTTACAAGTCCTTCTGAATTTTTTTTTATGGCTTGGTAAACAACTTTCTCAGCTTGATCTGTAAATATTAATAATAATAGTTTCCCCCTAAACATTGTTTTCTTGGTAAAGCCTAATAATCTTACTGCTTTTTAAATTTCCCCATTGATATTTTAAAATATTGGAAAAATATTTGAAATATTTTCACATTTGTGTTTTTTACAGAAAGACAGAGATAAAGTAGCCTCACTAATTAGTATAACTTTGCCCAACAACAGCCTCAACACCAGCCTGAACCAGCCTATTGATCACATAAATACCTCTCGTGTGCTTGTATCATAGTCCTGGAACTAAGCCAACACACAGTCATCTTATAAACTAGATTGTCCCTTTGGGTTTAACATCTACATATAGGAGACATTGAATAATATAGTCATAGTTTAACATCAGAATTTTTTTAATATTCTTTTTGATTATCATTATCTTCAGTCATCCTTTTCTCTTTTTCTTTTCAAAATGATTTTTTTTTAACCTTGCTAAGTACTAGGAATTTTTTTTTTAAGTTTCTTTTTTTTTTTTTATTAAACTTCTAACTTAACTGTTAGCTTCTTGGAAGTTACTGATAAGACCCATTCTGCATGTGTGCCTCCTGGCTGTATTCTTATATTGCCACATATTGCGGCTGGATGCATTTTAAATGTCTTATGTTGGTTTATAATAAATATATCCCAATGTAAATTGTATTAAAGATGTTTGTATAGGTCCATGATCTGCAGTTTTAATGTGATTCTTACTAAATATATTCAAAGTATTTTGTTTCATCTGTCATGCTTGTGTTAACAATGTTATGTTATAGTAATGATCAGTTTTAAAACTCTTGCACTTGTTTATTATTACTTAAGTAATAGACACTTTTATATTGAAAACTTTGGAAAATATAGTTTTCAAAATTATTCAATTTCACGAATAACATAACTGATATAAAAAAATTATAATTATTACTGGTTTATATATATATATTAAAAGATGTATTGATAACTTTAATTATTATTTAATGCTACAACAGTCTCCTCTACTTGAGACTAATGCATAATTTTTCAAAACATTAACATTATATAGAAACCTTAAAATAAAAATACTGGTTAAACATAAGAAATATTAGTTTTAATAGTCACAAATAGTTTACAACCATAATTGAACCTAAAACTTCAAAAGCAAATATGTTTATACAAGCTTATTTTATTTTAATCCAAGAGTTGTCTTATGAGCAAAAAATACAGAATTATGATAGATGTACAACTTTTAATTGAAATTTTTTGTTTTATTATGATTTTTTACCCGGTTAGACTCAGAATCATCACTTTATTATAATGCATAAAAATAGAGAAGAAATTGGTTATTGCTGATTTTTTCTTTTTGGTAGAAATAAAAATCTGCCTTTTTAAAAAGAAGAGGAAAAAAAACTTTACTGTTTTTTCTTCCAAAGGTCATAAACAATGTTCTTTTCATTCCAAATAGGCTAGAGTTTAAATCTTTAGGAAACTATTTCTATTCAATAATTTCATTAGACAATTCCATTTGTAATATTTGTATTACATTTCACATTATTACAAAGTCATTCTTATTAAGATGCTATATTTTTTTTACTATTTATAATTATTATTATACAACATATGGGAAAATTATTGAGGATAAATTGGTAAATTATAATAATTTGTTTTTCTAAGATTTCAGATACTTAGAATTGAGATTTTTTTAAAAAAATGCATTGCTCTAATAATAATTTTTGGTGTAAAAATAAGTTAAGAAAATAGTTACACTTCAATATTTTCCTTCATCTTCAGTGAAATAGCTCATCTTTCATTAAATTCATATTATAACCAATATTCAAATAAAACTATTATTGAAATAATGCTCTCATGGTAAAGTACCTTATGTAATATGATATTAATATGTATGATGTATAAATTTATTAATAATTTTACAATGATTCCTTTTTATGGGAAAAAAAAATGTTGTTATACTTAAAAAAAAATTCTAATGTGAATTAATCTCAAAATTTTGAGAAGAAATGTTTCACATTCTCATTTGAAGTCCTAACAAATATTGCTTACTTGTTCCATTCCTTTACTTACTTATATATTTATATCAATCATAGCAATTTTATTAGAAGTCTGCACTCTTAGAGCTTTCAACCTATGACACTAGAGCATTAGTTGGGCATTTCTGTGTTCAAACTGAGTTTTGAGGAACTTAGCAGCCACGCATTCTTTCTTTGCCATCAGCATTTGTTAGTTTCTATAAATTTAATGTGTAGTAGAAGTAACTGTGAGATGTTTTGTTAACATGTGTGTCTTACTTGTTCATCAGTACTTATCAAAATATAGCACTAAAACACGTCCTTTCTTGTTTTCTAAGTTTGGTTATTGAAAAACTCAATTCAATAGTGGATCAGTTGTACTGTTTTGTTTTATTTTTTATCATCTTTCTTTTTATATTTTTTTTTCCTGTTACTGTTCCCTTTTTTTTTTATTTAAAGCTTTGACATTTTACTTGTTTTTTCATCTCTATGTTTCAATTGTTTTAGATTGCTTAAGTACAAGAAATATGAGATTTTATTTTAGAAAAAAAAGTTTGGTTATTTTGTAAGTGCTTCATATTGTAGGAAATTTTTTTTACTCTAGGCTTGTTCGTATATTGAAATAAACATGTGCCCAAAGGCCTAAAATTATTATATAATATATATGTTTATTTATTTTTGCATGTAAGCCAAATTTCACAACATGTCTTTTTCTCCCTAGTTACAATTTTCTGCCATGTTTTGTTTTATATTTTGTTATTTGGCATCTGTAACTAAAAAAAGAAAAAAGTACTTTTAGTATCAATTGTTTTTTAATGGAAGTGTACAATAATGTAAATAGGATTTATTGACTGTTGCATTCAAAGAGAAATTAAAGCGAAGAAGTTTACAATTGTACCTGCCAATTATTAGTGTATCAGTATCTTCATTTCAATATGCATTACAATATATGTTTAAACAATGGTGTGTGGAAGAATGTGACTTTTTTTTTCCCCTCGCAAATTTGTGTTTGTATTGTTACATTGTAATATATTTATTTTTGTGCATCAATTTTGTAGATAATATTTGTACATGTTCTATTTGAGGCATTATTAAATCAGGAAGCCTACTTGGTACTTAAAATGTTGGAATTGATCAAATATTTAAGTTAATAATAACACTTAGGGATGGAGGGTGGTAACATTAAACAATAATATATTCACAGGGTATACGTTGGGCATTCCTTGAACAAGTGACATGGCTTTAAAATTAAAATTAGTTCTAACAGATAAAGGCTTTTAAAATACAGGTTTTTTAAGTATTTAATATTATGAGGCATTTTAATATCAAGAGTATATCATGACATCATCATTTTTCATATTTTTATATAAAGATTGTTGATCTGTAATATGGTGTGTTCTATGGATGTATCAGCTTTGGGGGATAGGGTGATTAACACACTAAATGAAATGTTAAGCTCCTGTATTTTAAATATTAAAACTGAAGTTGTACAATTAGTTTCTATATTTAAATTAACAAATTCAATTGCGACCTGGTGCAATAATAGGGATACACTTGTTAGTGTTGACACAGTTGATAAGAACTAATAAATACAAAGAGCTTTAATATGTTTGTTTGTTTGTTTTAATTTATAGTGATACTGAGTTTTTTTATTTCTTAATTCTGTTTAATGACCATACTGTTACATTCAAGTAATAAATGTATTCTAGTATGAGCTTGTATCTTATTCTTACAAATAAAACTGATTACGTGGTTTATCCAAATATACCTCTTTATTATTTTTTATTTATATGCAGATTTTATTTATTTTTTTGTCATTGCATATTGCTTAATATTGTTACATTTACAGCTTTAACAGTAATTATGATTTCACTTGTACAAATATATATATATATATATATATACAGTGGCGTCACTAGGCAGGTGCGGGGGTGCGGTCCGAACGGGGTGACACCCAAGTGGAAAAGAATTGTACTTTGGAAAAAGCAGACAACATAGACAAAAATAAGTGATTAGCTAGATACCCAGACATACTTTGATCTATATATTTTAATTTACTTTATATTTGGTAGGCCTACAAATGTCCAAAATGCTAAGTGTTAATAATTGGGACGCAAGTCGGTTGTATTTGCATTACAATTCTTTCATATTTTATAATTAAACAAGTAAAAACTGCATTATTGCCAAAATTTTAAAAAAATTATAACTAGAACCTTTCCCCATTAACTACAAGATCGATTCAATTGTTGATTCTTTTAATAATACTTTTCAATGCGTCTTCAACAACGCGATTTTAAAGTCTTATACCTTCTTATGGCAGAACTGATAAATTTCTCCTGGTTGACGTACAATCGTACTATCGACGCATTGTGTGTGAACAGAACAGGCCTGCTACAAGCCCTCTTGCTAACCACGAATGTGATGAAATGACAATCAAGCCCTTTAAAAAACTTGCATGTTATACTGCAGTGTTTCTCAAACTACAGGGGGGGGGGGAGGCCAAATGTGGAGGGTCTTTCAAATTATTTTTTAATGGTAAAATAAAAAAATGTTTTATTTTTGTTTTAGTAATTAATCGACGTCCTAATATGAACCCAGTCAAATATCTTTCTTAGGCCAGAAATTCTCACAACTGTTGAATATCATTGTTTTGACGACTTTTATGCGATAAATATAAAAGCTCCGCAGCGTAAGTTCTTACTGAACAAGAAAATGATCTAAGACCATCACACCCACTACAGACATACGTGCGCTATGTGTAGATCGAGTATCTCTTACATAATAGTATTGACCAATGTTGACTCTTTCTTTATAAGACTTAGCTTGGCTTACGACTTTTACTTTTTAAAATTTGAATAAATATTGCCTTCTGATTGCAAAGAAGAAAATTCAATATCGGAACGTCCTTGCCTGTTATATTTTAATCTTTTTTTCACATGGGCTCTGTATAGACGCCAGGAAAAAAAAAGAATTATGAAGCCCATAACGCAGGAAGGTGCAAGGCGAAGCTTTCGGCGCTTCCCCTAGAATGCCCTAGATATTTTCGCTTAAAGGAGGGGGGGGGGGGGGAACTGATAACAAAACTAAAGGCTCAACGGACTAGCTTTTAATGAACATTCACTACGTACATTTCGATTCTAAACACAATGTGAATATTTATTTTTTTTAAATTAAACCGGAACATTTTATCATAATTGTATGTCTTTAGGTATCTTTTCTTTATCACTACATTCTTAAAAGCCTTCCGAAACCCATTGTTAGAGCCTTCATCGGTTTCTCATTTTAGGTAGGCCTACCTAGCTGACTAAGGGGGTGCGATAAAACAAAATGTCTAGGGAAAAATCAGATAAAAAGTTTTGAGAAGCACTGTTCACTTGCCTCGAATGTTTCTTAACCTCAAAGTCGGCCCGTCCACCTCTTCTTATAATTTTTTTTCTTACTAGGAGAAATGATGCAATCTTAAACAAAACAAAAATGAGTTTTTTAAATTCAGAAACACTGAAAACATCTCGCTTCTTGTAGTGCAGTCTTGCCTTAATTCGTATGCTCATGATGGAGTACAGACACCTTTAGTGAGCGACTTCAAGAAGCCTTTAAATTGTTACTTTCTTTTATAGCACACCCACGTCTCAGATCCATAATATGGTTGAGAGAACTACTGCTTGATAGTCTGTGATTTTTTGTTGGCAGAGCAATTCATTCTGCCACTCTCGCTTGAAGCGCTAGTAGCCTTAGCCAGAATGCTATATAGGCATTCTAGGTGTGAAAATATCCGGCATTAGGGCCTACTCGCTACCATTGAATGACTACAACTACATATGCATATCTTAACTCATACATTTCTGACGTTACTTCAAAAGAAAAGACAATGGAACTCAGTCACCAATCGTAAACAAACAACATTTAGCCACGTGATTCTCTACCTCTTCTATACAAATTACGCAGTACACACAGGCTAATACGTGACAGTTTTTTTTCGTTGTTTTATCAATATTATCACGTGGCTAAATGTTGTTTGTTTACGATTGGTGAATGAGGTCTATTACGTCCTACGCGTATATGTGTGTCTATCTATAGTCATACAAGTTAATTAGTCGTTGATTTTCTTGGCTGATTCAGGCAACTCTTCCATAATATTCTTTTGGTAATAGGGAAACGAGACATGATAACCACGGGCATCGAACAAAGTATGTGGGAGGAGATAGCCCAAGACCGGACAGCATGGAGACAAACTTTGCCGAGTGCAAAAGAAACCAAGCTGCATCAGTCAAGAGAAAGAACTTGCTCAGATGTTTACATACATACACAAACTGCCGCTCCAGAATAGGCTTGTTTAACAATCAACAGAAACCTATATTATGACTGCCTTTTCTTTGTAAATAATAAACAGGTGTTGGAGGTTAAGGCCTAGAAAAGTCTCGTCTCTTCTCGTGTGCTTCTTACTGTCTTAATGGTGGCAATTTCTCAGATAGTTTGTCCATCGTGGTTCGATGATGACCACTTTGTCATCCAGGGGGACGAGGGCTTTGCACTAGGGTTTTATGCCTCCTTATGTGGCTGGTGAGACCTATGTGAGTCCGGAATGTTCGGCTGCACACTGGGCAGGTTATTCCAGCTGGAGCTAGTATCCTTGGCTTTGCTTTTCTTCTGCCAGCGTTGTTCTCTTTTCATCAGCAACCTGTGCGCCAGTTTTCTCAGCGCGACGCCATGATGCTCTGTCATCTGCCTCTGTCTCCCAGGTGGCTGGGTCTATGCTGAACGCCTTCAAGAGAAGCTTTGAGGGTATCCCTGAAACGCTTTCTTTGACCATAGATAAGAAACACGGGAATGTGGAATGGATTTGTAAGAAAAACTTATAGTTAAATTATTGATTTGTATCCTCTTTTTTAGTCTTGGCAAATAGCAAATTTATAGATCTTGATTAGCAACAACCAGGCTTAGATCTACTTCCGGGGAGATCATTTCAATGTTTATGTGAAAAAAACAACAACATAGGTAAGCTATCTTATCTAGATTCTAGATAGAATAGATCTAGATTTAGATATCTAGATCTAGTTCCTGGGACATGCAGATCTAGACTAGAATATAAGACGAGATCCATATCTAAATTCTAAAAAAAAAAAGGATGAAACATTTGTCTCAAAATAATCCGACTCATCTGTGAGTGAGGCGGAAGACTTTTTAGAGTTAGTAGTTACTTGTTCAGTTAGACTCTAAGACTATCACTGATTGAAATATAATTAGAGTTTATTAGAGTATAGTTATAATTAGTATAATAATATTGAATTCATTTCAATCAAGACCAAAAAATCAAGAGTGATCAATGTCTGTACTGACTGAATCACTTGAGACTTTAGTAGTAGTGCCACCAGTGGCAGTGTACCCTTATCAGGGCTTATTGCTTTATTTTTCATTGGCATGAATTCATTATCATTAATAGAATTAAATTCAAATAGAAATAATTTCATTGAATTCATTCAGTTATTTCAACGACGTCGAATAGAATGCTAAAAATTGTCATTACTGCTAGTTGTTGATTTCATAATTTAATAGTAATAATAATAATAATAATTCATTAATTGATCTAAATTAGACTAAATTACTAAATCTAGACAATTAAGTCGAGTAAAAGATAAAGTAGCTAGATCTAGAACTAGATCTATTATAATAGTATTTAATACATAAAACACTGAACCATAATTAACAAATAGAAAAACAAAGCCTAATGAAATATTCAGAACGACACAAGATAGAGGCACATTTCTTATTCCATATATATATGTAATGTAGGATTTAGCTAGAACAAATTTGTACGAGTACTCCATCTTCCCTATTGCCATTAGAGAATGAAATTTGTTGCCTGAATCAGCCAGGAAAAACAAAGACTTGGCAGAGTTTAAGTCATTGATTAACATGCATACCTAGATTGACTACATTACACATGAAATGCGTAGGATGTAATTATCTTCTTTTTTTGAAGTAACATCTGTAATTCATAAGATAAGATGTTGGGATCTAGTTACTGTGTTGCTGTTGTCATGCATTCTGTGCTAGTTTGTCACTGACAACAATGAATCATTTATGAATTTTTTATGAATGCACTATGTGTTGGCTTAATATATGCTATGATTAAACTATGTATTATTCACTTCAAATAGGTTCAGCATATAATAATGAGAAAACTGCGATGGAAAGAGGATGAACAAGTGCTATTGTTTTTTTTCAAGAAGGTAAGTGCATTTTTTTTTGTGATACATTTTTCAATTTTGATTTTTACTGTTCTTAACATTTTAAGTATATTTTATAGTAATAGTTAAACTTATTTAAATACCTTTAAATTAGTTCATTTGTCTGGCTATTGGTACATTTGATTAGTATACTGTATAGCTATTGTAAACTTTTCTTGTGTGCTTTATAAATTACACTTTGGAACCCTATAACTTTCTTTAATGCCTTATAAATTACACTCTGATAGCCCATAACTTTCTTTTAAGCTTTAAAAATTTCACTTTTCTATTGAGTTATTTAGTTAACTTTTGAGACAATTTAAAAAAAAAATTTTTTTGTTACCACTTTAAAAAAAACAAAAGCTGAAATTTATACAATTTCAAAGTTTAATAAATTGTCACTATACAAAAAAATAAATACTCCCTTTACAAATTATAATAATAAATTCCAGATATGGTTCTCGGATTATGGAGTCTGAAAGATCAATCAATCGACTCATTCTTCTAATTGTAATTTTGGGACTGGTTTATTTTTGTTACTGCTTTTATTGTAAGTATTTGGACAGAGCTAGTTAATTGTGGATTGGATATTTATGTGTGCACATGTGTGCGTGCATGCCTGGTGTGTGTGTGTGTGTTTTTTTTATGGTATGTTCTATTGCCAACTATTGTTATAGATTTTCTATTCTCGACACAGATGCTACACTACGTTGGCAAGAAGATGACTGGAACTCCAAACCTGCCAAGGTAACTTGTCTTGTTAGAATTTCAGTGGATTTGTTTTTTGTTTCAGAAAGTTTTTGCTGTAGAAATATAGACTTACTCATATTTTTGTCAGGGAAGGGGGGTGGGCTGTGCATTGGCTGAGTGGTTAAGCTCTTTACTTCTGAACCTGGGGTCCTGGGTTCAAATCTCAGTGAAGACTGTGTGATTTTGAACTTTGGGATTTTTAGAGCACACCTGAGTCCACCCAACTCTAATGGGTACCTTACTTTAGTTGAGGAAAGTAAAGGCGGTTGGTTATTGTGCTGACCACTTGACATCCTGCTGGTTAATTGTTGGCCAAAGAAACAGATGACCTTAACATCATCTGCCTTATAGATCACAAGGTCTGAAAGGGGAACTTTACTTACGTTAGAGTTGAGTTTGAAACTCTTGAGATTTCAACAAACAAGATAGAGTCTATTATTGTTTTGAAACAAGATAGTCATATTCAGTATTTCCCAAACTTTTTAGAGTATTTCTGAGTATTTAGTGGAACACTTTGCTTATTTTTTTAGAGAGATTAATTCATGTTATGGTCTAGTTAATTATTCCATTAGTTCATGGAACACCTATTCAAGCCTAGTGGAACACTAGGGTTCTGTGGAACGCAGTTTGGGAAACTCTGGTCTAATTAATCCCTGCTTTAGAATTTCAAATTTTTAAAGCAGTGATACCCAAAATATGGCCCACATGCCAGTGTGTTCCCATCTGGCCAGAAGAAACATCCGCACAAAGTGTAGAAAATCTCCTCTCCAATTCCAAAATTATCTTTCCCTAGGTTAGACCTCTCAATCATGCTGCTTCATAGTAACAAAGATATGACTAAATGAACTGTAGGCTACTTTGCTGTTGTACTCATTTTTTTTTTTTTTTCATTATTAAGAAATTATTATTCTTTTATAATATTGAGGCATGATTTAATGGATTACTAGTCAATATTCTCTTTACAAGCAACCACTAGAAACTGTTTCATTTATGAGAATTTTCTGTACTGTGAAAGCCTTTCCTGCTTAATCTGCCTTTCCAAGACACTTTTTTTTTATATTTGAATTTTTTTAAAACAAGAATGTTGTTAAAAAAAATAATATTCAATTCCATAAGGCAAAGTAAAAAAAAACATGTTTTAAAATTTCTTTCACTTTTTTTCAGAAAATTGATCATTTATATTTAACTGATCCTGATGTCAAAGCCATTCATGAAAGAATGGTAACACTGGACAGCCGGTTATCTTCAGAAATTACCATTGTAACAGCTTACTACAATCTTGGCAACTTAAATAAAGGCAAAAAGCTTGGCTTAGGAGGCTACACTCCAGAGCAGTACAAAAACTGGATGTCTGTATTTGGCAGGATTGACAATCCCCTTATTGTATTTACAGATTCACAAGATGTCATTGACATATTTACTGAAAGCCGTAGGCATTTTGAACCTGAACGGACCAAAATTGTGCCTTTAAACAGGACAAGCCTCTGGGCATTTTCTTTAGCCCCAAGGATAAAGGAAATTTTTTCACTCCCTGGCTATCCATCACATGACCCCAATACAGTGAATGAGAATTATTCTTGTGTGATGCATGCTAAATTTGAGCTAGTCAGCAAGGTCATAAAGGAGAATATGTTCTTTACTAAATATATTAGTTGGCTGGACATTGGCCTGTACCGAGCAATAGTTAGTGAGAAGCATATCTTCCCTATTAGGCTGCCACCAGGTTTTGACGAAGACAAAATTGCTTATAGTGGTCAGCACAAATTTGACAGCACTCTATCCCCGTACCAGATAATTGTAGAAGACAAGACATGGGTAGGAGGGGCCATGTTCTTAGGACGTCCAGAGGTGGTATATGTTTATACACAAGACTATATGAGAAGTGTTGAGAAACTTTTGTCTGAGAATATGATGAGCACTGACCAGCAGGTCATCTACATTATGTTCCAGCCAAGTTTTCCCATTCAACCACATGTTGACATTCAGATTTACACCACACACTCCACAGACGATTGGTTTTATCTAGGATACACTATCAAGGAAACTTGGGATTTTCATCTTCGTAAAACAGCCTCTCTATTAAAGTTTCTGCATTCACTATTGTGATTATCTTGTGTAGTTAGTTTGCTTTATCTGTAATGAAACTCTCTTTGTTAAGTTGGAATTTAAATCTTGTCTGGCATCTATGTGTAAGCTCTTATTTTAATATTTAACACAAAATTCCTTATTTGCATTATTTAACTAGTAACATTATAAATTAACTTTTACTTATTAAATTTCATGGCAATGGTTAAACTAGTATATCATTTACAGTCATTTATCATTCTAAGGCTAAGTCACAGTGGCTAACAAGCCAAGCATTGGAAGCTGAACAGAGCTTTTAAGTTTGAATTATCTTGAGTGAGGCATGAGCATTTTAAGTTAGGATTTTCAGATTGCATAGACTTTTATTGTTCTAACCACATTACATTCTTGCTATCTATTAGCCATAGATTCTAAGGAGCTTTTTTACCTTGAGAATGTAGCACTTTTTGTTATTTAACTTGCAAAATGAAATACAGCCGACACACTCACATGATTTATTTAATTATATTTTATGAGTTGATCAATTCTGATATCATTGATATCAATACAAGTTTTATGGAAGGTTGTATGTTAGAACATTTTATCCACATCATGTTTTTTATATTCTTGAAAGCATTAAAAAAAAAAAAGATCTGAAGTCATTTTATTTCTAAGGTTGTTTTAATGTTTTTATTTTATTTGTTTGGTTTGTGTAGTACTTTTAAATTCGAGGATATATTTTCCCTTATATAGTCTCTTGTAAGGCTAATGCTAAAATATGTTGTTTTTTTTTTGTTTGTTTGTTTGTCTATAGATTCTCTTGAAGCTTCAAATTAGACTAAAGTTTATAACAACATATAGGGTCAGCTTAGTTCATTCTTTAGTAAAATTTAACATATAATGTCTCTGTAAATGAATTGAGTGTTACTAATGAAACTGTATCAATGACAAACAGGTCACATACTTTCACAACAAAATACATTAGTTCATTTCTAATTTCATTTTAATTTGATTCTCTGTCAGCTAGTCAATCGAACCACTATTTTGAATGTTCCCAATGTTATAATAGGTGACAAATTATCCTTGTTAAGCAATGAACGAACCAAAAATGTATAACCCAAGCAAGCATCCCAGCTTGTATTTATAAAAGCATTTACATATTTTGTTAGAATGTATGGAGAAATTATTCTCAAGGGATTTTTTTTTGATGTGACAGCAGAGAGAGATTTAGCATAATAAGTTTTTTTTTTTAATTTAACACTTGATAAATAGAAAAAAATGTTACACAAATTGTTTGTGATCCTGTTAAAATCATCCATATTTATAAAATATTCCATGCTTTTGAGATTTGTTTTAGACTCTCAAATGCTAATATTTTGTTATCTTGACATAATGAATGAAAAGTTTATTACTATTATTTTGTTAAGATGCATTTCAGTGTTATGTTTTTAAAAAAAAGAATTAAATGTTTTTTTGTATTTTACTTCACTTATTAGTGTCTCTCAAGCAAAGAAACAGTATTAAATGATGTAACAATTGAGTGTCATTGTGTTGCTCCAAAATGTTTATTTCAAGACAAAAGCATTTTTTCATAATACAGTTTCTAGCTCAACAAATACGTTTTTTCACAGTATTTTCATGTATGGGTTGTGTTAATTGAATGTCTACAAAAAGGATTGAATCACAGTGAAGTATGTTCGTGTAGTATTAATACTAAAAGGAATAAGAGATGGTATTTTAAGACATTTATTGTAAAGAAAATATTTTTGGAAATAATATAAATAGAACACCTCTAGATAGCTGATATGAATCCAATAATTCTTGAATAGTTGCATGCTTGAAAGTGGTGAATATGTAGGATAAGGCTCTTATTTAGATATTTTTTCAGAGGCTTAAGATTAAAGGATGTAACTTGAATGTTCTGCTTGAACTGTATCATTTTTTTCTTGATCACCATCTTTTGTTATTCCTTCCCCACTTTTGAAGCATTCTTTTTGCTTCTAGGAATTGTAGTTTGAATCTTAAACATATTCAACATAGATTTCTCTTGATTATTGTTCCTTCCACGTTGCAAGAGGAATGGGAAATAACTTGTACGTTTATGTTGAACTACACAAAAAGTCATTTCAACTTTAACCTGACCCTAAGAGACGGTATCAAATTGGTCTTATTGGGATAAAGCTTGTTTTGTTTTGTCATTATCAATGTATGGTTTTTATTATTACTGGTTTTTTTTTTGTAGTCTTCTTTATCTAATAATCTTTTCAAGCTGGTTTTATAAGTTAGATACTCTTATTGTGACCTTATTTTTAGAATATGACAGAATGTTGAAAATAATTGGCCTCTGATGTGTTGGAGATTGAAAACACATTTTCTTTTTTGACTATGTCAACTATCACCCCTAACTTCTTTTGTATAATATTGACTGAGCATTTTGATTTCCATATTGCTTTTCTCTCTTTTTCAATAGCTTATTTTTAATAATAAGGAAACATAGAATTACTGTCTCAAATCATTTATTAGCTTCAGAAACTGCTCTTACTGAGTCAAACTTACTGTATATTAAATTTTACTGGGAAGCCTTCATTTCTTTGAAATAGCAGAAGTGAGATTTAAAGAAAAAAAAACAATTCATCATTAAGCTATATTACAGAGTAACATCCAAATAACATTTATTTAATTATAGATATAACAGATTGTTATAGATGGACTGTATTCAATCTAAGGTTTAACATGATCAGAATGTATTGTATTAATTTTATGCTAATATTAAACTAGATAAGATTAACATTTTTTTATTTCCATGACACATTGATTTTTTAAAGTGTTTTTGTGCAGTCAGGATGATATATGAACATGTATAAATCAATTCTCTTTTGATTTGAGATGCACCAACTCTACTAGTGCATCTTGGATATTTGAATTACCTGCTTTACTTCGTTTTGTCTGATCATAAATTACATTCTATTTTGTTAGTTCTTTTTTTTTTATTTCATTACAAGTGAAATTCAGATATTTGGACTTTTGTCAATTTGAACTTGTCCAGTGATATACTGCTTGTAGAAATCCATGTGCAGTACTTATTTATTTGTACAAACTGAGAATTATTCGCCAACATCCGGGTTGTTACATAGGAGACGGTTCAAAAGTCTATTATGGTGGGCTATTTTAGTTTTTTAATGATTTAATTTAGTAATAAGAAGTTTCAGATTATAAAAAACAAATTTATTAATGATTTATTTTTTATTTTTGTGTGTGTGTGTGTGTCTAATAATGAGACTTTGGTGCAAAACTAACCCTTACTGTTATCATGGATTTCTAAAAAAATTGTATAACTTTACAACCTGAAATTCTGATATACATCTTCTTTTAGAAAGAACAAATCAACAACATGATACAGTGTCATGCAAATATGCATTTCTTGCTCCCAAGACAACCATCTTAGCTTGGCAAAATGAATTTAGCTTCATATGTGATTATATTTTATAAATTTTTATGGGTATCTTGGTGCAATTATCAATAAAATTTAGATTATCAAATTTTCTGACCTTTTTTTTCTCCCTATTTGCTTTTTAGGATTCTGATGTGAAACAAAATATATGTGCATTGGATCAAATGGATAATAATAACATTTGTACAAAAATGATTTAGTTCTCATTTGTTTTAATTATGTGTGAATGGCATTTTCTGAAAAGGTACTTAACTGTTTCGCTGTTTGTTTGTTCCTTATCTGGCACTATGGCAGACTATTAAGTTGATTCCATTGTGTTTCTTCTACAACAGTGCACTTTGGATTGTAATATTTATTATGTACTTCTATCATCTTTAAGCCTAATTATTTGAAAAACATTTTGGATAGTTTTGTAATTTAAAGAAGATTTAATACCAGTGTTTATTTAAATTAGTCACAGTGAAGTTAAATTGATTCAATTTCTAATGATGGTATTTATGAACATAAAAGTATCGCTGTATACTTTTTTTTCATTAAAAAAAGGGGGAGGGTAAAAGATTTTAAATAGTATGTTAACAAAATCAAAGATGTATTTAACTAGGATAGTTTTTCTTGATACATTTTGTGTCAGTGGATGACATTGTGTGATGGACATAAGAACTTTGGTCAAAAGATCTTACAGATTTCAATGTATGTGCCAAGTAATTGCTTGCATGGGAAGACTTTAAATAACTGTTTAAACTGTTTAATTGCAAAGAAAAAGAAAAATTCTCTACCTGAGTCAAGTGAACTTTGATATTTAAAACTCAGTTTTGTTGAGCAATATTAGTCTTGCTAATAGATTAATGAAAACAAAAACTTGTTATAAATGATTATTATGTTAAAATAAGGAAAACAATTGGTTTTTACAAACAGTATTAATTATCTGCATTTCTCACATGATTATGAGAAATTGTTTTGTTATTGCTATGGAAAAATGCTAAAAGTAGACTAGGACATATGCTTGTGTTTGTTATGTAGACATAATATCTATAAGTTGTCTACTAAAGGGGGACAATTATTTGTCTACTAAAAAGTCAAAAAGTCTACTAAATAGCTTGTGATAATGATTAAGACAACCACAAAATAAACAAATATCGAACACTGAGCTACATGCCATAGTGCTATATAAAACTGCCTACTAAGAATTTTTGTTTAATTTGTTATAGATGGCATTGTTGATAAATGCTTCAACTGCATTTTCACTATATTGCTAAAAATGAGTCATGTCTTTGTTTCTCTGTTCTTATAAAAAAAGTTTCAGAGGTAATGGACAAATGTCATTGAATGGTGTTTAAGAGGTCCGGTGATGGACTAATGTCATTTAATTAGTTTCTGTGTGTTTTCAAACATTTCAACTAGCTGACATTGTTCATTCATTATGCATAAGTTCTACATAAATTACAAATTTATTATGCTTAGTGGATACAAATGAATATGAATCCTGAATTGTCTGCTGTTTCTTTACCTGGTGTAATGACTAGACTATATACAATCACAGTGGTGCCATGAAGTTTGGTTAATGCCAAATGAAAAGTATTCCTTTTCACCAGCTAAGCAATACATATTTAGCTCTTTCCAAACTTAGAATCAAGGTAAAGTACTGAGGTAATAGTTACAACAAAAAAAATGTTTATACAAGCAGTCCTGCAGGTCATTAATCTCTGTCAATGATATTTTAATGACACTTTCTTTTGAACACCAACATTATGCAGGTGGTAATCATTGACTGAACTCTAAGTGCAAGTATATCCATAGGGCGTTAGGTAGGAATGCAATATCAAGCCTTTGTTTGACTGCACCAAAGAACTAAGTCAAAGTTCTGCTTATGGTTATTTCAAACATCAGATACATTTTGAAATAATAACTTTAGATATCAGGAGCAATGATACAGAGACCAGCAACAATTGACTGTAAACCCCAAGACTTGTTTCAGTTATTGACATACATATTAAAATATGTTGGGATTTCTGTTGGCAAAGACTTTTATTAACATCATGGTGCAACATATTCTCTTGAGATAGGGGGTATTAGAAAAGCAAAAAAAGGTTAAAATAAATAATGAACCATAATTATTATTTCCAGGTCTAACTTTATAACAAATATTTGAAATAATTGATTTTTGTTTTTATAGACAAATGTTGAATTTGAGTAAATTTCTTTTTTAAATACAGAAATTATTTTTTCCTTATTGCCAATTGTAACTTTGTAACAAAAATTTGACAGAATTGATTTTTGTCTTTATAAAACAAAAGTTTAATTAAAAAAGAATAAAGTTTTTGTTTTTTAAATTACAGAAATTTTTTTTTTTTCTCAAAACCTAATTGATTGTGATTGTGACAATACACAGATTTTTACTTTATTTTCAAATTTTAGATGTCTGTTTGCTTGTAAAGATTAATACATACCTGTTTAGGCTCTAAATTTTGTTCTTATATTGTTTACTGAAAACTCAGAAAATTGATACATTTGTAGAAATTTTGTATTATGTTACGGACAAATGAATTTTTTTGTTATTTCAGACCTATTCATGCATTTATGTTTTTGCTAAATGAAAGTTTTTTTTTAGACTGCTATTATGGATAAAATTTGAGATTTATTAACAGGGAATGCTGGTAGAAATCCCACTAGTTAAATCAGCACATGTCTATGAAGAAATGTTACTCCAATTAGTGTAGTACATTGATTGATATTTATATATTATGAGATAATGCAATCCATTTAGTTGTGTTTTGTTTTAACTCAAGCTTTTTCAAATAGACTTATTTTAATATTGGTAATTTCATCAGCATCATTAGTTTATTGCGTTAGTTTGAATGATCAATGCTTTTTAGTAAACTGCATTCCATTTGTATTCAATTCTCATTTTTTAAAATTACATTTTTTAAACATTGCTAGTAACTTTGTTTTTGACATACCAGATACGGTTAGCAAAGTATTAAATGTTATTATTCCATATTCAATTTATAATAATTAATACCATACTATGCTGAACTCTGTTGTTTTTTTTCACATATAAATTTTGTTGTATTTATTGTTATGGCTCTGAGGTTTATTTGAATAAACACAATAATTCACAAATACCTTTATCCAAATGTTCTTTTTTTTTTTTTAAAGATTTTTAAAATAATTGATGAACTGAAATTGGAAAATGAAAAAGAGACTATCCTTTCGGTAATATAATTTTTTCATCTATGAGACATTTGTCTTCAAGTCAAAACAACTAAGTATGAGTGCAGCATTTCATGTAACTCCACAGACCTAATTGTGACCTAAAAACTGAGTTCGAGTTTTGAGTTTTTGGCACAATTTAGACCATGTCGTGCCCGCCCACCTGAATACTAAGTTTTTTTGCTGCCTGCACCCGTCTTTGGCATGGGTTTTTCTTTAGGCCTCAAATGTATGTCCTATGACTTTGTAAGATTTCTTCAGCTGTCTCTTTCAGAAGCCATTAGCAGCCAGCTGTTTTCCTCAGGCAAACAGACCCTGAGTTTGTCTTAAGTAGGTTAAAGAAGATCACTTTTGGCATATGGTCATCTTCATATAGTATGTGTCCTACTTAGTGCAGATGTTGAAAAATAAGTAGTACCTTTACTCTGTTCACAAAGCATTTTGTTATTTGTAAGGAGGTCTTCCAAACATTAGCCCATTATTGTATGCAGACCCCTTTAACAAAAATGCCTCCTATAATATGTCCAGATCTTGAGCCATACAAAAGGGGTGTGAGAACCAATGTTTATTGATGGACAATGAAAATCTATACATTCCAACAGGGATAGGGCACGACATGGCCTAAATTGTGACGATGTGCCAAAAATCCAACAGGGAAATAGTGGATAACATCAATTGTAATTAAACAATACAAGAAGTTTTAATTCAGCATTAGGAACAGGTACTAGACTCATGTACATGAAATCTGTCCACTATCTGATATGTTTCACCTGAAGTGAGACATTATCACCACAGAAGTAAAACAGAAACAACTCAAAAAGCAGATGGAAAATTAATAAAAGTATTAACAAGAATATTTAATACAGTATTCATTTTTTGTATATTAGAGTAGGTGCTCTAAGGTTGTGAAGTGGTAATAGTTATGAGCACCACTTCCAATAAAATTGATCCAATAGCTCATGTCTCACATAGTCTGTGATAACCACAACTCCTGGGCTTCATGTGTCTCAGAACTTGGGCTAAGATTCTTAACATTGGTAAGAGAATGGACAAAGGCCAGTAGCTAAGCCAAAACCAGATAGCTTATGGGGTGAGTGGCTTGTTAGCCCTGGATGGCTACCCTACTAGGAAAAGAAATTCTCAGAATACAACTTTTTCTGCCTTGTAGAAATCAACCCTGAAGTAAAAGCAGGACCTGGTGACAATGGGCAGTAAGCAAGGCTGCTGATCCTAAACTGCATCAGTTATTTGTTGTTCCTTTGTACACAACAAGTACATGGAGACGTCTGAAATCTGGGCAGCAAGGTTGCAACAATAACTAATGCCCAGGTTTTCATGGCTCTATGAAATGAAATCACAATAAATAAATAATAAATAAATTATATCTACTGTCTGTTAATATATAAACTATTTACATATATGATATGCAATATGCTCTTTTAATTCACAACACTCTGTCATTAGGATGCCAGAATATCAGTAAATTCTTTACTAGCCCAATGGCTCTTTGAAATACTTTTATCAGCTACAGCTATGCATATTTTGTAATGAAATGTCTGTTTTTTAAAACAGTGAATGGAATGTTTTAAAACTAAGACTACTATTAGCTAATTCATTAGGTTAGCTTATACTGCACAGAAAGTATCATGTATTTTTTTTTCTTCCAAGAAAGATGTAGAAAAAGTTCCAACTATTGTTAAGGAATTGGGGGGGGGGGGGGGTGTTAGTGTAAGTGATTCTGCATACATCTACAATGTCAACAAGGCAGCTTTTTAGATTATGTCCATTCATTTCTGTTATAACTTATTAAAATTATTTATGTTGAAAACATGCAGTTTTCATTCAGTTATTGCAACCATCATAAATATCTGATAAAAAATAATAAAATAAAATATTGTCACAACATTTTGTTCCATCTTGGGGGATATTGTGGAAAGGATTTAGTCTTCAAAAGTCTTAAAATTGCTTTAACAGAAAAACACACTCACACACAAAATACATAACAATGGTAATGCACCATATTAAAAAAAAAAGAGACTTTATATAATGGAATTAGATGAAGAAACTTAAAAAAAACAAACATCATAACATTGTAACAATTTATTCAAGATAAGAATATGCATGAAATATTGATCATTACAGTGAATTAAAGATACAATTAGGCCAAATTCCATTTAATCCTTACACATGTAATCAGAAGGGATATTCAGACCAACCATTGGTCCAACAGTACTAAGCCAACAAGCCAAATAATTTCTGAAATTAAAAACCAAAATTAAACATACAAAACATATGGACCCAATGATTTCTTTTTATTAGATACTAAATTCATTTAATAAATTAGTACCATTTTTTGTGTATAAAGACAGATTTGTTAATTTTAATATTAATTAAATAAGAAACATATCCTCCAAAAAATAATAAACAATTTTTTAAAATTTTAATTCAGCACCATTTTTTTTAAATTCTAAGATGGGCACAGAATGTAGCAGTACTTACTTTTTCTGACTTGACTTTGATATGACCTGGGCCATGAGATCAGCTGTATGACATGGATGAAGTTGTAAAAATGGCCGCCCAAGTAAAGGATGTTCCTGAAAGTATACATAGTTCTATTATCAGCAATTTCATTATGTTAAGTGACAAAGCACTGTTTTTTAAATTATCTTTTTTTCCTTGTTTAAAATTTGTTTTGTAGACGTGATCTACACAAAGAAAACTAAAATTCTTTCAAGAATCTTAAAACATTTGAGTCAAGCAAAAAAATGGGTGAAACTTGAGGTATAATAAAGATTGTTTACAACAGTAATTGATTGATAAAAACAAAATTGATTTTTAAAAAGTTTTAAGTCTAATATAGCTTTTTTTTTAGTAATCCTATAGAGAATTGTCAATATTGTGATTTGTCTGTCCCTAAATCATGCTTAGATATCATATAATTATTGAAAATCCTTTTTCACCCTCATCTTAATCATGCTGAATACTAAAAAAGCTACTCTCGCTTCTATGAAAATGAACCCCTTTGTTTTTAAAAGTAATTATGCAATATTGAAATCAATACTTTTGTTTTATTTTTAAAAAAGGTAATTTAAAGCTTCACATAGTACTTTTCTCAAAATATAAGAAAGACTTTGACAATTCAATATCATTATCATCTTCATCGTGCTTGACTTTCTTTTCAAAATTAAATTTGTATACTTTAAGAAAATATATTTATAATGTATCATTTATTTTAAAAACAAGATTACAAATACAATTCGTCCTATCCTGTATACTTGCTGTAACAAGGTCAATATGATTACATTATTCTCTTCATTGTACTTAAAACTTGTTTCTAGATAAAAAAACAACAAAAAAACATGGCCATTGTGTTTTAAAATGAAGTATGCATACTGTATGTCCGTCAGTGTAAATCATTTTCAAAACAAGACTAAAAAGGCAGTTTTTTTTATTCAAGAGTAACAAGGAATTCTGACTATCTGCAATTGTAAATGTCATTTAGGTGTGAGTGTGTGTAATCTGTGAGTATCACTGACCTGCAGAGGTCACCTACAAGATTGTATAATCTTTCAGTGGTAAAATACAAGACTGAGTATATGTCACTGTGAATGCCATTGTGTTAATGAAGAACAAATGATCTACTGAATATCATTTGCGGAAATATATTAGACTTACACAACTATGACATAAAGCACATTTATATTGATATTTACAGCATTGATAATTACAACTGGGAGAAAATGGCACAGGACAGGCCAACTAGGAGTGCAAGTGTACAATTTCTGGATCACATATTGAGAATAGACCAAATGTAGTTTGGGGCTACAAAAACAAAGTTGCTTATGGTCTTAATTGTACCATTGTTTTGAGCAACTTGGCTTTTCAATTACATTAGGTCCTCCCATGTTGTCTAAAAAGTGAGCTTACCTGCTGTATCAAAGTGATTCATCTAACTTATTGTGTCAAAGTGATTCATCTAAATTACCTGCTGTGTCCAAGTGATTCATCTAACTTACTTACTGTGTCAAAGTAATTCATCTAACTTACCTGCTGTGTCAGAGTGGTCCATTTGTTGTCTTTTAAATGTGTTTGATAGTGTGTAGGACACTGACTCCAAACTTCATCTAAAGGTAACAATCTACCATCTATTAAGAAAAAATAATGAAATCAGAAAGGGGAGAACAAAAAAAATTATGATAGCTACCTTATGTTCCCAAATGTAAAGATATTTTGTCAATCAAATAATACTTACCATTTGTAAAGGTATTAAAATACAGAACAGGAACAGCATAACTTTCATTGTAAACAACATGATATTCATAGGTGAGTGTTTTACTCTCACTAACATCTGGCATGCAACTGTCATCTTCCTGCCATTGAATCAAAACCAAGAAAAAAAAAATATTTATTAAGTATAGCATGTTCTTGTATCAAACAAATTTGGGAATGGAAAAAAAAAGACTTTTATTATTAAAGGGAAGACAGATGATCACATGTAGTCATTTTATTATTATGTCCCTAAATATCCCATAGCTATCATCTCACCTTGTATTCTTAGTGACAACACTGAACAAATTTTAAAAAAAGATGTAAATCAATTATAACATTTTGTTCATGGCAATATTGCGTGGGAAAAAATGCATATAATGTTACTAGTGTTACTAGCATGTAAAATTTCATTAAGAGGTTGAATGTTTTAGTAAGCAATTAAAGTTGCTTTTTTTTATACACCATAAAACACAATGTTCATATAAAAACAAAAACACTAGGTATATTCATGGGAAAAAAAATATTCAAGAAAAAAATCTATGAAATCTATCTTTTGAAAATATAAAAATACTTTTTTTTTTAAATAAAGCTTTTTTAAAGTGCATTGTATCAATTAATTTGGATGAACCATGTAATTACATTTGTAATAGATCTAGACTAACAATAATAAAATATTTTTACCAATTGTTTTTGTTAAGTACAATTTCATGCTTTTAGCTTTCTCAATAATAATAATAATAATATTAATCTTTATTATCCATAAGGAAATTTGTCTTACAATTTGTGCATTACACCAAACAAAACATTATAATTATAGAAAACCAAATTATACATTCACACCAGACTCACTCATAATTTACATACAATGTGAAAAGTTTACATCAGATAGTTTTTATTTAATGATTTGATTGCCAGAGGAACAAAAGAGTTTTTGTGTCTGTTTGTCTTTGCTATCTATGTCTTGTATCTTTTTGTGATGGTAAAATAACAATATCCTGACCCAAATACTGATTTTTTTATTTCTAGAATCTTTTTAGCTTTTTTATGAATGCTTGTCTCAAACAGTGCCCAAATGGAGTTTGTTTTTTGCCAATGATTTTACCACCAGTATTTAGGATTCTATGAAGTTTATTTTCATTTTTAATGTTCAGATTGCCATACCAGGCAGTGATATTAAAACTTAAAATATTGCAGATGTGAACGTGAAAAAACATAGCCAAGGCCTTTTCGCTGACATTAAACACTGACATTTTTTTAAGTAATCGTAATCTTTGCTGTTCTTTTTTGCTGATATAATCAGTATTTGCAGTAAAATTTAATTTGTTGTCTAAGATAGTACCAAGGTATTTAAAAGTTTGCACTATTTCAATGGTCTCTCCAGTGACAAAAACAATATCATTTTCCTTCTTTTCCCTACAAAAATCGATGATCATTTCTTTGGTTTTTTTTACATTTAATAATAAAAACTATCTTTACAGTATTTTTCATTGTGTTCTATTTCTCTGAAATACTAATTTGCGTCTGAGGTCTCTGAGAACAGGGCAAGAAGAGCCGCATCATCAGCCAATTTTGTGAGCAAAAAGGACTAATGGATTGAAAATCATTGGTGTACAGAATGAACCACAATGGCGATGTAACAGCCCCCTTGAGTGCCCTTGTGTTAACTATGCGTGCATTTGATATTAAATTGTTTACCCTAACCCTCTGAGGTCTCTGGGTCAAAAATTCATGGTATGGTATTAAAAACTGATGAGAAATCAATAAAGAACAATCTAACATAAGTGTTAGGTAAGTCCAGATGTTTGTAGACACAATTTAAAATTTTTAGGATGGCATCGTCTACACCTTTACCCTTTTGGTAAGGTAGGCAAAATGTAAAGGGTCCAACTTACTACAAAGATCATTTAGAAGAAACGCTATGATTATATCACTTGTCTAGGCCAGTTGGGAAAGGGTGGGTGTAGAAAGAAGGAGGTAACTGGGTAATATTACTGTGATTGCCATTTTAATGCATTTATAAAAAAAAAAAAGTTGATTGACCTGAATTCAAACTCAATGGCTAAAGTCTCAAGTCAATAAAGTAACCAATGTGCAAAGGATGTGCTAATGAAAATAGTTCTAAGGTTTTATAGTTATCTATTGTTAGTTTCAAACTTTTCACTATACAAAGTAAAAGGGACTAATTCAACTTATACTACCACACCAGTCAAGTACAATTTATTTCCCTTGTTCAAAATACCAAACAAAATAATTAATTACCAATAGTTATTTACCTAATTGTTCAAGGTACCAAACAAAATAATTAATTACCAATATTTAATTAACAAGTTTTTTAAAAAATTGATTCTGGTTTCATCTAGTAAAAGAAATAATTGTGCACAATTTTAACTTGATCCAAGATTGGGTGTGGGGGAAATAAGGTACAAACTTTTGACCAGACAGACAGACAGATTGAGTTAATATAAACTTTGTAAAAAGAGTGTCTAAATTGTGAATGAACTTTCAAATACTGCCATTAAAATGTACCCCCTCTTTTTACAGTAGTAGCCAGCAATTTAACTAACCTCAATACTATTTAGATGTTTTTACCCATTAGACCTGGAGATACTCAAGAATAAGTTCAAAAATCTATTAGGAAAATTGATTGAAAATTCCTGAATGAGTTGAAACCTAATTTCTAAGCTGATAGCCATTTCATCTTTAAGCAGGGGATGACTATTTATGACTCTACAACTGATACATCTGCCCACACTATCACATATATATATTAAATGACTATACAGGGTAATTACAGCTGCCAAATATGTCCAAACTAACTTACATATACTTTTAGGGACTGAAAGATCGTAAACATTTGTGTAATGCCTTAAGAAAAGTGGTGCATGGAAAACAATGTTGGCAACCCCTGTCTTGAAACTATCAAATAATTAATTTAATTTTAATTGTAGACAAGTTTGTATTACCAAACTCTCAATTTCCATATCTGAAACCATTTGATTGCTTATATTTTCATGTCTGTTACAGCACACTGTGGTTGCTAACATTTTCTTGAGCATATAAGTGCTGCTCTGTAAAAAAATAAAATTAAAAAATTATGAAATCATTATTTTAAATATAAATTTGGAAATAGTGTAAGGGCAATAACTGTGTGTATAACTAAGTATATTTTAAAAACTGAGTTATCCCGTTTTCTTTTTTTAATCTGCGTAATTATTTACACATGCAGGCCGTACATGTTTTCTTTTTCCTTTTGACCTGGTTAAAAATGAGCCCACACATAATCCTTTAAATATCTCTATATATATGCGTATATTATCTTCATAGACACTAAATGTTGGGGTATTACATGTCTATAATCTGACAACTTCGAAATCTGTTAGTCAAATGTAAGGTGGATTAGTATTAAATACTGCCAAGCTAATGCGCCAAAAAGAGAGGAAAAAAGTACTATATCGTCATTATATCAAATAGAGAAATCTATTTCGATTAATGTATC
The DNA here is from genome assembly GCA_030265305.1 of Biomphalaria pfeifferi. NCBI lineage: Eukaryota > Metazoa > Mollusca > Gastropoda > Planorbidae > Biomphalaria > Biomphalaria pfeifferi. The sequence continues at coordinate 1,212,651 of JASAOG010000208.1, forward strand.
AATTAATAAGGCTAGCTTTATTTATGTCTAAGACATTCATAACTTCTTGAAAATGTCACTACAATTATATAGGTTAGTGCTGGTCACTTACACTCGCAGTTACCAAATGCCATTTATCATCGATTTTGTTGGATATATCGACAAATTTTTGTACAAGGCTTTGGAATTCATCACGAGAAATCGAACCTGCCGCCATGTGGAAAGTGCAGACTGACTTGTTACTTGATCACATCATCTGGCGGGTCGATGCTAAGTAGAGCAACCGTTAGACATCCCACTATTTGTATGCTTTTGCTTTTGTAATGTAATAATAACAGTATAAGGAAAACACAACTTTTACTTTACTTCGTTACAAAGTGGATCTTATTTACGATTTAACTGGGTTGATTACTGTGTGAAAAATGAATTTATGTAATTTTTCTCTAAAAAAATCTTTCTAAAAGTATAAATAAAAACTTTCTGAAGTAGAGGAAAGGGAAAAGAGGAAGAAGGAGGGGAAAAAGTAAAAAAGTATTTAAAAAAAAAAAATAAAACGTAAAGAAGGGGAAAAATAGACATTCTCCCTGCTTAATGGACTCGTCCATCAACAACCAGTCTCGCAGCACTTCAGAAACTATTGAGCAAAATCTCGAAGAATATAGGTCATAGCTATGTTTAAGTGTATTATTGAAATCTGCACCTCTAGCAAATGTTGTGTTGTAGTGTTGTTTTAAGCGAAGTGTCCCTAAAATACACATTACAAATTAATTGAAAGAATACTTTTTAAAATGTTCTCCACCTTTATATTGAATTATATAAGTAATTATGATTATTGCAATAAGAAAAACAAATGTTACTTTTAATATTGAGAAAATTGAAATTATATTTAAAGTAGGCCACAGCCTGCTTTTACCAAATTTTCACTCTTAAATGCGACAAAATTTGGTAAACATATTCTAGTATAGATCTAGGGCTAGTTAAGAAAAAAAAAAGGATTAACAGGTTAGGCATTTTTTTTAGTAAGGCCAAAAAAAAAAAAAAGCCAAAAAGTTTTTTTTTTTTTAATTTAAATTAGAAAAGCTCCATCTGATTTGCCAAATTATTATTTTTTAAACCTCAATCTATAAAAAGTGTTCATGCAGTTGTCATGTAGTTTATTAATTTATATATCTAGAACTGATCATAAACAATCAGCGGGAAGCTAAAATTTTACTAGGATCCGATCAAACTAGATAACTGGCAAGTCGCCAACGCGTCTTTGTCGCCGAACTGTGCGAGGATAGTGAAAAATCGGTTTTGCAGCACAGCAATTGTGCTATTTTGGTCGACCAATCAAATAAAGGCAACTGACAGGTCTAGTTGATGTTGGCAAGACAACGGGGTCAGTGTCGTCCTTGATGGCTTGACAGGTGCGTGACAGTTCAGCTCTCAGCATGTACGCCAAAGGGAAAGGTTCTACTGTCCCCTCGGATGCTCAAGCAAGAGAAAAGTAAGTAAAATATGTTTTTATTTACATTTGCTATCGGTGTCTTTAATGTACCTTACGCCATCATCACGTCTCCCCACCAATATTAATCCCCTTTGTTCTCGTACACAAGATTCCACCTGCACACGAGGATGCCCCATTCAAACATAGCGACTATTACTATAATAGCTGTTACAGCTATTAAACACACGACCCTTGAAAGTTTACAACCAGTTATTTCATTAGTAGTCTTTTTTTCTCTAACAACTACCAATAATGGTGGTTCAAAGATGTTTCCTTTAACAATAATAAGCAACATTTTACATAGATCTGATGTATGCTATGATTACTTCTGTTAGCTTGAGTAGATGTAAACAAATTATAAACACTTTTAAAAGTATGGCTACTAGACTTGATCAGTCAGTGAACCGGGTCCACTTCAAACATTACGAGTGATGTCCCTTAGTCCCTGTTTCAAGCCTTAAAACAGCTGATTTGATCGATTCCAAAACATACTTTAAACTCATAGTAAAAAAAGTTTAAAATGAAAAGGCCTACACATTTATAGATTTATTAATTTATTAGATCATTATCTTCACTATCAAACATTATTTTGTTTTATCTACTTGCAGGCTTGCGCTTTACGTTTATGAATATTTACTTCATGTTGGGGCACAAAAATCAGCACAGACATTTTTATCAGAAGTGAGTTGACTTATTTGTACTTGATGAAAGATAAGACATGGAACTAAATCTATTGTTATAAATAAGAATTTTTTAAAGGGTTATTCTACTCTGTCGAAATGTTTTCTTTCTGTTTATATTGTGTTTAAATATTATAACCTCAATGAACTTGTAGATATTGTATAGGCCTACAAGGCTGATACTTATAGGTTTATTTCTATTTTTTTTACAGATCAGATGGGAAAAAAACATAACATTAGGTGAGCCACCAGGGTTTCTTCATTCATGGTGGTGGTAAGTCAATTACATTATCATTATGTTCATAATAAGTTCCCACTTTTAACTTGATGTGCGATGTGCTTAGACTTTGAAATATCTTTAAACTTTCTTAGATTGATTCCTAAACAATTAAAATATTTTGTTAAATTTTGCAATTCTTATTTTAGTCATTAAGGAATCTGTTGAAACAATTGTGAAACGCGTTGTTTTTTTCTTTAGTGTATTCTGGGATTTATATTGTGCTGCTCCAGAGAGGAGAGAAACATGTGATCACAGTAGTGAAGCTAAAGCATTTCACGATTATGTAAGTATTTTGAAATGAGCATCTCTTTTTGTGAAAAGTTGTTGATTTGTGGTCAGTGTTCTGATAACATTTACATCTTTTGGGTCATGTTAGCAATCCTTGTAGTGTATAGATATATAGCACTAATGTAAATCTACTATCTAAAATTCTTTATCCTGATCACTCATAATCACTCCAACTTGCCATGGATGATAAAATACACAAAAATTTATCTGTTTCTTTGGAAATATGTAAACAGAATTATCTTTTAATGAGCAGGGTGTCATGTGGCCAGCACAACAACCAACCGCCTTTACTTTTCCCAACTAAAGTCAGGTACTCAGGTGGACTCAGAGGCGCCCTAAAGATCACAAATTTCAAAATCCCAGGATTTGAACCCAGGACCCCTGGTTCAGAAACCAAGCACTTTACTTTATTCTAGAGCAAAAATTGAAAGTTCTAAAAAAATTGCCACATTGAACTTAAGGGTCTATTAAAAGTGTAAGTGTGTACACGTTTTGTGTGTGTGTATAATATGAATTGTAAAGAGGAGTTATTCTAAATAAGCTGCCTATCTAGATCTATGACTGACAAAATAAAAATAAATATGTAAAAAGTGGAGTAAGTTGCAAATATAGAGACATTATTGTAATACTGGCTGCTCCATTGAATATACAAGTACATTATAATGCAGGTAGATGAGACCACAACTGTAGGGACTAAGAAGTGTTACTGCACACTCCATATTATGGGATTGTAGGTTGTTCCATTGAAGGATGAAAGAGACAAAATTAGGGGGAATTTGACGGCTAGAAAATTGTTAGCGTGGGGTAGCATTGTAATGCAGGCCGTTTTATTTGACAGATCAACACATGTTCAAGGTGATACACAACTGTAGCATAGCAGGGGTATCTTCTGTTTTATAATGTGCCAGTGGCACAGCTTGGTCGAAGACCGCACTATGTGACACCATGAGAGGAGTAAGGAACATTACAGGCTAATAGATTCTTATTTTGTAAATGTTCATGTTTTCAGTATTAGATCTAGTATTGCTTAGTAATATGTATGATGTCAGAAATGGGGTTAAGAGGTAGGATTGCACTTAAAACATTTATATCTATATTTTAGTACAGATTTATTAGATGGCATTGCGATCATGTGTATGTCACCATGGTTCCAATATATTCTTTACGACTCGCTTCAGATGGTAAATGTTAGGTTCTAGATATCTTGTTGATTCATTTATTTAATATTTTTAGACAGTAACAGATCACCTAGGTTATGGATACATTAGGGGTAAAGGCCTCTTATAATCCCTTACTAAACTCTAGGATCGCAACAGAAAACTAAAGTAGCACGCTCATTTTAAATAAAAAGAAAATCATTTGTACATCCACTTGATTTTTTTTTTTCCATTAACAATTTTTACCCAAATTGAATAACACTATTGTCAATGTCAGTTTCATTTTGATAGTCTTGCTTTACAAATTGATAGGTTTTTATGTGCCTAATGGTTAACACATATTTTAGTTTCCCATTTACTTGTACAAGCAATACAAGACAGTTGGCTGAGACTTGTCAATGTCTAGTTTGTAAATTTTATCTCTTACACTTCGGGCTACTGTTACAGGTGTAAATGGCAGAGATTGTATTGTAACTTGTTGCTTTTTTCTAGCATTGCAACTGGTGTCTGTTAATCTTCTAATAAGGAATTTGAAACTAAAGATGAATAAAGAATCTTATACTTGCAGCCAGTAGGTTCCATATTCTGTGCTTAATGCTTGTGATATTTTTTAGTGCTTTAGATTAACATGAACCATCTACAGAGAAACAGTATAGCAGTATAGTTAATGTTTAGCACTCGAGTAAAATGGTTTGGATTAGCACTCAAGTAAAAAATGGTTTGGATTAGCAGAGTTCAAATTACATTTCAACATGAGAAATACTCTGTATTTTATGTTTACATTTGTATTTACTCGTGTTTTGAATGTTCCTTCAGAATTGAAGAGTATTACATCCTAGCCCAAACCCTAAGCAGGATTGCGGCTTGCATTGTTTGAACTCAGGACCATCGAGACAGTCCAGAGCACTAACCACATGACACGGCAGCTATCTTTTCAAAAGGATTTGTACTTTAAGATCACAAAGAAAGGCCACATAACTTACTTCGACTTAGGTCCTCCCGCGCAGTCTGGCGCATTGGGCGTCAAGCTGTCTCCACAAAGATCTGTAACTGGCAATGTCTGAAGCCTCCTCCCACCTGGTGTCTACTGTTCTGAGGTCCTCCATGAAGGTGTGGCGCCATGTTATACCAGGATGTCCCTGTTTGCGCTTTCTTCGTATTGGCCTCCATGTCATCGCAACTCTTGGTATGCGTAGTTCATTTTGTCGTAGAGCATGTCCCGCAAACCTCATGCGACGCTGTCACAACCTCATTAGGTGTTCGACTCCCAGTTCGGCATAGGATTTCCTTGTTTGAGACCCGATTGGTGTAACTGACTCCCAAAATCTATCTTAGCCATTTTTTTTGAGCCACATTTAGTTTTTCTCAATTTTGACAAATGACTTCCATGTCTCACGTGCATATGTTGCTGTTGGGATGACGATTGTGTTGAGAAAGTGTATTTTTGTCTCAAGTCCAATGGCTTGGCTTGTCCAAATAGGCTGCAGCCTTTGGAAAATGTTCCCTGCCTTTCCTATTCAACATGCTACTTCATGGTAGGCATCCCTATCATTTGTTATGATGCTGCCAAGGTATGTGAACTTGTCCAACTCTTCAAGCTTTGACTCACCAAGTCTGACAGGGGCACCCTCTGCCTTATGTCCCACTCACAAAATTTTAGTGTTATCCAAGTTTATGCAGAGGCCAATTTTGGGTGTCCCTCTATATAGGCTCTCCGTCATTTCTGGTATGCATTTATTTGTAGCCCTGAGTAGTGCAATGTCATCAGCAAAGTCCTAGTCCATCATTTGGTTTTGTTCAAGGCTACATGATGTAAACTTAATTGTACAAACCCAAACAGCAGAATGTACTGACTGGTGTGTGGCGAATGAAGAGTTGTCCATCTGCCAGTCTTTGTCCCTCATTAGCCACACCCATCCAAGTCCATTGAAGCATATACTTGATGTAACATTCTATACGCCAAAATCTGGAAGTCGGTCAATAGCATGTTGAAGGATTAGTGAAAACCACTGGCTTATTATTGGTGGGTGAAGAGAAGTTCTTCAGTGTTCCATGTATGAAATATCAATAAATAACCATATATATAACTTACTTTAAATTAAATCATTTCATTTTTAAATTATTAGCATTTTTTTTTTTGGCAAATATATATAATGTCAATAGTGACCTATGGTATTAGTATTCTAGTATATAGATGTATGTATGTATATTTGTTCCCCATAGAACTTGTCATCAGTGGCTCTCTTTGGGGTGTTGAATGGGGCAACCAGTCACTTGTTGTGATTTATATATTATCTACATTTACAAATCCTGTCAGCCCTATATCCTTGTACTGCTAAGGCCACCTCTCTCAACACCCAGGATTTAATCTAAAGTTGCCATAGGTGTTCCTTAGATCATTGTGAAAGTCATATTTAGTAGCCCACTTGCACATTGGGGGCCTAAAATAATAAATGATTATAATGCCTCTATTCTATAGAGCCAAAAAAGACAAGTGGATTGTTGGATCGGTTTATTTATAAAAATATGGTTTACTTTAGTTGTATTAGCTGGGAATGTTGAAGAATCTAGACTAGACTAAATAAACCCGAGGTGCAGACACAAATACATGCAATGATTAAAAAAATCATTTTTTTATTAGTAAACTAATATTCCACAAAACATATAAAACATTTAATTATAATGTGAACATTATTTTGACAATTACATGTCTTTTTATTATTATCTTTTTAAAAATTAGTATGAAAAAAAAGTTAGTTCATTTAATATAAAAAACAAAAAAGTTCCCTAGAATATGGTACTATGGTGAGAATGTTATTGAAAAAAAGAAAGTGCTGCTATATGTTACATGTCCTGTTTATTCATCATTTGTTTCAGAACTAAAGTTTCACAAAATATGGTGAAATTAAATATTCCATAGCTCTTCAAGGTTTTGAGCTCCAAGATCACCAAAACTAATAATGACCTTTCTCCTTTCCCAGGGCTTTAAAAGATTTCAGCTTTTTTCTTTTAAGAAAAGTTATAACTAGTTGAATAAAGAAAAAGATCTAGTCTTTTGTGGTATGGAAGTTAGTCAGAGATTGTGTTCATTTGTGAGATTATCCATATGGTATTTTATTCATAATAATGGAACTGCAATTGTTGTTTTTTTTTTGTTGATTTACCTCAACCAAATCTATTCACTTCTTTGTATAAGGCCAACTCTTCTCCAAAATCTGTTATGACTTGTCAACTGGTTTTTTATTTTCTGCTGTCTTACTTTTTAAAAGTTCTTTGCAATGTCCATGTGTAAAAGTGATAGTTGTACTTCTGGACACATACCCTTTAGAAAAATAGTATTAAACTCTGCACAACACTCTCCTATTCCCAATTACTTGTTTCTTTACTGCAGATGTCAACAATAAAAACCAATCATACTGGATCTTATTTCTAGAGGACCTTACTTCAAAACACAAGTCCACAAGCAAGTTTTGATTTCCTTGTTGAAGGCTTTACACAAAAGCATTACTTCTTATAATGCTTTTGTCTTTTTTTTTTTTTTTTTTTTTTTTTTTTTTTTTTTTTTTTTTTTTGCAGGCTGTATATTTTTGTTCATATTTTTCCATTTGCCATGAAACACTTCTCTTACATGATCTGCTGTTGCTTTTGGGTCTTCTGGCATTCGTGTACATGTCATGCAGAAATTAATGAATATTGTCTATCTTTATGTTGTCTGGAAATTAGTAACTAAGTCTAGGAATTTTATCTTTGTAGATGGCAGAGGGGAAATGTATATAGCTATCTGGCATGTGTTCTGTAGACTATGAGTGTTTTTGGTACCTAATTGAACAAAATGAAATATTGACAGCTAATTTAACTTCTTTAAAATTATTACTTTGTGCAATAGTTTTTCAAGATTAAATCATTTTATGGAGACATATTTACAGATTAGAATGATGCTTGCAATACAATATTCAAACTTGACTGTTCGTCTTGTTTTGGAGTTATGCTATGTTAGATTTTATGTTTTCACCTTAGCTTGATGTTTATGTACAGATGGATTTCTAATAGTGATTTCTGAAGCCTGAACATGTATTTTTGTAGTATTGAATGTATTCCTTCTATCTTCTGCTTTGTTACCCTATTGTTCTGAAACCCTACTTCATGATGAACAACAATTAATCAACCAATTATTTAGCAAGTATTCTTTGTTTGAAACTCAATAGACACTTGTCCTCTAAACAGGGCTGATTGACCCATTGCATGATTACATTGGTCTTTTTAACAAATGTGTTGGTCTGCTAGTGAGACACATAATGAAATCTCATTGATTTTGACACAGTTTAATATTGCTGGTTTATTTCAGTTTTCCATTTAATATATCATATATTGCAAATGTAAAGTCTTAAAATGGTGGGGGGAGAAAGAAGTTGAATCATACATTTGAATGGACATGTGAGGTGGTATGTTTCTAAATTCTAAACAGAATATTTATAAATTTGCTATAAAAAGTAACAGGTGAGGGCAGTGGGTAAAAACTAATATAGATGAAAAAAAATACTATAGTGATGGCTGCCTGGTCGTGCGGTTTGCGCGCTGGACTGTCGTTCAGATTTATCGATGGTCCCGGGTTCAAACTCTGCCCGCTCCCATTCCCTGTCGTCCTGCGGGAGGTTTGGACTAGGAAGTAATTATCTTCAACTCTGAAGGAACATCCGAAACATGTAAAACATTTTACAAACATTTTAGTGGTTGTGGTAAGATCGAAATAAACTGCTTTTTAAAATTAGTTAGGGGTTAGGGTTACCAAGCATAACCCAATTAACCTTCTTCCTTTTGGGTAAAACATTCATTCAGTTGTTGGATTCTTCATAGTCGGACAAAACTAGACATGAATACCATTCTTGTGCTCAATACGTTTTCAAAAATTGATGAAATAAATAGTTCATACACCAAAGTCTTACAAATAATGAATAACCAAAACAGTGAGGCCTAGCCTCCCTTGATTTCTCAAGACAGGTCTCTGTTGGCGTAGTAGTCCTTTAATCCGGCATGTGGTGGACTGCTAGTTCAGTTGAAATTTAGCCATTTTGTATTGAACTGCCTTGTAGTGTAGAAAACTCTTATGTTCAACTCTTATCGCCCCATTTATTTATTTCATGTATACATATTTTCTCAAGCTCGCTTGGACTGAACCTTTTTTTCATTTTTGAAACTGAAGACAACTGGCATTATTTATACCCTAGTTGCACTATCGAAATACTGTTCAATTTTTGTTGTTGTTGTTTGATTTTACTCACATATGTAGCTCCTACTTCGTCTTATATGAGCACAATCCGCAGTGGAAGATAGGCACGATCTCATTTCCTATGAACTCGAAGATGGTTATGGAGTCTTATCCTCACTTTGAAAAGCCAGAAGCATACAGGGCAGTGGAAGGTTGGGACTGTTGCAAAGTTGTCCGCTTTGATGCAGATTTTTAATTTTTTTAAAAATCTGTGTTTGTTGCTTCCAACATGGAACGGAGCTCTTGAGAGTGTCTTTATATCACTTGTGTTGACACCTCTTTCCACCACACAGATCCCCATGAAAAGAGTCGTTTGAGGAGACAAGTTTTCATGCATACGGACTACATGTCCAGCCCACAGCCCATCGTAGTTGGAACCTTTTGGCTGTGGCGTGTTAATCTGTGACAACTGTACAGAAGCTGCCTTAGCAGTGCGTGGGGCCCCTGGTCGAGTGTCATATCAGGGCCACGAATATTTGTAAGATGGGCTGACGGGGACAAAAGATTTCGCGTGGCTTGGTGCAGTGTGCCCCACTTGCCGCTTCCTAACGCTTCTGCAGCTGTGCGTTCTCAAAATCTGGTATGTGGTTAAACCAATTCACCTGGTGAATCTTAGACAGCGGAATTGAAAGGAAATCGGCTTTTTGATGTGGCCAATATACAAGGTCTATGACTCTGAAATGAAGAAAGGAAAGGACGATAGCGCTGTAGTTTTGTAGAGATGAGTCCTCTCCCTGACCATACTTGTTCAGCTTGCCACAGGTAGCACTTGCAACATGGAAGTCTACCTCACTATCTCGGTTTCCAGTTACTAATATGGTACTTATACATCTTATGATACAGATGTTACTTCAAAAAAGAAGATGATTACGTCCTACGCGTCATGCATTTAATCGTGCATATAAACCAATGACCTAAATTCTGCCAAGTCACTGGTTTTCCTGGCTAGCTCAGGCAACCCATTCCATGCTCTAATGGCACTAAGGAAGAAAGAGCATTTGTACATATTTGTCCTAGCATACGGAACGAGGAATGTGCCTTTATCTTTGTCTTTCTGAGTATTTTATAAAGTTTTGGAACTACCCTAATGGACAAACGTTTTTACATTTGCTGAGGATGTCTGGTTTTGTGACTATATTGTTGAGAGGAGGTTGATGTAGAATTTTTTTGTTTTTCACCATTTACCGTGATTGGCTAAAATTTGTGCAAGCCTGGCCTCGCTTCATCTGATGCATTTAGAGCGCAGTCATATGCGAGTAGATCGCTGATGCAGTCGTATTTCATTTTGATGATTGCCTTAAGTCTCTTAAGTGTTACCTGGTGCGACGTTTCTAGCTAAATACAATGTAGATAGTGCTACACGTATAGTGAAAAACCAAGCGGAAATAACAGTATTTTTTTTTGTTTGTTCTCTAGAAAATGTTCAACTCCAAAACGTTCAATTATCGCGGTGTTTTTTTAAATTAATAATTATTCATACATTATAGTCTTTAAAGTAGAACCTTGACCTAATAAAGACGTTTATTCGTATGTGCATATTTAGTTGAGTTCAAAATGCATACTTCTGAAACACCAGAACTATATTGTGCACATAAGAAGACATACTTTTCTTTAGTCTGTGAGATTGACCTTGCCTCCTATTTCCACTTATCTTGTCTTGTTAGCACTTTATCTACTTGTGCCTGTTACATTGCTTACGGTACAATTATTAATTGATACAACATGCCTCATGTCTACAAAGTCATCCAATGGTAGCCTACATTGAACTGGAAATCCCATAAATATTACCTCTTGCACACCAAGCAAAGCCCTGTAGATTGTATTTCAATATTTGTAGGCACAATATCTGATCGCATCACGTCATGGATTTGTTGTTACCAGTGTCACCCGTCTGTAGATTCCACTGACCCATTTTGACTGTTTTATTTTTAAACATTTGTTTACAACACGTGTAGGTACCCCCCCCCCCCCTTTCCTTCTTTTTCTCCGTTTCTCTCCCTTTAACAGATCTAGACTATATATTTTGTGCAATCTCCCCCCCCCCCCCCCTTTCCCAATTATGATCTCTTAAAACAAAATGTTAATCTTTCCACCCTGCAGACTCTGGTTTACCTAGCGCTTTTCAAGCAATGCATTGCATTCCATATTACTGCGTCTGGTCAGTAGTAAATATAAACATAAACTTAGAGGTAATTAACGCTTGCGGTAGAGTTGTTTAAACAACTTTTATGGTTTCGTTAAATGGTATCTGTTAAAATAAAAATAAAAAAGTGTTAGACACGCTACAATTTTTTTTTCTAACGTTAGAACAACAAACCATCGCAAAATGTCTTTGTAAAATTCAATGAATATTGATTGGTCTACGATAGTTGGATTTACAGTAAAACATCTCTTTGTGAATGTACACGTTTGTGAGTCAGGCTTACAAGCCCAGTGTATCGCGTAAAACCATTTTCTGTCCTGGCACAACCTTCTTGACGATCGTATTGTGTCCCATATATTTCAAGTGTTTACGGTAAAGCCGGAGGGGGGAGTGGGAGGGGGGAGCAAAGGCAAAGAATTGATTTTTATCAACACGCTCCCAAAGGAACCCGGCACCCCTCTCAGAAAACTAACAGTGGACTCGTCGTCACAACTTGTTTTCTCAGTTGCACACATTCTCACCCTCACACCGTATTGAAATAATAAAAATATTTTGAAGTCCAGTTATAAAACAATAACATTCGTTAAAAAAAAACAACATACAAAGTGAAAGAATTACCACGATGCTACAAAATGCCATAAGACGATATTCTGTATTAATTACTAGCAAAACGACGTGTCAATTTATTCTTGTACGAACAATGTCGCTAAGTTTAGTTTATCTAAGTCATCTATGTTGTCCTACATTTGGTTAACTTGCTCCTTATAATTGCAGATTAGAAGCTTTATTTTGAGTTACAAACGTGACATTTTAAGTAAGAATTTAATTATTGATACATGTAGCCTACATTCATATGTAGCATCAACATCCACTATCTTATGTGCTATGTGCTATTTATTATTCCAAAGATTTGCACTTTTTCTGATAACCCATAAATACATACAACTTTGAATTCTTCTATAGTTGTTGTTAATCATGCACACACATATCTTTAACTAACATCATTTGTTATAGTTGTAGTGAGTTTCTCTCTAATATTTATTGGCATTATTGACAAATGATATAATGGCTTCATTTCATTATTAATAATATAGAAAACTTTTACATCAATTTTTCTTTACTTTCAGGGTTTTGTAAATTCAGGGTACAGTGTAAATGGCATGGCACCAGTAAGTAATTTAATCTTTTCTGTTAGTCTGCAGACACTGTTTTATCAGTATTTATGTTCATATTATTTGTAGTGGTCATCATTTTTAATTGTGATTGTCTCTGTTATAATAATTCTTAAAGTGACTTTTAAGATCTTGCAGCATGACTTCAATTTCAGATTAAGTGTTGGGATTTATGTCAACATTTTCTTTGGCTTGGAGAAAAAAAAGACATTTCTAGTTTACAGTTTGGGATGGGGGGGGGGGGGGGGGGGGGAGTTGTGACAAAGCACTTGGCTTTCCAACTGAAGGATTTTGTGTTTGAATCACAGTGAATATTGACATTTTGAACTTCATGATTTCTTAGGATGCCCATGACATGACCAAACTCAATGGGTACCTGACATTAGATGCATTAGTTAATGAAAGTAAAGTCCGTTAATGGTTGTGCTGGTCACATGACACTCCATAAAACAGATGACCTTTACGGCATCAGCCCTATATATATGACAAGGACTGAAAAGGGTACTTTACTTCAGGAATAAAATGCAAACACAAATTATGCTACTACTATAGAAAATGAGATGTCTTACAATATTATAGGACAATGTGATGCTTATGTCTAGTGCCACAAATGACTTGACACAACCTGTAACTGCCTGACATATTGACTATGACACACCAACTCAAGCTAAGATCCTGAATAAAACCATAATTTAAGAATAGGTTATGTTTCCATGAGAACCCAACTCTAGCTCAAGTAGACAAGTGAGTAGACCACAAGTAGAAATGCACTACACAAGATGTCTATCTAGGCTCCTTTTAATTCTTTAGTTAACACAAATTATAACTAGTTTCACTACAGAAAGGAAGATGGAAATACTTTTTTTCCCCTCTAATTATTACCAGGGACTTTCTTTACAATGACTTAGTCCAAAATATATTTTCTGCATGGCTAACACCATTGAAAAATGTTTATCTTGTACACATAATGTATTGTTCTAACACCCAAACAAAAAAACTAAAATACTATCTGATAAAGCTGGCCTCTCCACCAACCGACAAAACATTCAACGTTTTCATCCCCTTCCCCCTTGGTGTCGCCCACCGATCCCAGACATACGCTTGAACCTAGTAGGCCCTAATGCCACTAAGCTGAGTCGTTCAAATTCTAGCACTGGAGACCACTAACGCCTTCAAGCCCAGTGCCATTTTTGCATATACTGCTGGGTCGGCATCGATAGATTCTGGAAGAGCAGGCTATGGAGCCTACATCGACTTTCTTGGCTCTGACTCAGTCAAAATCTTTGGACCATGTGGTAGTGTTTGCAGTTTTGATGCGGAGTCCATGGCAGTCTGTGAAGCCTTAAAAGTCATTGACTCAACTCGGCAAGGGACCTTTGAGGGCAACACAGATTGTTGTGGTCACTGACTCAAAACCTGTACTACATGCTTTGCAAGGCCCTTAACCATGGCCATCGACACTGTCATCATGGCTTCACACAGCATAAAGCAACGCTATGGCACCCCTGTAATACTGCAGTGGGTATCGAGTCACATAGGTGTGACTGGCAACACTATTGCAGACTCCTTGGTCCACCAAGAAGGGCAAATTCCACCCTCCGAACAGGCTGGAAGTTTCCACCATGCTCTGGCTATAATTAAAAAAACAAATGGAAAAGAGTCTAGGAGTGCATGAGGCGCCCTGACCGCACATCCCCGTGGTGAGGCCTGAGCAAGCTATTATAGCACAGTGCAGGACAACCCACTGTCCTGTTGGCTCATTTCTCATGGCTATGGCCAAATTTCGATTCACGGTGCCCTCGCTGCGGGGAAGAAGAGGAAACCGTGCCTCATATTCTGTTTGACTGCCCCTGACTTGCTGATCTCCGTCTCGACAGGTCTGGGAAACCAAAAATTCTCGACCTGTATGGTGACATGCATGCACTACGCAATACAGCAGGGTTTCTGTCCAGGGCTTTAGCAAGAGAGGATTTGAGCCTCTCAAGCCCTCACTCAAATGGAGTTTTATGATGATGATGACTTATCCAGTTCATCATTTCATTGATGAGACTACCTAACAGTTTTTTTTTTCTAGCTTCATTGAATGAGTACTTCAACAAATTTTGATTAAATGTGAAGAAAAACATTTTACTGTTTAAATGGGGGAAAAAAGATCATCTTATACGTTTGAGAACCCCTAATGTAAAAGAAATTTCCTGCGCATTATACAAGCATCCTTCCTTCGTTGTACTTTAAAGAAATCGTGTTGAGTAACCCTCCCCACTTCCCGTGTTGTTTTCTCTCGCCACTATTGTGTAATTATTAGGAAGTTGCGCAAAATGTAACTTACACATTAAACTTCTACCATATCCTGGTGTAACAGATTCATAAGAAGGGGGGGAGGGTCCTTGAGAAGTGTGTGAGGGGGGGGGGGGAGAAGAGAGTGTCTAGTCGTTCTGCAAAACACAGACACGGCTGATGGCCTGATTGCACTTCGGATCGATTCTCTAGAGCACAACACTTTATACACTACACATTAGATCTAGATCTCGTTTTTTTTTTTTTGTTTTTTTTAGCAAATGAATACAAAAAAAGGGGGGGGGGGAGTAGTACAGAAACAGAGTCCAGTTGACAATACATTTTTTTTTTTTTGTGGCTGTCTTTGCTTCGCATCCATCAAAAATTTTATTGATTTTTAAAGGGTTTTTCGAAAATGCACATTTGATGTGTGTAAGTAGATGCCTATATAATATGTGTTTATTTTGTAGGTGGGAAAGTGATGACTTTTTAAAGTAAACTTTTAATGATGAGATCTGGAATTATCTGTACATTTTGACTTACTAAAACATTGCTTCTCAAAATGTGCTTTACACAAGTTGTACAAGAGTAAAGACCTAAATTCGAGTTTCCTTCCATTTTTTTTATATTTCTTACCATATTATGATTTCAAAAATGATTTAACTATTTCTTTTCTCCTTTTTCAAACATGACTTTGAATCGTAGCTTCCAACATGAGGTTAAATTGTAGCTTCCAACAAGAGGTTAAATTGTAGCTTCCAACAAGAGGTTAAATTGTAGCTTTCAACATGAGGTTACCTTGTAGCTTCCAACACGAGGTTGAATTTTAAGCCAAACAAATCAGCAACCACCGTAATCTATAAGCATTGACCGGTCTTGGGTTCTCGTTTTTTTTTTAACTGAGAGGCTGCCTCTGCCTGAATTTTGATCTATGAACTGATTGCCTTGGTGACGTTTTATACATTTATGTAGGTCATGATTAGCTTTTCTTTTTCTACAGCTACCGATGATGTAGAGAAAGAGACTGTTAATACTTTTAGAGTGTTTTTTTTTTTTAATGAGAACATTGCGGCGTAGTTGTATCAACTTGCTTGCATATATAACAATGGTGTGCATTGTTAACTTGGTTTAACCACTGGGGGGTGGGTGTTCACCTATCTGATCCTTAACCACTGGGGGGGGGGGGGTTGTTCACCTATCTGATCCACGTAAAAAGATCAACATACTTTGCAGAGTAATTACAAAATGTTTGTAATTATTCATCAATATTTTAAAATAAGATATCTAGCTATTCATATTTTTTTTTACCTTATCTACATTGTGCCGCCCCCTCCCCCCAAAAAAGTAAAAGAAAAAGAAATATAGACATTTTAAAGATATTTTTAATGAATATGGATTAAAGGGTTAAACTTAATTTTATCAAAATATATATCTTTCACGTTATAACATTTTTAGACATCCATTAGTATATTACGCTTGAAAAGGATAAATAATTTTCAATTGAATATTACAATTTAATTATAAGTTGAACTCTAAGCTATTTAGTGTTGTTTTTTTTACAATACCTCTATATAAGTCACGCCTTCATGGAGGAACCTGGGTGGGCAGACGCTGATCTAAAAAAAAAAAACGGCTCTAACGATTTTCCTTGAAATTTAACAGTTGATGTATATCACTGATAAAAGAATTACTGGCTTGTTGGGCCACATAGAGAAAACTATTTTGACCATTATAAGTTTTCAAAGTAAAAAAATAATGTGAACTTGGCTAGAGACTAAATCTAGGTCTATATATTATATTTTTACGTACGAGTAGATCTATATCTAGACTAGATCTTAAAGTGTTACGTGTAATAAACGTACTAATAAATAATAAATATTTTATACAATGCTAGCTGGCCTAATTTGTAGAATCGTTTGTTCGCCCAAGAAGCTGACGGCGTCAACATTAATAATTTGATACCCTGGAATTTGAGCTAAATTTAATTTTAAAAAAAATTAAAAGTTGCATAATGGAGGTATCGTCTTTTTAAAGAAAGCAATTTTTAAATGTTTTTCTTTTGATTTTTTTTCTCTTTAATTTCGGGACGATTTCATTGAAGGATGAAAAAAAATTGCTGCAGTTATTTCAGCATAACTCGTTCCTTATACTAGGACAAATTTGTACAAAAGCTTCTTCCCAAGATAGCATTAGAGCATGGAATGGGTTGCCTGAACTAGCCAGGAAAACCAGTGACTTGGCAGAGTTTAGGTCATTGGTTAATATGCATGACGCGTAGGACGTAATCATCTTCTTTTTTGAAGTAACGTCTGTATCATGTAAGATAAGAATATATATAACGAAGCACAGCTAGCACTGTATAAAACTATATGAAATTGATGAATTTGTAACATATATCATCAAAACATTAGCCCATGATGTACTTTTCTTTTATAAATGACGCTTTACGTAGATGCCAAATTATGACTAGACTAGTATATTGATTTTATTTTAAGGCCTAGACAGTTAGCACACTTAGTATTATGTACAATCTAGTTCAGACAACACACATGTACACGCTTCACAATTGAAATCTGTAGCGTACACAGATTACTGTAAAACTCCTGAAACTTGGTAGACGTACATGTGGCCAATCTTCAGCATTCCCTTTTTTTTTCTTTTTAAAACCTCACTTTCTCTGTTTCTCCCGTTTTCACGAGAGATCATACACCACCTTCCTCCTCTTCCCCCTCTCTCCTTTTTATT
>JASAOG010000209.1:0-27500 GCA_030265305.1 Biomphalaria pfeifferi
TATCTATCTATCTATCTATCTATCTATCAATCTATCTATCTATCTATTTCTATCTATCTATCTATCTATCTATCTATCTATCTATCTATCTATCTATCTATCTATCTATCTATCTATCTATCTATCTATCTATCTCTATCTATCTATCTATCTATCTATCTAATCTATCTATCTATCTATCTATCTATCTATCTATCTATCTATCTATCTATCTATCTATCTATCTATCTATCTATCTATCTATCTATCTATCTATCTATCTATCTATCTATCTATCTATCTATCTATCTATATCTATCTATCTATCTATCTATCTATCTATCTATCTATCTATCTATCTATCTATCTATCTATTATCTATCTATCTATCTATATCTATCTATCTATCTATCTATCTATCTATCTATCTATCTATCTATCTATCTATCTATCTATCTATCTATCTATCTATCTATCTATCTATCTATCTATCTATCTATCTATCTATCTATCTATCTATCTATCTATCTATCTATCTATCTATCTATCTATCTATCTATCTATCTATCTATCTATCTATCTATCTATCTATCTATCTATCTATCTATCTATCTATCTATCTATCTATCTATCTATCTATCTATCTATCTATCTATCTATCTATCTATCTATCTATCTATCTATCTATCTATCTATCTATCTATCTATCTATCTATCTATCTATCTATCTATCTATCTATCTATCTATCTATCTATCTATCTATCTATCTATCTATCTTATCTATCTATCTATCTTATCTATCTATCTATCTATCTATCTATCTATCTATCTATCTATCTATCTATCTATCTATCTATCTATCTATCTATCTATCTATCTATCTATCTATCTATCTATCTATCTATCTATCTATCTATCTATCTATCTATCTATCTATCTATCTATCTATCTATCTATCTATCTATCTATCTATCTATCTATCTATCTATCTATCTATCTATCTATCTATCTATCTATCTATCTATCTATCTATCTATCTATCTATCTATCTATCTATCTATCTATCTATCTTATCTATCTATCTATCTATCTATCTATCTATCTATCTATCTATCTATCTATCTATCTATCTATCTATCTATCTATCTATCTATCTATCTATCTATCTATCTATCTATCTATCTATCTATCTATCTATCTATCTATCTATCTATCTATCTATCTATCTATCTATCTATCTATCTATCTATCTATCTATCTATCTATCTATCTATCTATCTATCTATATCTATCTATCTATCTATCTATCTATCTATCTATCTATCTATCTATCTATCTATCTATCTATCTATCTATCTATCTATCTATCTATATCTATCTATCTATCTATCTATCTATCTATCTATCTATCTATCTATCTATCTATCTATCTATCTATCTATCTATCTATCTATCTATCTATCTATCTATCTATCTATCTATCTATCTATCTATCTATCTACTATATATATATATATATATATATATATATATATATATTTATATATATATCTAGATTAGATTATATATATATATATATATAGATTAGATAGATAGATAAATAGATAGATATGTAAAGTAGCAAATATTTATGCAAATGTTTGTTAAGAAGCATGCAAATTAACATAATTTGTTTTAAGTAGCTTATATTTATAGAAAGAATCATAATTTAGCTTATATTTAATATAATCTAGCATAGTAATGTATACTTTTTTATATATGTAAAATTGGTATATATGTATGCAAATTAGCTTACCTGTAAGGTGAATAAACTACATTAGTTTCTTTGACAGCCACCTTCTGGTAGAGATTCTGGGAGAAAGTGGAAGACGCCCTTGAAAGTCTCAGCTGCTGCTGGTCATCACCACTGACCAATCTTTCCGATGCGGCTATCACTATGGCAACGCACATCAACAAAAAGCCCATTTTGTAGTCAAACTATCTGGCGAAGTGTATTCCTGAAAAACTATAGGCAACACATCTTTTATTGACTTAATAGGGAAACATAACGTATAGCAAGTGGCGATAATCGTTTGGAAGTTTGGAAGTGTATAATGGTATTAGTGTGTCTGGAACATGTATTCTCTGCTTGCGATCAAACACTGAAGAACGTTTATTGAGTCAGCCAAGAATCGAAAAGATTCTGGGTAGCCAGTGAGTTTAATCGAGACCAATAGTTATAGAACGCCTGAACACGGACCTGCAACGTCACAACCTGAGGGTAATTTAGACCAATAGCTCGTTGCCACATCACAGGTCTGTACTGTCTGTATTGGTGTCTCCACTGCCCACAGCGTCGCAGGTCAGTGTTGAGGACTTCTATAACGATTGGTTCGGGTCGAATAAAATTTAGGTGGTCAGATCGAGACCAATCGTTATTATGACGTAGCAAGTAGCTATTGGCCTCGTTGCCATGTCACAGATCTGCAGTCAGGCCTATTATAACGACTGATCTTAGTCAAATTGATGAATAGATCTTAGTTGGCCAGTGACCAGGTTTTTTGAATATATCTTAGATGGACAGTGTTATATAGATCCTTGGTGATCACTGGCTAGCTTGTTGAATAAAATCTTAACAGCCAGGCTAGTGAGTAGGGAAAGGTGGCGCTAGTTGTCACAATTTTCAAATTTTGATGTTTTAAACATATCAATGATACATTGATTCTCACCAAGCTTATAACTATTTGTATATGTTTCCGTAAACATCTCAAATGTAGTTTCGCATTTTTGATAGCGCATCAAATTATACCGATATAGTGTTTGTGACAACTTACCCTTGTGACATTTCACCCCCATCTTCCCCAACATAGATAACTGCCAAGTCGCCACCTAATCTAATAGGATTCCAGCACACAGTTATGATATGTCCAGGTTTAATCTCTAAGCCCTCTTCGACAATCAAACTTGAGTACCTTATTTCTACAGCCCCCCCCCCCCTAAATACATTTATGACTTGTTCTGTTTGTAAAAAACAAACAAATGATGTGCTTGCATTGATCTATACACAATAACGCTACGTGAATCATCTCAAAAAGTTTTAACTTAGAAATTCCATGCTAGAAATAGTTTCTATAGATATATAGATACAAGTTTCTAAGACAACTCAGGGGAGGCAACAGTCCCAATTATTAAAAAAATGGCTTGGTCTCATCTTTTCTGTAAAATTAATGCATTGTAGTTGCCTCTTACACATAGACAGCTAAAAAGGGAAGAAATAATATATTCAAGAGCTTACATATTCTACACTGACTGAAAATCTATTTCATGTCACAACTGGCTATTCAACAATACAGCTAAAACTGTGAACGTCAAAAACACGTCGCATGGGATGACAATATGAAAATTGATGCAACTATCCAAGTACGATTTACTCTATATTTGTTGGCAATCGTGACGATGTAATCTTACATCATTTTGCTACGTAATAATAATGAATCCCCTGCATATGTAATTATTATAATTATTGCAATAATAAGCCAGCAGAAATGTGTATTATTTGTATGTATTTTCTTCATAATGGGTTCAGGAGAAGAGGTTCTCGACCTAGCATGTGTTGACCCAGGGGTTTATAATTAGTTGTATCATTACGGGGTAGCTGGAGAAATGAGCTATGTGTGTACATACAGGAGAGTTGGGGGAAATAATAGAAAGAAAGTTTAACATAGATCATCGGGCTTAATTTAATAGCATGAATCAGTGGTCCCCCACCTATTTGGTCTAGGGGACATCTAGATTTCCGTCACACAGGAAGGGTGTGTTTCTATGGCTGACAAGGATGTGGCCAGAACAACAACTAACCGCTTTTACTTTCCCTAACTAATGTTATGCACCCATTAGAGTTGGGTGGACATGGGGGGCGGGTGTCCAAAAAACAAAACAAACGAAATTTAAAATCACAGTCTTCACCGATAATGGAACACAAGACTCCTAAGTTCGGAAGCTAAGCGCTGAACAGCTCAGCCACCTCGTTTCTAACAGAAAACAAAATGTCGAGTCCAGTTAAACCCAGTGTTGTGATTGTTGTGAACTCCTAGCCTATGACTTTGGCATGGATACATTACGTATGCAATACTTCAAGAACACCAGGGATGCATTAGAAATAAGAAATATTTAATAAAGAAATAGGAATAAATTATAACTGTAGATAACGCCAACAAAAGCTGAATTCCTAAATATACATTAACTATCAGAACTGCCTTATAATGGCTCTTACTATGCTATCACAAAACCTCCGGTCCCCCGTAAACAATAACAAAACTTCAAGCGCTGTAACTCTGTCCCAACCAATGAACCAATGAAATAATAGTAAAATTAATAAATAAACATAGAATTCTTTCAGTCTTACAACCAAGGTTCTATGACGTACCGTTTACAATATTATATACAAAACATAATCACCACATTCCCCCCTTACCAAAATAAGCTAATTATATAACTTATTAATAGCGTAAAAAGTGACTCGCTTAGAATTTAGTATCAGGTAAAGAACGAGTGCACACACACAGATACACAGATACACAGATACACAGATGCACAGATGCACAGATACACAGATGCACAGATACACAGATGCACAGATACACAGATACACAGATGCATAGATGCACAGATGCACAGATGCACAGATACACAGATGCACAGATGCACAGATGCACAGATGCACAGATGCACAGATGCACAGATACACAGATACACAGATACACTCTACACTCAAAAGCATTGAACTCAAAACCAAATTGGAAAAAGAAAAAAAAAAGACAGAATCACACAAAAATGACAAGTTAACATCTCTACATTCCCCAATTAACTCTCTTTGTTCATAATTCAACCAATTTCTTTACAACATCCAGAATTAACTAGTATTGGAGAAAAAACCCACTAACTATACTTCATCCGTTTAAACTACTCAAAACTGGTCATTAAGTACTCATGTCCAATACAAATAGGAGACTTGCTTCACTACATTGTGACTTTGTATAAAAGGAAATATATCTCAACTGATATCAGCATTTATATTAGGTGTTTGGTAATGCAGGCCTTGGTCACTCATCACGGTGATTCGTGTACCTTCGTATCTGGTCAACATTGGCAGTAAGCTGAGAACTATCTGTCAAACTGTGCACATAGAATGGAGTCAGATGGGTTGTCGACATATAATAAGATAAGAATAAGATAAAATGTCCTGAGGATTTGGGGGGGGGGGGGGGGTAAACACTAGGTATGGAGCTATAATTAGTCATACATCCTACGAATGTAGGCATTAAAACGCCATGAATGGAGTCAATTGTTCTGAGGGTGTTATGGCGGAAAGCTGCCCCACCAAAAGACCTCTACTGTCAGACGTCACCTTGTTTCACTATTCACTTGTTACACATAGTCTCATAAGCCGAGGTTTCAAAGCGTTCTTCCTACACCAAGAAGATTAAAGGTAGCGGTGTAAAGATATGTTGACAACGCTCTGCAGTTTGATCAAACGTGGTGGAGTCACATTGCTGGGGGTGGAGAGGAACTGCACTGTTGCAGTGGCTGTTTTTAAACTTGTTGCACATCGTCTGAATCAAGAGTGACTCGAAGGCGATACGAGAAAGTACTGCCAGTTGTCAAGGAAAACAATGTCTCTATACACAGCAAACTTGTGACTGGTCCAGACAGTTTCACACTGTCTCAGACTAACACGCAGTTGTTTCCTTCTGGTCGCTAGATCAAAGGTCACTAAGTACAATATTCTGCCTAATACTTCCACACAGGTATGTTCACGTAGTTGTTGTTGTTGGTTTTTTCCCAGTCACATGAACTGTAAGTAGTCTCCACACACACAAACAGTCAACTACAGTATGGCTGTAACTCTGTATTTGACCTTGACCTTGAGAAAATTTAGTCCAAACTATTCTAGTAGCTCTACACGTGTGTAGCTTTAAAATACATGCACATTCTAAAAGCAGGTCAGCATTGAATTTCGCCACCACTGTCAATCAAAAAAAAAAAAATTCATCACTACGCTGGAGCGTGCACTGCCCTCAGAACCTAATAGTAAAACGTTTCTCTCTTGTGGTCTCCAGTAAACGGACAAGTTCCCATTCCGTCCTCTTTGCTGTTGACAACGGTAGAAGCTTGAGGGTGTCATTGCTTCCTTCAGTTCTTGGCGTCTGACGTCATAGTCGTTTCTTCCTTGTCCACGTCCATAGCCAGCTCGATCAAATTCTCTTGGTCGCCATGGACCTCCCCATCTGTCTCGGTTACCATAATATCTGTTGACTGGTGGGCAGCCATAATATTTGTTGACTGGTGGGCTGCCATAATATCTGTTGACTGGTGGGCAGCCATAATATTTGTTGACTGGTGGGCTGCCATAATATTTGTTGACTGGTGAGCTGCCATAATATCTGTTGACTGGACTGGTGGGTTGCCATAATATCTGTTGACTGGTGGGCTGCCATAATATTTGTTGACTGGTGGGCTGCCATAGTATCTGTAACAAGGTCTACGTCCTTGATAGCTTTGGTATCTTTGAGGCTTGAATTCTCCTTGGTCCTCTGGATACTGCCGCCTTCCTCCATTGCCATTTTCTCTGTACCATAGATACCATCCACTCGTCCTAGAGCTACTTCGGTCAGCAGAATCTCTACTGCCCTGCACATTAGAACCCCCTGGACCAGAATCTCTACTACCCTGCACATTAGAACCCCCTGGACCAGAATCTCTTCTGCCCTGCACATTACAACCCCCTGGACCAGAATCTCTACTGCCCTGCACATTACAACCCCCTGGACCAGAATCTCTACTGCCCTGCACATTACAACCCCCTGGACCAGAATCTCTACTGCCCTGCACATTACAACCCCCTGGACCAGAATCTCTACTGCCCTGCACATTACAACCCCTGGACGACGTTGTGGCTGTTTCTTTTCGTTTTTCTTCTTCCACGACGTCAAATTCCGTTTTCCCGCCTTCCGTAACACTTGTAGGGTATTTTCTTGGGTTGCTTTTACCTATGGCTGTCTGGTGCACAAATAAATCTTCCTTATTTTCGTCACTGCCAACATGATCATAACTTTCTTGTTCTGGTTTTTAGTTTTTGTTGTCTGCCTTCAACTTGTTGTCTCGTTTCTAAAGGAATTGTTGGACTACGGTTTTCTACGTGTTTACGGTCGTAGTCTTGTCTGCTTTGTTGTTGCTGATTGGTCGATGTTATCAGCTTGTTGTGTTGGCTCCCAGTTAAAAAATTGTTTCCATCTGTCGATCTGAGCCTCACTGGGACACTCTATATTTGGTACATTGCCTATCACCACATTCTCAACAACTATAGCTTCAACCTTTTTATTGAAATACGGAGAGTTAATGTGTACTATAGCTGTTGGGTAGCTCTTTATTTGCCCTCCGAAACCTTGTACTCTGCATTGTCTTTTAGTGTATTGGTGAGGTCTCACAAGTTTAGCTAAGAGTTCACATTTGGTGGCCCCAGTGTCGCGTAGGGCGTGGACATGATAGCCATTTGCTATAGCTGGACATACGTACGGTGAAAGGCTATCAGCCAAGCCTCCAACATGGGCTACAACATCGTTCTTGTAGTATTCTGTTCTCCGGACATCTCGACAATACTTCGCTATGTGCCCCATTCTCCCACAGTTGTAGCATCTCACTTCACTTCTCTGGGCCGGTGACTGATTTAGTCTATAATCATTTCGTTCTCTTTGTATATCTCTGTTTTGGGGTGGACTTTGTTGTTGTGCTGTTTCTTCCTTTGTAAATCGTGCTGTTGTAGAGACTGCTGCGGCGGCAAATTCGATTTCTTCACTGTTTTCAACCTTTTGTAGTATTTCACCCGGATGTTCCGCTACATAAGTTTGACACAGTTCCATAACGGTCTCCACACTTCTCGGTTTTCTTTCCTGTAGGAAGGCAAACAGATGCTTCCCAGCTGTTGATATGATTCTGTCCACGATGATAAACTGCTTCAGACTCTCGAAGGATTCTTCAATTCCAGACGCTTGAACCCATTTTTCGAACGCTATTTTCACATCAGAAACAAATTGCTTCATGTTGCCGTCTGATGGTGGTTTTAGCTCATGGAACTTCTGTCGGTAGTCATCTTCGCTGTATTGATAGAAATCAAGCAACTGTTTTCTTAAGGATGGCATAGTTGGCTACCTCGTCATCGCTTAGGACTTGTAGTGCATCCAGGGCCTTTCCTCCAACCAAACTGAGAAGTTGTATGGCCCATTCGTGTTGCGGTTCCTTTTCAAGTTTCATCAACATTTCGAATCTGTTGATAAACGCATCCATCTTGTCCGTGCCTTCCACGAATTTTTGTCTTTTTGTTTGGGGCGTGTTTCTTTTCCTCGTGTCTCTATTTTCTTGCTCCACTACACCCTTTGCTTTACTTTCTTTGCCAATGGCGGCAATTTTGGCCTTCGATTCCTCGTCGTCTCTTTATATTTTGGCCGCTACTTGGAGCTCTTCTAGCTTCCATTGAAATCTCTTCTTCCTGCATTGCCATCTTCCGTTCTTCTATTTTCACCTTTTCCTCCCTTTCTTTCCTCTCTTCCATTCTAGTATCTCTCTCCTCGTTCTGTCTTATGACTTTAGAAACCCACTCTTCCAATTCTTCCCTCTGGTAGCCAAGACTCTTTCCCGTTTCCTATAGTTTTAGTAGGTCACCGTATACTCTTTCGGCCATCCTATGGACGTAGGTTTGTTCTTATACTTTAAGACAAGCGTTTTAGTCCCTGGGTTAATTGATTTTCCAGCTCTTTATTTGAAGTCAGTAGAGCTTACTGCTAACCAGAAGATAATATATAACAAATATAGGGATGAAATAGTTCACCTGTCAACTTGTTGACACACTTGCTGCTCCAGCATTGTTGTGATTGTTGTGAACTCCTAGCCTATGACTTTGGCATGGATACATTACGTATGCAATACTTCAAGAACATCAGGGATGCATTAGAAATAAGAAATATTTAATAAAGAAATAGGAATAAATTATAACTGTAGATAACGCCAACAAAAGCTGAATTCCTAAATATACATTAACTATCAGAACTGCCTTATAATGGCTCCTACTATGCTATCACAAAACTCCGGTCCCCTGTCAACAATAACAAAACTTCAAGCGCTGTCACTCTGTCCCAACCAATGAACCAATGAAATAATAGTAAAGTTAATAAATAAACATAGAATTCTTTCAGTCTTACAACCAAGGCTCTATGACGTACCGTTTACAATATTATATACAAAACATAATCACCACAGCCAGCCTCTACGACACGCTACGGCCTTATTAGACACTGCGGGTTGAAGTTTAGAGAGATTGATCCACGGACCGGATATGACCTTCGAGCCGTGGTTTGGGAACAACTGGTATAAATGAATCGGCTTAAAAGATGGTCTATATTAACAACGAGCTGACACGCGTCGTAGCATACGCCCCACTCTCTTTTCCTATTTTTTTTTCTAAGCTTCGCTCTCTGTCATGGTGAAAATATGTGGGGTAACTCCAGTCAGACTTGCAGAAATAAAAGAGTTATCTTTCCATGACTTTTTCATCGTAGTGTCCCGCATGGTTGGGCCACGAAGAGAATTATATATATAGATGTGTACTTAAAAAAAGATTAATCTATGCGTCAATGTAAGTGGGAGAGAGTGATAGTGGGATGTAATGAAAGGGAGACAACCTAAGTGTGCACAATAAAAAAAAAAGCACAAGCGGAAGTAAGCGAGGTCAGATTGATCTCGGACTTAAGGGGAAGTTAGCGAGGTCATACTCCACTAGAACGTTCACTATAGTGAGATATACTCAACAGTGAAATTTAGTTGGGAGACTGCGTTGGGTCGAGACCTGTCATTATAGCAGGCCTCAACACTGACCTGCGACGTCACAACCTGTTGGCAGTGCTCGCACTGTTACAATTCGTTTTCAATAGTATTTCACTTCTCATTGTTCCTCCTATAAATCACACAACCGCAATAACGTAAAACTTAAGAATAATAAGGTCACTTGCATACTACCAGGGGAGTAGCTATGAATTTTGCATCGTTTGGGGGCCCCTGCATTTTGCGTGATATTTAATTTTTAATGTAAGAAACACTAATTTGGGGGCCCCTTAAGTGAGGGCCAGGGGAGATTTTCAAATTATTCCCTCTCCCCCCACCCTAGCTACGCCACTTGCATACTACACAAACATAAAGATAAATAAGGTTACAAAGAAAGTTTGTGTGGAACACAAACTCAAAGTCGGCCCCGAAGTGGTCAACCCAGGCAGGTAAAAAGGCAGAAGGAAATTCTATCAAAGGCAAAGGACAGAAAAGAATGGAGAAAGAATGTTGACAGATCTTGTGTGGTGCCCCAAGGGTCCAGCAGACCAAGGGATAGGTGAAAGTGCAGGAGAAGTTCAATGTGAACCTGGCCTAACTGATGTCATATAATGATTATCTAATTGATCTATTTGTTTTGTAAAGGTTCAATCTCTTATTCAAAGTCTCAAGAAAAAAAACAAAAACATTTTCTTAAAAGAAAAAAAAAATCTCCCTTTCCTTTAGTTCAATGTTCTGTTATTACGTATGAACCATTCATTCCACGTGATATTTATGAACAACTACTTATTAACTGTTGTTTTAAATTATGTTCCACTTATGTGCATACTAAATAGATTCTTTCTCTTTAAAAACAGTAAAAATATTTTCGTGTGCAAATGTAGTATTTAGTTTGACAGAACTACTTAACTTAGCAATACAAATGTAAAAAAAATATTTTTTTGACGAAAAATCTAAAACCGTTTGCATAAATGTGTTAAAAATTTGGCAAATGGCTATCTCCCTTACTAAATAGCCGTCCGTGTTTGTTACTATTAATAGTGAATAGTTGTAAAAGTGGTGTATTTTTATGAATAAACTGCTTGGATAGTTGATTTTTAAAACTAAATTTTTCGCTTTCAGAAAAGAAAAAAGTAGCCGTTGCATCAGAACTTTGAATGGTCTCTAAAATATCATGATATCTTTTCTAGTTTAAGAGATCTAAATGGGACGGACGGACGACAGATCACACAAAACTAAAAGCGTCTATTCCCCTTTCTGGGGCCGCTAAAAAGTTTACAAAGACAGTTTGTGTGGAATACAAACTCAATCGGCCCCCGAAGTGGTCCGCTCAGGCAGACAGGTTTTAATATTTACAGAAAAGAATATCAGAAGTAGACTACAATACTATCTCCGTCGAGACAAAAAGAAAAGACGTGCTCGAGTCGAAAGTGTTGCCGACACTGTTGTATTTTTAGTGCGACTAATGACTTGATATCACAGGATACGTCGGTTTACATTGTAGATATTGATATGTATTCTATTTAGGCTATGGTTATTACATTGTAGCTATTTATGTGTATTCTATAAACTGAGAGCTATGAAGGTATAGTTAAATGTGTCTAGTTGATATTATTGAATGATTATCTAAATGATTTAATTGTCTTTAAAGGGCCCATCTCTCATTCAAAGTCTCAATTAAGAAGCTTTTCCTTTAGTTTAGAACCTTTAGTTCAGTGGGTTTTTTAAAATTTTATTTTCTTTTCTTTTGTTCTGTAGTAGGGTACCAGACCAGTACCACAACGACCGACCGCCTTTATTTGCTTCAATTAAAGTAAGATACCCATTAGAGTAGTGTAGACCCGGGGGCGCCCTAAAAATCCCGAATTCAAAATCCCAGTCTTCACCACTCAGTCACCGCGCCCCTTTTAGAATGATAGCACACACATAGTTCATAGCACAAATAGTACAGAAATATTTCGTGAGTTCATGATTACAAAGTTGGTTACAGGACGTACTTATCCTTTCATTATGCACTATCACTCAGATGTCTGTAACGCCATTCAGCACATTCCTAGTCATGAACAGTGAACGTTTGACTCCAATCAAATTTGACAACATAATATTATCACCAAATAAATTTTCATACGCTTTACAAAGGTAAATAAACTGCCACAAGAACAAAAACTCTTGACCATACTTACTTGTCAATTGTCGATAATGCAAAACTTAATCAGTTTTAAATTTAGATTAATTATCTTTAAGTCTTATCTCCGTAGTTTTCCCTGGATTGTATGTAACAGTTGCAAAAGTTTGAGGAAAAAAAAAGCCAAATCAAGGCCATTGTGTGTTCAACAAAGATGACTGTCCGTTAATGTGGTATGCGCTCTGGACTGTCGTCTGGATGACCCCAGGATCGAACCCTGTGTAATGAAATAACAAATACTAGATCTAGTATACCAATAACATGGCTTTATTTGAAAAAAATAGACTACAGTAAACAGTGAATGAAGCCGGCACGTCTCGCATAACACTGATGCAGTACTACACACACACACACACACTGGACATACACACTAGACATGACCTTCTGACACGCTAGACGCACGCAGAAAATCAACTCAGTTACACTACAACCTGCCAGTCTCCACCTTCCGTCAACAGAAATACAAATAGATCTATATTTTAAAGAGTTTAAAAGTTTGGAAGAGCTCAGTATTTAGCTCATTATTCAACCCATTGAACACGATATTGAACAGGCCGCACAGACATGGGATGTGGCCACGAGCTATTGTGCCATCACAAAGCATATGGACATCTACTTTCTCCAGTTGAGGGCACAATTTGAACTGTGAGAAGGCGAAGTCGTGGACCCGAATCTTTGAACCCCAGTAGTAATGCCGAAGTGTTACTGTATTTTATTTCTTGAAGAACGAATATGGGATCTTAACAAGCAAAATATAACAAATACATTTCTTTAAAAAAAAAAGTGTTCTGATGGGAAAACTCCACATTTACAGTCATATATCTCAATACTGTAAGATTTATTTACCCTTTTCGATAATTTTAATTATTTAATTAACTGATTAGTTAACTTTTTTTTATGAGTTCTGCCTTGTTAGGAACAGTGAATAATCGAGCAAAGTTTTAACTTGATCCCAGAATAGGAAGTGGGAGAAGTAACGTATTCAAAGCTTGTACCTGACAGACAGACAGAGTTTATATAAACTTTGTAATAATCAAAGTGTAAAAAAAAACAACAACAGATTATTGTGATTCACTTTTAGTGTAAACATTCTCAATATTTTTGCATACTGGATTCACTGGCGGATCCAGGGGGGGGGGGGGGCGGTAGGGGCGATCTTCCGCCCCCACTCGGCCGACGGGCGGACGAATTTTAGTATAGAATTAACACAATTTGTATACGAATTTATTACTTATTTCAATAATATATACTAATTATTTATATTTAAACCTATTTTTAGATTATTTCGCCCCCCCCCTCCAGTATGTTGGTCGAGATGGTGGGGTCGGGAGGGGGCGATGGCATCAATTCCGCCCCCCCCCCCCCCCCCCCATAAACTTTCGAGTGGGGGGGCGGTCCAATTTATTAGTAGAAATCACAGCTTGCTAACAGAATCAATTGAATATCTATATGATTAAAACTTGTCATTGGTATTTTAACCGATCTTTATATTATGTCGTTCCCCAATTGGCCGATGGGGTGGGGATCGAATACCTCTACTGCCCTTCCCACCCTAAAAACTATAGTACAGAAGTACTCAGTACATATAAAGTTAAGTGGTGATAGACTAGCGCCCAGCTAAAGACTAGGAAATGGAACTCTTGATTTTTCATATCTCCCAGTCAAACGAACTTTTGTCGTTGTCTTGTCGACATAACATCCTCGTTATCTATAAATCACAGGAAAAAAACACTTACTTCCTTGTCAACTTCTCAGTGTGACAAAGAAATCGTTACTTTTTTTTATCATATCTTACGTTAACAGCTTTGTCAGCTTAAGGTGTGGCAAAATATCCAGGTCGAAAATGGGTCTGTAAAATTACGTGATATACTGTACACATCCTTAATTTTTGGACTCAAAAATAACGTCTATCATGCTAACTTGTCATCCTAACTTATCATCCTAACTAATCATCCTAGCTTATCATCCTAACTTATCATCGAAACTTATCACCCTAACTTAACATCCTAACTTATCATCCTAACTTATAATCAAAACTTATCATCCTAGCTTATCATCCTAACTTATCATCCTAATCAATCATCTTAACTTATCATCCTAACTTATCATCCTAACTAATCATCCTAGCTTATCATCCTAACTTATCATCGAAACTTATCACCCTAACTTAACATCCTAACTTATCATCCTAACTTATAATCAAAACTTATCATCCTAGCTTATCATCCTAACTTATCATCCTAATCAATCATCTTAACTTATCATCCTAACTTATCATCTGTCTATAGTTTGTTTTCGCTTCCCTTGTGCGCTAAATTACCTGCTATGAAAAATCACGCTATTTCTAATTACACTTTGCGTGCTACAAGTATGTCTTAAATTCATAGCCCAGGAGTTCTTAAGCCTGTCATCTTTAGCATAATCATAGACCAATATATCCTATATGGAGATAAGTATTGTCGAACATTGTAGAGACCAAGATATTTTCTAGCTTTAAAAATATCCATCTATAGACGAATTTTATATACATTGTATGGTTTGGAAGAGTATAGGTAGACATTGCTTACTGTCTAATTACATACTTAATATACTATGCATATGAAAGAGACTTCTGATTATCACTGATTTCCAATCAACAGGTAAGCTAATTCCTTTACTGTTAATTACATCATTTTTGTATTGAGACGGTAGAACTGCATGAGCAGTGAAGCCCAACTCCCTGGGAGTCTGGCTGAGACCAATAGTTATAGTAGTCCTAAACACAAACCTGCGATGTGGCAACCTGTGGTCAGTGGAGACCGATTGCTCCTCTAGAATGGCCTTATCCGACCTGTGGCGTGGTCTTGTCCTGCCCTTTGAAACAAGCACCCACAGCGCATTGTTGGCCTCCTTCAGTCCTATAACGACTATGGTTCATCTCGTAGAATACTTTTTTCATGTGGCTGTGGAGCCCTATTTTGGAGAGACACTCCCGTCCACATATATCGCAGGTTAAGATGGCTTCGCTTTGGTGGTAGAGGAGCTGGCCATTTTCGTATGGCACGCTTTTCTTCCAGAGTTAAGGCCCATGTTTTTTGTTTTTTTTACTGTCCATAGATTTCTTGGCCACCATCTCTCTCCATCTGTCCACAGCGCATAACGGAGCCAAAAGAAAGTTTCAGTAGGAAGCGTGGTCGAGAGTCTAAGTACGCTTGAACTGGGCTTGGGTTGGCTACCTATGAAGGGGGCTCGAGGTTCGAGACCCAACTCTGGCAGAGTTGTGTTTACTGAGCTCCTGAAGGCAGCCCGGAAAAACCTTCTCCTAGGTACTCCCTCCCCCCCTTCCCCACTGGTCCACAACTGAGATTGGACCAAAGCGCTCTGAGCATGCTAAAAGCATGAAAGTAGCGTTATTTAAAGCCATAATTTATTAATTTAATTTTTTTTGGCAGGTTTGGTTGCTCTGAAGTGTGTTGGAAAAAGTCGTAAACATTTGGGCTGGTAGAACTTTTACTATGAAAAGGAAGACCCTACCTTTACCCTGTTACCACTACCTATCCCTTAGTCCAGTGATGCTCAAAATACGGCGCGTGGGCCAGATCCGACCCGCGACGTGCTTCCATCCGGCCCCTAGAAACGTCGACACAAAAGATAGGTAATTCCCCCTCCCACCCCAAAAACAAAATGCTTACCTACGTTAGGGCCCTCACTTTTTTCTAATGGATTACTACCAAGACATTTAACATTTGTGCTTTCATGAAATAAGACTTTAGAATCTACTAGGCAAAGTGAACGGATCTTCACTTTTTTGTAGAAAATGATACCATTGCTAGCCATTGCATTGTTGGAGCGTTGGGCACCAAGCAAGATTTGTCGACCGTCTTTGTCCATTCCTCTCTGTCCTTTGCCTTAGTTAGAGCCTCTTTCGACGGCAGGCCCGTCCATTCTTTTATGTTGTCCGCCCATCGCTCTCTCTGACTTCCTCTTCTTCTTTTTTCCTGGTAATGTTCTCTGAAGGAAGGTCTTTGCGAGTCCCAAAGATCTTGTACTGTGGCCATAGGTTTTTAGCTTGCGTTTTTTTTAAGTTAGCAGGTCATCGTGGGGTCCAATCGCTGCCGTATCCCTGCCTCTAATCTTTTGGTTTGCGATGCGGTCTTTGAATGTGAAAGGTGAATAGAAAGACAGCCTTCTTTTATATTGGATTCGTTTTAGTTCAATATGTTTTGTTTCATGTTTGTATGTTTATTAAGACTCACATTTTCTTTCCTGTAGAGTACTGGAGATTTGACAA
Source organism: Biomphalaria pfeifferi (assembly GCA_030265305.1). Lineage (NCBI taxonomy): Eukaryota > Metazoa > Mollusca > Gastropoda > Planorbidae > Biomphalaria > Biomphalaria pfeifferi. Next base: position 16,288 of record JASAOG010000209.1, read on the forward strand.
CACTAATATGGGGACATCGCTGTTGTTGACTTGTATTGGACTACTTAGCTTTGTCGGTCAACTGGTCTGTGATCAGCATCAACAGCAGAAACAGCAGCAACAGCAGAAACAGCAGCAGCAATTACTATTGTCTTCAGCAGCGAAGGAACTCGTAGAAAAGTTGTATGAGTATGACACTTTAAGACCTCAAATAGTTTACTCTCCTTACAGGTGAGTCTGTCTGTTTGCCTGTCCCTCCGTCCGTTCGTCCATCCATCCATCCATCCATCCATCCATCTATCTATCTATCTATCTATCTATCTATCTATCTATCTATCTATCTATCTATCTATCTATCTATCTATCTATCTATCTATCTATCTATCTATCTATCTATCTATCCATCGCTCCATAGAGCCATAGATCAATATGCGGAGACTTTAGGCTAGGATGTAATTATCTTCAAATCTGAAGAGACATTCCAAACATGTAGAACATTTGACAAAAATATGATACAAATGTCGTTCTCTCGTGGAAAGAGTTTGGAAATCTGATTTTACACTGCTGAAAGTTGCTCAGATCATATACATTTTAAAATGCATGGCTTATCAACCTTTTTTAAATCATGTACTTAAGAAACAAAACAAATATATATATATATATATATGTATATGTAAGAAGCATCGGAAACACAATGACAAAAACAAAAAAACAAAAACACAAAGAGGGCCCATAAAAGAGGCACATAAAGCCCAAAGGAAAAAAAAAGACCTAAGGCCCAAGGATTCCTATGATGATAAAGCTAAAATTGGATGGCGCAAATTCTGAAGTTTCCTATAAGACATTTTTTTAATAATGCAAGATTTATTTCCCTTTTCTATATAAAACACGATTAATTAAATGCCAGTAGTTAATTAACTTGTTGTTTAATATGTTCAATTGATTCATTTATTGTCTTCGACATTAAATAATTGTGCAAAATTTCAATTTGATTTGAGAATGTAAAGTGGGAGAAATAACGTGAACAAAATTTGTACCAGGCAGACAAAGCGAGTTGATATAAGCTTTGTAAACAAATAGATATATGTTTAAAGTTATCTTAATACATAGGCATCTCCAAAAAAATCAACAATTAAACTTCTTATCACGATAGATATTTTTCTTTCCGTTCTCTCCTGATGTAAACTACACAAATGTAAAGTACTGTATCAAAAGTACTGATCTAGCTTATCTTTATGATTTTTTCTTTTATTTTATCATAATATGATTCATGTATCAAATACCATTAGAGTTTACTGAAGAGGTAATACTGTTATCTACTTTCGTAATGTGGTCTTAGTTATATTATATTGTTTTATCCATTAGCATACACAGGGCTTTGACTATGACGTCACTCGGTGCAAGAGGACTTAACGCTGAAGAAATGAAAAAAGTACTCTGCATTACGTCCCTTGGTGATTCGGTGCATTCACTTTACAGGGAGCTTACCCAAGAGGTATTATTACCATTAGGCATGAAATAGAAACCTTTAGCTCGTACCACCTTACGTTTATGTACATGTATTAATCATTCCCATGCTAAAATATTTTCCAACTTGTTAAATCAAGTAGGCTACCTCATTGAGTAGATAGTATACCAGCAGGTTGTCTTTTCACTTTTTCATATTCCTCTTTTCAGCTTGCAAACTCTTCAAGGGTGGACATTAGTCTGTTGGACCGTTGGGGCACTACTGTTGAATCTCCATTAAATTCTGTCTTTTGCCTCGGACAGAATCTACCTCAATGGCAGGCCCGTCCATTCCTTTTATGTCATCTTCCCATCGCTTTCTCTGTCTTTCTATTCTTTTTTTTCCTGATACTGTTCCCTGAAGGAAGGTCTTTGCGAACCCTGAGGACATTGTAACTGAGTGCATAGAATTTTCGTTTGCGTTTCTTTGACAGTAGTTAGCAGCTCATCCTGGGGGTCCACTCCCTTAAAATTACTTGATCTTTTTCATTTTGACACATTTCTGTCATCCCTTTTTGAACCAAGCTATCATCTCAAACCCTTCTCAACCTCCTTATCATCTCAAACCCTTTTTAACCACCTTATCATCTCAAACCCTTTTTAACCACCTTATCATCTCAAACCCTTCTCAACCACCTTATCATCTCAAATTCTTTTCAACCGACTTATCATCTCAAACCCTTCTCAACCACCTTATCATCTCAAACCCTTCTCAACCATCTTATCATCTCAAATTCTTTTCAACCGACTTATCATCTCAAACCCTTCTCAACCACCTTATCATCTCAAACCCTTTTCAACCACCTTATCATCTCAAACCCTTTTCAACCACCTTATCATCTCAAACCCTTTTCAACCACCTTATCATCTCAAACCCTTCACTTCTCAATCATTCTCCCATCATTTCTCAACCACTTTGTCATCACTTCTCAACCACTTTGTCATCACTTCTCAATCATTCTCCCATCACTTCTCAATCACTTTGTCATCACTTCTCAATCATTCTCCTATCACTTCTCAATCATTCTCCCATCACTTCTCAATCACTTTGTCATCACTTCTCAATCATTCTCCCATCACTTCTCAATCACTTTGTCATCACTTCTCAATCATTTTCCCATCACTTCTCAACCACTTTGTCATCACTTCTCAACCACTTTGTCATCACTTTTCAACCACTTTGTCATCACTTCTCAACCACTTTGTCATCACTTCTCAACCACTTTGTCATCACTTCTCAACCACTTTGTCATCACTTCTCACTCATTCTCCCATCACTTCTCAATCATTTTGTCATCACTTCTCAATCATTCTCTCATCACTTCTCAACCACTTTGTCATCACTTCTCAACCACTTTGTCATCACTCCTCAACCACTTTGTCATCACTTCTCAACCATTTTGTCATCACTTCTCATCATTCTCCCATCACTTCTCAACCACTTTGTCATCCCTTTGCAACCACTTAATCACATTTTGTTTAATCTCAGCTTTCTTCACGGACTGACGTTACGATCCAGATTGGACTCGGTCTCTTTATCAACCCTTTCTACTCAATTCGGCCAGATTTTTCTGAGAGCGTCACCAGGAATTATTTTTCGGAAGTCGCCAATTTTAACCTGACAGCTGACGGAGGTGCAGAGAAACCAATTAACGACTATTTGTTATCCAAGACACCCAGCTTGATTGGGAAACCGCTTAAAGCTGGTGATAAGTTGCATTCACATCTTAATTATTTGTGGGAAATAGGAAAGTGATAGAAACGGAATTAGAATTCTTTTAATATTTCTTTATGGGTATTAGGCATACCATCTTTATATTATCTTATCTTATCTTATATAATACAGACGTTACTTCAAAAAAGAAGACGATTGCGTCCTACGCGTCATGCATTTAGTCATGCATATTAACCAATGACTTAAATTCTGCCAAGTCACTGGTTTTTCTGGCTAGCTCAGGCAACCCATTCCATGCTCTAATAGCACTAGGGAAGAAGGAGTATTTGTACAAATTTGTCCTAGCATATGGGACGAGGAATGTGCCTTTATTTTTGTGTCTTTCAGAGTATTTTATTAAATTTTGTTTTTGTATTTGAAGATTATGGTTCAGTGTTTTATGTATAATTGCTACTTTACTTTTGAGTCTTCTGTCCTGAAGGCTTTCTAAATTTAGTGATTTTACTAATGGTGTTACCCTAGTCAAATGTGAATATTCGTTTGTTATGAATCTCACTGCTCTATTTTGTGTTTGTTCCAGTTTCTTAATGTTTTCTTGAGTTGAGGGGTCCCACACGGTGGATGCATATTCTATTATTGGCCTAACCAAGGTTAAATAACATTTTAGTTTTATGTTCTTATTTGATTTATAGAAATTTCTTTTAATAAACCCTAATGCTTTGTTGGATTTTTTTATAGTTTCATCAATATGTGGATTCCATGACAGTTTTTCATTTATTATAACACCTAGGTATTTTGAGTTTTTAGTCTGTGTTACTGGTTTGCCATGAATAAGATAAGTGGAATTAATTTGTTTTAGTTTTTTTGTTACTCTTAACAACTGACATTTTTCTGGGTGGAAAGACATGCTCCAATTTGATTCCCATTTCTGTAATTCATCTAATTCTCTTTGTAAAATATCTGTGTCTTGTTTTGTTTTTATTGTTCTATATATTATGCAATCGTCTGCAAATAATCTGACTTTTGTTCCTGAAGTAATGCAATTTGGTAAATCATTTATGTAAATTAAAAATAGTAGTGGACCCAAAACTGTTCCTTGAGGTACACCTGAGTTTACTGTTATTGGTGTTGATTTAGAGCCATTTATTATTACAGTTTGTTCTCTCCCTATCAGAAAATCTTTAATCCACTGATGCAGTGGACCGTTAATGCCGAAATATTTTAATTTTTTAAGCAAACTATGGTGGTGAACTTTGTCAAAAGCCTTGGAAAAATCTAGTAAGATAGCATCTATTTGTTCACTATTATCTAAACCTTTTGAAAAATCATCAATTAGTCCTATTAGTTGTGTTTCACATGATCTATATTTCCTAAAGCCATGTTGGTATGGGGTGAGGACATTATGTTTGTCTAAGTGGTTTATGATATTGCTACATATTATGTGTTCTAGTATTTTACATGTGATGCTGGTAAGTGATACTGGTCTGTAGTTTCCTGGATCAGATTTTTCTCCTTTTTTAAATAGGGGGGTGACATTAGCTTCTTTCCAGTCCTTTGGTACTCTGCCCTGGTTAAGCGATGCTTGAAAGAGTATTTTGAACACTGGGGCTAGCTCATTGCTTAGTTCTTTGAGTAATCTAGCTGGAATACCATCAGGTCCAGACGCTTTATTTGGTTTGGTGTTGGCTAATAGTTTTTTAATTCCATTTTCTTGTACTACTAAATCTTCTATGTTGTCTACTTGGTTCAAATTAAGAAATATGTCTTTGTCTCCTGGGGCTGAGAATGCTGATGCAAAGTATTTGTTTAGGATGTTTGCTTTAGTTTCATTATCATTATGTATTATGTTATGTTCATCTTTTAATGGCGCTATGCCTGTTGTTTCCATTTTCTTAGACTTAATGTATGACCATAGGTTTTTGTTGTTATCTTTAGATATTACATTGTTGATGTATTCACTCTGCAGCTGTCTGCTTACTTTTTGGGTTAGGTGTTTAATTTTTATATACTTTTTGTAAACTCTTTCGGCCTTGGTTGCTTTAAATTTTCTATATAGGTTTTCCTTCTGTTTACAAAGCTTCTTTAGTCTATTATTAAACCAGCATTTATTTATTTTGTTTGATGTGTATTTATTTGGTATATGATTTTCTATAATGCTTTTAAGATGGTTTTTAATGAAATTCCAGAGGTCATCGACTGGTTGGTTAATGTCTTTTTCTAATAAGAATGTTTGTTGAAAGTTTAATGCAGCTTGGTGTAGTTGTGTTAGGTTACATTTATTCCAGAGTAAGATTTTTCTTTTGGTTTTTGTATTGGCTACTGCTTTTATCTGACTGTGTATTTTTATGATCTCATGGTCTGATAGACCAGGGATAATATCATAATCAACTACTAATCCAGGTCTGTTGGTTAAGAAGAGATCTAATGTGTTGTTTAATCTAGTTGGCTTTTTAATGATTTGATCTAAACTTAGGTTGTGTAAAGTTTCTATGAAAAGCTCATTTATGTCCTTAAGGTTTTGGTGTTTATCTATGGTTAGTGTTTTCCAATTTATATCAGGTAGGTTGAAGTCACCCATAATCCAAAAAACTGCATTTTTATTTGTCTCTTTAAGTGTAGTAATCTGATTACATAGTTCCTGCATGTATTCTAAACTAGAATTTGGTGGTCTGTAAATGCTGCCTATTATAAGGGATGTTGAGGTGGTATTAATTTTACAAAATGTAGATTCTATGTTTTTTGAGCTAGGTAAGGTAATTTCTTCTGCTATAAGAGTGTTTTTTATTGCTAAAAGAACTCCTGCATTAATCTTAACACCTATTAAGAATTATTGTCTCATTGCCACTATTCTTTTTGCACGACCATACTGTGGTTATCAGCAAACGAAGACGCTAGCGTACTATTGCAAATATGAAGTAATGAAACAATGAACGATAGAATATAGTTAATTGAATATAATGATATAATGAACAGTGCTAAACGAAACACAAACTAACCCTTTTATAAGGTTTCCCATTTAAGCAGCTTGTTAGAACGTGGTCGACACTTTGGCATGTTATCACAGCGCCTTGAGCCTACATTATGTTTGTTAACAGCGCTCTATAAATTAAATTATTATTATCATTATTTTGCCAACAAGACAGATCTAATACAAAAATGTCGTCTGCTGAAAAAAATGATATCTAATTGATTCTGCAGCCAACAATTATCAGCTTTAATAAAAAAAAAAAACATAACCTATGAGCACTTTCCTTCATTTGTACACCGGATACGCCAAAAAATCTATCTATTTATAGCTTTTCCAACATTTATGAAAATCTCTTAATTAGTTAATGTTTCTACCAGTGGCTCAGTAATAAATGGCATTATTTTAAGGAACGATTACTGGTGTTGTTAAGTAACTAACCACTTTGTTAAGTCCCTTTAGAATAGAACTCTAAGAGATGTCGAAACAGTTGAATAGTTTAAAATACACACTCACACACAAATTCAATTTTTCTTCAAATTTTAAAGACTTTTTTTTTTGAGTTTTAAAATCTGTAAATTTGTGTGTGTGTGCGAGGTCAATTATCAATTTATTAAATGTTTTGGTTCGTTTCATTTAGATTCCATTGAGCCCGACACATCCATGATTTTAGTCAACACGGCCGCCTTTAACGGCGCCTGGAGGACAGCGTTTGATTCACGCTTGACAAGAACAGAACCGCTGAAGCTGTCGACTCATTCGGGGAAAGAGGTGACTCCCACAGCTCTCCCAGCCCACATATAGTATGGGAGAGAGTAAAATTGAGTTAAAGAGGACAGGAGCTTCTATGTCACCCCACACCAGCTCGAATATACTTTTGGGAGAGATAATTTAGTTTAAAGGTGCAGGGGCTTATAGGTGACTTTCCCCCTCTCGTAATCTCTCAGACTATTTTGAGGTAACCAGCCCTCTCACTGTCATGTAGGTAGAGGAAAGTAATTCGGTTTACTTAAAGGGGCTCGACTTCCGACCTCGCAAGGAGGTTTCCAGCAAGGAACTGCAACATCCCGATAAATTAACATTCGCGAATAAACTTGGAATCATAGAAGAGACTTAGACCTAGGCTAATAGACACAGAGCATTAAGGTTCTGCCATGCTTGAGATTTGAACCATGTTTCGCCATTTTTTTCTCTAAAAAATATTTCGTTGAGTCCTGTGTTATTCCCACCAATCGGAGGCCCTAGGCGGTTGGTAGTTTGCATATGCCGAAGGCCAGTCTTGTCCGAAGTATTATATAATAAGCATGAAATAGATAGATAGAATGATATGTGGATGGATAGCTAGATAGATATATAGATAGACAGACAGACTGAAAGACAGACAGACAGACAGATAGACAGACAGATAGATAGATAGATAGATAGATAGATACATAGACAGAGAGAGAAAGAGAATGAGGCGAAGAGAGAAAGAGAAGGAATGAGAGAGATAAAGAGACGGTCTTGATTTATAAATACATACACTTATCTCTCAGGTGGAAATGATGCATGGTGACATGACTATCAACTATAAAAGAGATACACTGAACCGTGTCGATATAGCAGAACTTCCGTTTGTTGGGGGCAGATTCACCTTCTACATTGTCTTGCCGTGGGATGTTAGTGATCTAAAAAAATTAGGCATGTATTGGTTTCATTCAAGCTCTAGTCAATAACAGAATAGTCCAAAGGATTAAGCGTAATTGGATTTAAATATGTAGACAATATACTCTTTTCAATTGCCTGCCCTATAACGAATTTTACACAGTCATTGTCTCTCTTTAACTGTATAAGGGAACGATTATTCTATCTATTAATTTCCTTTATAAAATCTCTTTTCTAATTCACCATCAACTTGCTTGAAGCCATCTTCACTGTTCGCGGGTAGTTTTGGTTGAAAACCCCACAATCCAAATGTTTCCCCTATCATATTTGGAGTCAAACTCCATTGGTCGAGACAGCAGATGTTCTTGATGCAGGCAGGTCTTCATTACAAATTCTTAAGACTTTCTACAAATGATCAAAACATGTTTTTGTCATTTTGTTGCTCCCTCTAAGAGTTCCATCAATGCACACTCCCCAAGCAGACGAACACGTTTTATCGATGTCTTTTATAATTACATAAAACACTGAACCATAATCTTCAAATACAAAAACAAAATTTAATAAAATACTCTGAAAGACACAAAAATAAAGGCACATTCCTCGTCCCATATGCTAGGACAAATTTGTACAAATACTCCTTCTTCCCTAGTGCTATTAGAGCATGGAATGGGTTGCCTGAGCTAGCCAGAAAAACCAGTGACTTGGCAGAATTTAAGTCATTGGTTAATATGCATGACTAAATGCATGACGCGTAGGACGTAATCATCTTCTTTTTTGAAGTAACGTCTGTATTATATAAGATAAGATAAGATAATTAATACCGATTGCCATGTAAAATTATCATTGTTGTTTTTTTTTTTCGTCAGTAGAACTGGATCAGAATTTTTATTAACTCTTTCTCTCCTATTTCACAATACCATCGTTGATTAGGCCCCATTAAATTAATTTTTGTCTTTTTATAAACATTAATTTGTTTCATATAAAGAGAGCATCCATTCCTCTTCAATTCGAAACCAAATAAAATAAAATATTGTCTGATAACAAGGTTCTAGCAGTTTAAGCATAACAGGGGAGTGAACTATAAATAAACAATTTGAATAATTTCACCGGATCATGGAAAATAATTACGGAGACATAGAGTTAAGTTACTAATTTTTTAGGCTAACTGTAATGTAAATTGTATTTGTAGCTACTGTCTCTCCTATAGTTTTAAAATATTTTTTTTTAAAATCTGAAATAAAACATCCAAAAACTAGAATCATGTTTTTTTAAATCAAGTTTCCACCAGAAAGTGTTTCATTCTTTTAGCAATAGAGTGAATGATAATGACCCGCATGTGTGGTGGATCGACCAGGACTATCAAATGTAAAAAAATAGACCGGCCAACTGAATCTTTCAAAGACTTTTGGCTTTTTGATGTTTTCATCCAACATCGATATCGATCGTATACAGAGTTATTACGTTCGTCTGATGATGAAATGTCCTAATATATTATAATCCTTCCTTACACCACGGTATCATTGTCAATGACAAACCAAGGTTTGTCTTTAACATTTAGAAAGAAGTAGACATACTTCCACATCCAGTCATCTTAGAATTAATACTGCCTTTTTTTTTTTTTTTTTTTTAATTCGACAACAAAGAGTTAAAATGTTTTTTGTTTTTTTTAATTCGACAACAAAGAGTTAAAATGTTTTTTTTTGTTTTTTTTAATTCGACAACAAAGAGTTAAAATGTTTTTTTTGTTTTTTTTAATTCGACAACAAAGAGTTAAAATGTTTTTTTTTTTTTTTTAATTCGACAACAAAGAGTTAAAATGTTTTTTTTGTTTTTTTTAATTCGACAACAAAGAGTTAAAATGTTTTTTTTGTTTTTTTTAATTCGACAACAAAGAGTTAAAATGTTTTTTTTGTTTTTTTTAATTCGACAACAAAGAGTTAAAATGTTTTTTACGAAAAAAAAGTTTAAAAAACAAACAAAAACGAACAGTTTCCCCAACTCGCCACCCCCATACGACCGCCTCTGTATGGGGCAGTTTCCCCAACTCGCCACCCCCATACGACCGCCTCTGTATGGGGCAGTTTCCCCAACTCGCCACCCCCATACGACCGCCTCTGTATGGGGCAGTTTCCCCAACTCGCCACCCCCATACGACCGCCTCTGTATGGGGCAGTTTCCCCAACTCGCCACCCCCATACGACCGCCTCTGTATGGGGCAGTTTCCCCAACTCGCCACCCCCATACGACCGCCTCTGTATGGGGCAGTTTCCCCAACTCGCCACCCCCATACGACCGCCTCTGTATGGGGCAGTTTCCCCAACTCGCCACCCCCATACGACCGCCTCTGTATGGGGCAGTTTCCCCAACTCGCCACCCCCATACGACCGCCTCTGTATGGGGCAGTTTCCCCAACTCGCCACCCCCATACGACCGCCTCTGTATGGGGCAGTTTCCCCAACTCGCCACCCCCATACGACCGCCTCTGTATGGGGCAGTTTCCCCAACTCGCCACCCCCATACGACCGCCTCTGTATGGGGCAGTTTCCCCAACTCGCCACCCCCATACGACCGCCTCTGTATGGGGCAGTTTCCCCAACTCGCCACCCCCATACGACCGCCTCTGTATGGGGCAGTTTCCCCAACTCGCCACCCCCATACGACCGCCTCTGTATGGGGCAGAATAATGCAGATGATTTAAAGTTAATCTGCTTCTGTGGCCCACGGTTAACCAGGGTGCCATGTGGCCAGCACTATAACAAACCGCCATTACTTTTTCCCAACTAATGTTAGTTATCTATTAGAGTTGGGTGGACTCATGTGCGTCCTAAATTGTACTCCAAAATGTATTTTATTCTGCTCATGGTTTTGTCATATTTTAAGACATGACTCACTATCAAAAGTCATTCTTCAAGGTACAGTGGAGGTCGCTCAAAGAAAAGCTGGCTGAATAACGTGAAAGAATGGACCGGCCTCTCTCTTAATATCCTGCTAAGAATAGCTGCTGAACGGGAAAAGTGGAGGGACTTGGTTACACGAACTTTCACAGTGAAAGTCAACTTGAGATGAGACAAACTTACTTAGACTTAAGTCCTCTGCGCCGTTCGGCGCATTGGGCGGCAAGCTGTCTCCATAGAGATCTGTCACTGGCAATGTCCAAAGCCTCCTCCCACCTGGTGTTCACAGTTCTGAGGTCCTCCATGAAGGTGTGGCGCCAAGTAATACGAGGACGTCCCTGTTTGCGCTTTCCTCGTATTGGCCTCCATGTCATCCCAACTCTTGGTATACGCAGTTCATTTTGACGTAGAACATGTCCCGCAAACCTCATGCGACGCTCAGTCACAACCTCACTAAGTGTTCGACTCCCAGTTCGGCATAGGATTTCCTTGTTTGAGACCCGATCTCTGTAACTGACTCCCAAAATCCGTCTCAGCCATTTTTGTTGAG